>JBCNYH010000013.1:9442294-9447294 GCA_039654325.1 Tandanus tandanus
GGGGGGGGGGGTGTGTGTGTGTGTGTGTGTGTGTGTGTGTGTGTGTGTGTGTGTGTGTGTGTGTGTGTGTGTGTGTACGAGTATTTACTGAGGCAGGAATTTTTTGGTTTTATCTGTCTTTTTTAGGCCATCCGTGGGATCTTCTGGCAGGATGTGTTTCCTAAGATTAAACTGTGGGAGTTCTTCCAGGTCAAAGTTGAGCCAATAGTAGAGCAGTTCAGGACTTTACTCCAAACTGGTAAGTTTGTAAAAAAAAAATTTCAAAAATAAATAAAAAAAGTAAAGAAGAAGATGAAACAAATTAATATAATAAATCTAATATATATTTAATATAATAAATAATAAAATAACACATATTAATATATATAATACACTATAGTGTATATATTAAGTAACACACTGACTGGAAATGTCTTATCATTGTTAAATTATCTCTCTCCTTTTGTAACGTTAAGCAATTTTAGCAATTTTTAAAAAATAAATAAAATGCTATTTTAGAAAGTAAGGACTTCAATAACTTCATTATAAATGTGTTTAATAATAAATGTATTGATTGAAATTGGCATTATTGCAATATTATACCCTGAACACCATGCTGATCTAAATAGTATTTTTTTTTTAATAAAATCAGATTAAAAATTCTATGTAGCGTTTTACTTGTGAAAATTTTTAGTGGAAGAGGGTTCACAGTAAACACACTTTTACTCTGCCGCCCTAGCCAGATAATTAATTAAAAAAAGAGAAATTAAAAATAAGGGGGGGGAAATGACTAGAATAGAACCCCAATTGAACTTGTAGAAGAATGCCTGAAATTCTTAAGCTGTTCTCACTTTGAAAACAACCATGTGTGCAGGGGTCAAACCTGACATAAGTAAAATAGATGGCAAGAAGCAGATCAGGATCATCCAGGACCCTCAATACAGACGTTTTGGAAGCTCAGTGGACTTAAATTTAGCCTTGGAATTCTTTGTGCCCAACGGGAATAGTCCAGGAGCCATAGAAGACTGCTGTAACTGGTTCAGGAAGAGGCTGGAGGAGCTAAATGGAGAACAGTATCGAGAAATCAACTACCATCAGGAACAGGTCAGAGCTGCTACTGTTAGACCAGATATTTTTTGTGTGTGTATTCTTTATCAATACTGTAATAAAGCCTAAATATTTTATTAAAGAAATAATGTATAAAATACCGTGCATTTTATGCACTTTTAAAAAAATATATTTATTTTGCACTAAATCACATTTTCTCAGTTTTCTCTTTACCCCAGATGTGATCAGTTCTCTGTGTTTGTTTTTCACTGAAGCTGTGAGGCTAATATAGCTAATGAATCATAGAAGTGTAGTTCACTCAGCACTGCTAAGCTACATGCTCTCTCTCTTTTTTTTTCATTATCAACTACATAACCGTACACAAGCAGTTCTTCCTACAGTCTGTGAGAAACCAAGCTAAGGAAAAAGAATTCTGCTTTTCCAAAATGGCTGAAGTCTTAATGTTCAAGCATTCAACTACAGAGTGGTGTTTTGTTCATACTTATTTAAGTCGGTGTTCTGTAAACCATATAAAAACATATGTATGACATCAAGGGCCGCACAATGGCATAGTGATTAGCATGTCCGCCTTACAGCAAGAAGGTTTGAATCCAGGGTTTCCTCCCATAAAGACATGCAAATTAGGCTAATTGGCTGTGTGAGTGTGTGTGTGTTGGCCCTGTGAAGGCCTGGCGAGCTGTTCAGGGTGACTCCGCCTTCGCCCAGTGTTGGCTAAGGTGGGCTCCAGCTCACCCGTGACCCTAAGTATAATTAAGTGGTTTGACAGGTGAGTGAGTGTATGACATCATTGACAAGTTGAAAGTGGTTTGAGGTGAGTGTTTATAAAGAGCATTTTGGTTAAGTCTGTCTTCTGTTGCTTATTTGCTAAATTAGCAATGTAGCATCAGTGCAAGACTAGTAATAATTAAGTAATAATTAACATGTCTTAGGTGGTGAACTGTTTTTGAGCTATTGTTCATGCAATAAAAAAGCCTTTTTAAGATATCTGTACATTAGCCTATGTGCACTAACTGTACATATTACAACAGCACAAAGCAAATGAATGAAAATTACAAACAGATGTAGGTGTGAAATTCAGTAAATGCATTAAAAAAAAGATTCATACTAAGAAACTTAATGTAATAAAAGATAGTAGGCTTTTTTAAGTACTTAAAAAACTGAGTTACTTACAACTTTTATCTTTATGAAAATGTTATCTCTACAGGCTACCAACTGTTCCACTGGTACAGTGTCTTATGAGCGCCTGGCAAACCACGGCCCCAAACTCGGCCCCATCACCCGAAAACATCCACTGGTTACAAGGTAACCTCGTCAGACAATCCTGAAACACATTTCACACTGAAACTGCACTCTAGCAAAGCACCTCAGATGAGATAATATCTAAAATTAGTGTCTGCCTCTTGTGCTGGAAGACATTTTCACCTAAAGTTTTTCAACACAGAATTTAAGGCAACCATATAAAGACATGAAACACGAAGTTTCTACAGTTTAGTGCTATCCCATTCCCAAGGTGAAGATTTCAACCCCCACTTCCTTTAGTTACTATCCAGCTGAGGGCGTTCTAAATGTAAGGATAGGCTTTTGTTTCCTTTCCATCTTCAAAAAATCATGTGCAAGCTGTCACAGGAACTCCTAGTAATATTACTTGGTGAACTACAATAAAGGATGAGAAGTGAAAGGGTGATAAAGCAAGTATCTCACAGAGCAGCAAATGCTGATGGATGTAGCGAATTTTGGGTTTTGCCAGGGTTCATAAAAGGTTGCAAAATAGTTTGCTAACAGTTTTAGGGTCCCAAACTGTTTTTCTTGTAGCAAATAATTTTTAATGGATTACATCCATTTAAGAGCCTTTGAAAACCCGTTAAGAAACTGTTTGCCACCATTTGAAAATGTTAGTGACTGTTAGCTACTGTTTGGTGAGGGTCAGTATTCGTCGCCTTTGAGTATTGGTGAAAGCCCCAGCAGCAGCCAGACAAAGCAATTCTTCCTCAAAGGCAGCAGCACATTGGTCTTCTTCCTGACAGAAATTCATTTCCATATTTTGAAAGTCAAACTTCTATATCGCTCCTAAAGGCAAGTGTTCTGAGCTCTGTCTTCCACAGTGGTCAAGAGAAATCTGAATGCTGGGGAGGGTTTTCTCACTCTTTTTATATGGTTGGGACCATCAATAAGGGTAAGGGCGCTTGACATTCGGCAGGTATTTTACCAGGCATTGGCAAA
Source organism: Tandanus tandanus (assembly GCA_039654325.1). Classification (NCBI taxonomy): domain Eukaryota; kingdom Metazoa; phylum Chordata; class Actinopteri; order Siluriformes; family Plotosidae; genus Tandanus; species Tandanus tandanus. The sequence continues at coordinate 9,445,562 of JBCNYH010000013.1, forward strand.
AGGTCCCAAACATTCCCAAACAGTGGCAAAAGAGTGGCAAATAGTTGCTAATTGTAGCAAACACAGTCACTGACATTTGGTAACAGCCACTAATGTTTGCCAACAATCTTTCCCAAACTTTCTTGTTAATGTTGCTAAACGACAGAAGCAAACCCATTCATCAACCTTCATGTTGGCCAATCCCAAAATCGCAAGCTCTGCCAGCATTCGATGCTCCGTGTGATACTAGTTTAACCATTTATACTCACATTTCACATACAAATGCTGCATCAATATGGAGTCAGTCCAGTACACGTTTCGCCTTGAGACTCTTCATCGCAATCAGAATATCTTTCCTGAGTTAAATATGGCTATGCCCTTTCTTCCACTTCTTCAGGTTCAATGAACTTTTTTGAATTAGTGAAACATTCTCGTACTTCCATAATGCCTGCCGCCTTTACCTGGCATTACAACCAAACACTGCAAGGCCATTGCAATATTGTATCAGAATAATAAACATTTTCAGTGGGCCAGCACGGTGGCGTAGTGTTTAGCACTTCTACATAACGACAAGAGTATGCGTAAATAATTTGTAAATTGCCTAAGAAACCTGAGAAATTCAATTTGCACACTGTCCAGCATCTTCTTATTGAAAGAGGATCTGACACTTTGTTAATGCATGCAAGGCAAAGTTGCATGAGTGCATGTCTGCATCCAAACCGCTGTCATTTACACAGTAGTCTTATAAACACCTCTCTGCTTACATCAGCAGTCTTATCTTATTGTGGTCTGATCACTGTAGGTGTATAGAACCCTATTGTTTCCTATCTGTTTATTATTATTTTTCCTTTGTTTTTATTTGTGTGTTCAGGTATTTCACGTTCCCATTTAAGGCCACGTCCCTAGAGCAGGATTTTTTGCTCATGAATCAGCCAGACAAAGCATGCCACTTCCTAGCTCACAATGGCTGGGTGATGGGCGATGATCCGCTGAGGAACTTTGCAGAACCAGGTCAGAACTGAATCAAACTGGAAACCAGGTTTACATCTTAGCCCTTCAGGAGCTTTAAACCAGCTGCTTGTTTAAATCTCTTGGATTATTTTTGATAATTTTGTGTACTGGCTGATTTTATTTAGTGATGTCAGGTACAGTACAGTACAAAGTCTTAAACACATGAAAGGAAATGTTGTACAGCAAACATGATTTAAAAATAATAAAATTACATTTTTCTGTATTTGAAACAGAAAACAGTCTCTGGTTTAATTTTTGTAGATAAAGATTTAAGCTGTTGGTGTTACTGAGCATCAGACAGAACCAGCTACAGGTCTTTTGGAGATTTTGACTGTCACACTTGTTTCATATTTTGCCATCAAAACCCAGCAGGCTTCATTAATACTTTTTGCTGTTTTTTTGTCTAAAAAGTAAGCTCATAAATACTGTAATTTGCTGCTTTTATTACTGACATGCAAACATTTTTCAACTTACATTTAAGATTTTTTGTAAAACGTTCAATATTTTGTACTAAAACAATAAGGTCTTAGCAGATGTTTGCACAGTACTTGTATCCTATGTACAAATCAGAATTAGCAACGTTTGCATCCGATACCCAATTAGCTCCACCCTCATACACTGACCTGAATTTCGATCCTCGCAGTGACTGAGCGCCTATAAACAAAACTGATTGAAACTAAAAATTTTATGTTTTTGTCTGCATGTACCATTTTTCCCAGTGTTAAGGTGATACTTTCCCTTGA
>JBCNYH010000013.1:9452294-9457471 GCA_039654325.1 Tandanus tandanus
TCAGTGTGTGTAATATGCTGAGGATATTTTACCATATGAAAATAATCAACAATAGAGGTGTGGCATCCCCAAAGGTTTTTTTCCGCTCTTTTTATTCTTATCATACCATTTTAATTTGCTTATCAGTACACAACTGGGCTAAATGTTGTGGAATGTCCAAAACAAGTTATTTTCATTCACTGGTATTATAACAAGATGCAATAAGAACTTGTACAATTAATTCAAAACCAATAAGGATGTGTTATGTTCTCCATGGATGTGAAGGATGAGTTTGAACTTTGGATATATATAAAAAAAAAAAAAAAAATGTAATGCAGATGTGGTCAATTCAGGTAAGAAATAAGGATGTAGTAACAATGTGGCAAAAGTATTGTAGGGACTTCATTGATATAGTTCAAGTGTGGTACAGAATTGTTAATAGTAGAGGTGCACACAAGAAAACTTTCAGAACAAATGAAAAGTGCAGAGGGTAGCACAGTATTTGTAGGGACCGGACAGATGTACTGAGAATGTGGTAATCATGTGGTGTGATTTGATTAGTAGTAAGAATGTATTGGATGTGGTGTGTGGAGTGAACCTGTTAGACAAGGACAAAGTAAGGGCATAATATGGATTTGAAACTGCACATTTTTTCATTTTGGCAACATCCCTGCTGCACTCATCAAAATTTTCAAGTGCAGTCTTCATGGTCTTCATCTGAGTGTGATTGCGGGCTTACTGGTCGCTGTATAAGAAAAACTTTAGAAACAGTAAGGAATTCATACAAGTAAAAAATAACAAATCGTATACTGACAGTCATTAAAATCTTTGACACCGTAATTTTTGACATAATTTTTATTCTGGTACCCAAAACTGAATTTTTGTAACATGAATAATTTGTTTAGCATGTTGGCTTCAAAAAACAACAAACAAAAGTGTCAAGAATAAATGATCAACAAAACAAAATGGCATCTGCCGAAATGAAAGTCACAACAATCAGTATCGGGTATGGCCTCCGTTTGCATTGATACAGGCGGTGATTTGCCGTGATATAGGCAGTAATTTGCGGTGATACAGGCGGTGATTTGCAGTGATACAGGCAGTGATTTGTGGTGATACAGCACGGCGAAACCAGTCCCACAAGTGCTGAAACCGGATGTAGCGATCGTACCGAGAGTCATCTCTCTCTAGCCCTGGATGTGGCCTGTCGTCAACTGACCCTGTCACGTTGTGGCGGTCAATCAGGTTTCTGATGGTGGGTTGTGTACAGCCCATACACCTGGCTACCTCACTGTAGCTCAACCCGGCCTCCACCATACCCACTGCCCGGAGAAGTTGTTCACATGATAGATGTGGCATTATGACGTGCACTAGACTAACAATAGTGGAGATTTTTAAGCCTTTATATAGGCTTTTCAAACCACTCCTCAAATGGTGCCGATACACATTGTGTTTTTCTCAAACTGCATTTGATCCACTTTTGCAAAGTGACCTACACATGTGCAATGAAGCGTGACAAAATGACAACTCATCATTTTCTCAAGTGTCCGAGTACTATCACTAAAGCCACGGGGTATCCTCCCAACCCCCCCTAAAAGTACAGATATTCAGGAATTTTCCATGATAGTCAGTATACATATATAAATCTAATTTAAGTATCCACTGCAGTAATGTCAATGCAGATATTATAGAAAATTAATCAACAACTTTTGACCAATCAGAATCTAGAATTTAGCATCGCTGTAGTAGAAATTACAAATTATGATTTATTTGGATGCAAAACTATTGTTTTTTTCTTTAGCCGGATCTTTCTCTCTAATTTTCTCATCATCTCGTTCTCTCTCTCTCTCTCTCTCTCTCTCTCTCTCTCTCTCTCTCTCTCAGGAAAGATAGAGGAGGTGGTGTTGGAAGCCCGTACTGTAGAGACTCAGGCTGGGCCCTACAAAAAAGATGAAAAGAGCATTAACGGCCTGCCTGAGTTCACAGTGGAGATTAAAGAACACATCCAGGTTAGTGACTTATGGGAGTTTTGAGTTCGATCACAGGCAGCACGGAGGCGTTGTGGTAGCAAGACGGACCTGAGTTTAATTCCCGTGCTCTGCGAGAGTGTTTCTTTGTGGAGTTTGCATGTTCTCCCTGTGCTTACATGGGTTTCCTCTGGGTACTCCAGTTTCCTTCCACTGTTTTTCAGCCCTTTTTCAGATAAATTAGACCAGATTTTCACACCTTTTTGCCAAACAGCTACTCACTAACTCACTTATTTGCTGAACTGCTTAAGTCAACGAGGGTCTTGGAGGAAAGCGGAGGACCAGGAAGAAACCCACACAAGCACAGGGAGAACATGCAAACTCCACACGGAAACGCCTGAACCCAGTAATTAAACCCAGGACCTCCTTGCTGTGAGGCGGACCCGAACAGCCCCAGTCAGGCTCACTGAATTTTCTGAGACCCCATACCTTGGCATTTGTTTTTTAAATAAAACCAAAGAGGTTCACTCCTGACCTCATTTGTAAAACAGGTGACCTCACATTGGGTTGTAACCCCTAGTTTGGGAAACCCTGATTTCAAAAATTTAACACTTCTCTATCTTAAAATAAGCTGCTCACTTTTACTTAAATGTTTATTATAAGCAGATGAAGTGGGACATGTGAGGGATGATGAAGGCTTGTTGGTGTTTGTACTGCAGTGGTAATTGTCCGGTACAGGCACTGGAAGGTTCTAAATATGAATGGTGCTATTTTAAATGGCTTGTACATTCTTTATATTCTTACAGAAAAAACTGGACTCATGAGACATTAGCAAATACATCATGATTGTAGTTGAAAATTAAAACATTTTCTAAGAACTCATAAGTATCAGTAATTCAGTTGTAGATAATGCATTAGTGTTTAGTGTGGAAATCAGTAAGAATATCTATGGGGATTGTTAGTCCTGTATGTCCTGTAGTTTATTTATCCATGCACTAATCACTCAGTCATTCTGGAGAGTGTAGTAGTTTTTACATTGCGATCTTTTTTTGGGTTTCAGCTGAAAGACAGCGGTGTGGTGAAGCAGGCTGGAGTGACATCACGTGGCCGTAGCGAGTTTGTACAGGAGATTGTGTTTGAGCATCTCACGCCAGGCAGCGTCATCGCTTTCAGGTACTGAACATAATACTGATGATATATACGCATCATTTCTTATATCGCTGTGTTTTATTCACCGGCTGATTGTTTCAGAGTATATAGGAACAAATAACTCGTGTGTGTTTTATCTAGTTTTTGTCTATCTGTATATAGTAAATGGCAGAAATATACAGAATATAATAAATTAATATTTAATTAATTTTACTATGCTCTGCATTTAATACTACTTGCCGATGCATTTATTTTATTGTTAATTATTATTATAGGGCGACACAGTGTCGTAGTAGTTAGCACGTCCGCTTCACAGCAAGAAACTCCTTGGTCAAGTCCCAGGCTCGGGTGTTTCTGTGTGGAGTTTGCATCTTCTCCCTGTGCTTGTGTTGGTTTTCTCCAAGTACTACAGTTTCCTTCCACAGTCCAAAGACACGTTAAGCTAATTGACTGTTCCACATTGCTCCTTAGCATGAATGTGAGTGTAAATGGTGGTTTGTGTGTTGCCCTGCGATGGTCTGATGAGCTCTTCAGGATGTACTCTGTCGTTGCCCAGTGTAAGCTGAGATAGGCACAGCCACACCGTAGAAGTAAGCAGTTCAGCAAATGAGTGAGTGAGTAATTATTATTATTATTATAATTATTACTGTTATCCCTCTATAGGGTGAGTTTGGATCCGAAGGCGCAGGAGCTTGTGGGATTTTTGAGGAGTCACCTCATTCAGTTTAGCCCTGAGTACAAAGCAGGAAGTGTGCTTGACGAGAATGCTCCGGTCATACTAAAGACCCCACTGAGCCAGTAAGTGGCACGAACTTACACCCACACACACCAATCAGCTCCACTTTTAAAGACATGTAAATAAACCTAAAATATATTTTTAATGAAAAGGACAAAGACAGAAATAGACAGAATGTTAAATTGCACATTTCCCTTGTCTATAGGATCATGGATAAACTGACTCTGGCAGAACTGAATGTGCTGTTATTCTGCTGCGATGAGGAGGAGAAGGAGGACGGCGGTGGCTGTTATAACATCCCTGGATGGACAACCCTCAAGTATGGTGGCCTCCAAGGTACAGCCAAGGCCTAGGCAAAATGTAACCTGTATTCTAAAATGTGTAAATAAAATATTTGTTGTTCCTAGGACTAGTCACTGAGCCTGAGGCGAATAATTGTTTTAGTATATAATACATGGGGACATAAGAAAAGCAAACTGAAATGGAAGGTTTATGGTGTATTTGGTAATACACGCTCCATTATTTTGTGTGTGTGTGTGTGTGTGTGTGTGTGTGTGTGTGTGTGGTTGAAAGAGATATAAAACATATATTTAAAATTAGCCATTAATTCTCTGTGTTAATTATGCTGTGGTCCTGTTGTTGATTACCAGAAGTAATCAGATGCTGTCTCTGAGGTATGTGTATTTCCCACAGGCATGATTTCAGTAATGGCTGACATCAGGCCTAAGAACGACCTGGGCCACCCATTCTGTGATAACCTGAGGCAGGGAGACTGGATGATCGACTATGTCAGTAACCGACTGGTAGCTCGCAGAGGAACACTTGGAGAGGTGGGCACACTGAAACCTAAACCATACAGAGTGCCAGGTTTCTAAAACAAATCAGTGTATACATTATGATGTACAATTTGGCAGGTTTCAAGCTTGTAATAGTCTTGTTCTATGGTACATAATTTAGATAACTTTTGTATGTAGAATTTAGTGGGATCTATTAGCAGAAATGGAATAAGTATAGTTTCACCTCTAACTACGAATCACTGTGTTTTACAAGCTATAATGATCCTTTATAGGGAAGGCACTGTGGCATAGTGGTTAGCCTGTCTATCTCACTGCAAGAAGGTCCTGGGTTTGAATCTTGGTCTTTGGTCTTTCTATGTGGAATTTGCGTGTTCTTCCCGTGCTTGCGTGAGTTAACACTGGGTACTCCGGTTTCCTTCCACGTTAGGCTGGTTCCAATTAGCAGTTCCAACTTGCCCGTAGGTGTGAGTGTGTGTGAATGGTTTTTTTTTGTGTGTGTGTGTGTGTGTGTGTGTGTGTGTGTGTGTGTGTGTGTGTGTGTGTGTGTGT
>JBCNYH010000013.1:9494957-9508217 GCA_039654325.1 Tandanus tandanus
GGGGTGGTGGTCATCTTTCTCCCTCACCACAGAGGTTTCCCTCTCCAGCATGCACACACACACACACACACACACACACACACACACACACACACACACACACACACACACACAGGGGAGTACTAATGGGGGCCAGCTGGCCCAGCTCAACATGAACCCTTATCGGCAGAGGAATCTTACTAAAGCGGCCGCCCATTTGCTCTAAAAGGCATTTTATAAGTATGTTTGTCCGGACAGAATTGCTAGTGTCATGTAGGCTGGTGATTTGGTTAATGGCCCATAGACATAGCATTCCTATCATCCTGGGGGTTATTAAGAGGAGAAATCTCTTCTTTCTTACTAATAACGCATAGTCTTTTATGATCAGTAAAGACATGTATGTGTCAGAAGCTTAAGGGAAACTAATACTTTCCAGTTTAATATCAGGTATACACTGTCATCATATCACCTCAGAATGTTACCCAAACAGCAAAATACGTTTGTATTAAATCTATTGGAAGCTAAGTTATAACATGAATAATTTCCAATAGACTTTTCATCCTTAATCTTTTTGTGCAGACAAAAATAAGACTGCACTTTCCAGAGTTCCAGAGTAGTGCAACAGAAAGCCTTAAAAAAAAAATACCACTGCAATCTGTGTCCGGGTGTCCAAGAGGTCAAAATGGGCTGTGCTCTCAGGGTGGGAGGCATAGGCGATTCCACAATTATGGGCAAAATGTCAGGACAATGAGGTCTTAAAAACAACAACATCCTAATTTCATCTTGGGTTTTCATTAACTTATCTTTGACCAATGTCAGTGAGGTTGTAAACTCTACTGGAGGTGATTATCCTATTTTTTTTTCAGTTAGCATGGGGACAGAAAGTTATTGCTGTTTCCTTATACATCAGGTTTAATGTACGTAACTACTTTGACGGACAGGGTGAGGTATGTTAGTGAACATTTTATACTTGAATAACCTAGAAAAGGAAAGGACAGTTCAAAGGAAAAGGGAACCCTTGTGCATGTCAAGGGACAGAGCACACACCCAGAAGTTAACAACACATCAGGGGAAAGGAAAAAAAAAAAAAAAAAAAAAAAAAAAAAAAGACGAACACAATCTAGGTTTATTCATGACTCCATGACAGCCATAATTTCTGGGGATGGAAAAAAGTCTCACTTTTCTCTTATGCAGTGGTTTAGTGGGGTAAAATTATCGTCATTATTTCTCATAAATGTGTTCTACAATATGCTAGGCAGAAAATGAACAAGGAACACAGTTTGATATAGTTCAATATTTATTCTACGGTGCACCCATTTAACAAGGAATCGCCCGGATAGCTTTAAGCTGCCTCTATGTGCTATTGGAAATATCGAATGCACCCTGAAATCAAAATTTCAAGTGAGAAAAATTTGGAGATGATTTTGATACCCAAATTCTCAATTTGGTGTGACGTTCATCCTTTCAACATGACAAAGAAGAAGACAGGTTCAGTTGCGTATGGTATATAATCCTTTACTTTTAACAGTGAAACTATTGTTAGCTGTTGCTTGTGTACTTTTTTAATCTGCAGTATATATGCAATCAACCTGATATAGAACAACACTAGAGCGGCACGATGGAATAGTGCTTAGCACGTCCACTTCACAGCAGGAATATCCTGGGATTGATTTCCAGGCTCAGGTGTTTCAATGTGGAGTTTGTATGTTCTCCCCTTGCTTGGGTGGGTTTCCTCTGGGTACTCTGATTTGTTCATTATTATTTATGCATTGTCTTTTGTTTACATTCATAATTTTTATATAATAACATTTTAAATAAATGGTTTTCATGTTTAAAAAAAACCCCAAACACTTAAAAGCACACTAATATTTAAAAAATCCTTGCCTTTTGTGTTTTGTTACTGTACTCATGTCTCTCTAATGGGCTTTTTCATGACAGTTGAACTTGAATCTGAAGTACATCACGTTTACATTTAGTAAATGATGTAGTGTAAGGATGTTTCCCATGGTGACTACAGAGCACTGTAATTCTGTAAATTGTTCTGGGAAAAGGATGTCTGCTAAATTCTGGAAATGTAAAATAAAAAATATGCGTACTTGTACCTAAGTGTCCACTTATGAGATTACCATCAACATATTGACAGGAAGATAAAAGATACATTATAAATTCTTCAAACCAACTTGTTATTTCTACCACTAAACATTGACAACTCTAATAACACATCATTATAGATACTATATGTCTCTGTGCTCCACTGCTCATACTTTGTACTGAAAAAGGAAAATAGACTCTATATTTCAACCATATTAAACATTATCATATTCATTCAATGCAGCTGTACAATGTTCCACCTGACTGAAGTGAAATCTGGCTCCATTTTGGATAAGTAAGGCTGCCAAAAACAAATAAAAATAAATTAAAAAGGTTATTATTAGTTCTGGAGGACATGTTTGTTTTATATTTCTCATATAGGTATACTTAGTGTTTCTGTAGAAAAAACTATGCTCTGTATTCATTTATACTCTGTTTCGCTTTATTATGGGTTCAACACAAGTCAGCATCTTCAATAAATGTCAGGATCATTTTCTTAAGTGTTGTTAACAAGGTTATTGTGTGGTAAACTGGAGACAGCTCTGGAAGTGAAAGCAGACTGTAAAACGTACGAAGCCAGTGCTTAAAAAAATTTCATTACATTGAGCTTTCAGGGCCATTTAAACCAAAATGAAATGGAGTTTTAGTCTTGCTTCGGGCTGTGGTGTGTGTGTGTGATGCTTGCCAGGGTAAGGAAAAGGTTCACCAAAGGGTCAGACTAATGGAGGTGTAACAAGCCTTGCACGGCTAATTAGTCGAAGGGGAGGTTAGATCTTGCGGGTCCTTTTCCAAGGTCTGTGCTTAGCATTAGTAATCAAAACATCTTCATGATCTCTCTCTCCTCACACAGAGCTGTGTTTTATCAATTTCACAATATTCAAGTATGCTAAAATTGACCGGAAACTTTAATAGCTAGATTTCACCAATGGGAATTCAACGAGAACACACTGCAACAGCACACCAAAATGCAGGTCCAGTGTTGATGTGTTTTGCAGGATGTCTAACCTTTGCTGGAGACAATGCCGCTCCTGTGAGCGAACACCTCCACCGCATGTCCAGCTACAGGTTGACCAGTTGCTCCATTCACCCCACCACTGAGCCACTTCATCCGGCTGGAGCTCCTCCGTCCCCTCCCTACTGTCCTGGCCCAGGGATACAGAGAGAGAGGTAGAAAAAGAGACAGGGAAGGAGAATAAGAGAGACAGGTACCACTTTCAAGGACAAATGGGGTCTTCCATTCCTGGTGATGTTTGAGTGATGATCAAAACTTTTAACACTATTTTACTGGGATACATACACATGTATTTGCCATGGAATTCCAGTGATCACATGGTCTGACTTCAGTTTGGTTTATCATATCAGTCCACCTTATTTCTTTTTTGATGCTCTGATGCCAGTTTGTAGGCACTTTCGGATGTGTACAGGGGTTAGGTATGTGCACTCTGACTGGTCTGCAGTGAATTTGTTTCAGGTTTACCATAACATTTTGGTAGCTACTAACCACTGCATGCCAGGATCACCCAACAAGACATGTGGTTTTAGAGATGCGCTGACCCATCTTCAGTCTAGCCATGATACTGTAATTTGGCCTTTAACAGAGTCACTCAGATCTTTACACTTGTCCATTTTTCCTGCATCAAACGTATCAACTTTGACTGTTTACTTGCTACCCAATACATCCCACCCCATGACAGATGCCAGTGTAAATAAATAATAAGCAATTACAGAAGGAAAGTTTTATATAACTGATAACACTTTCAGAGAACGAATAATTCTTTATATCATATGAAAACCAAAGTCTATAATTGTTTTATGATTAACTCAAACTATTTTCAAACTAGACAATTACTATGTTGTGCATGCCAGTCGTGCAGTAATTATTCTACTTATCCGATGACAATGATGCAATAAGTCAGTTATTCCATGGCAATGATGCAACAGAAAGAGAAACTGATCATATAATAATCAATTTTAAAATATAATAATATAGTAATTGACCAAATAATAACCACCGTTATTCACTTCACCTCTCAGTGCTTTCAAAGTAATGGCTGATTGGTGTATATAATAATAATATATAATAATTATTTATGCATTTTCTTTTGTTCATTCATAATTTTTATCGTAAAAAATGCCTGTATTTTACTGAATTGATCACCCTGTAAAGCATTTTTCAACCTTGTTTTAAAAAACGTTATACAAGGTTTGTGAGGTATTAAAAAAAAATCAGCCTTCAAACCATTATCTCAAGGAAACATTTCCCAACAGACGGTGTAACTGTGGATAATCTACAGACACAGCAAGAATGGAACCCTCCGAAAATACCTGACACCGAAAGACGCCTTGTATCCCCTAAGGAACATCATGTGTCTGTAAATATGACGGCATCATATCTATTAATCTCCAGAAAATAACTGGATTTCATGGGGTTGGTTAACCTCCTGACTAAACAAATATAACGTCATGTTTAATGTTTTACTGTATTTATAAGGAATTCAACAGAAAAAAAATATCTCTATGAGTGTGACATTAAACTTGTGCCCTGGTTATACTGGAGCTCATGCCGATACACGCAACACACACACACACACACACACCCACACCGAACCACAACTAGAGGAGGCTGTTTGAAATGTAAACTCAATCACAGGGTTTCAAAACAACACCTCTCTTTCTGCGCTCTGTAAAGCTGTGGAAGACAAACACCAGAGCCATGCACAGGCAAACATACTCCTCCTGCACTTGTCCTGTGACACCCTGGGGGCAAAACTCAACAATTACCAGCTGGCTTCTAGGAAATGGGGCTCGAAAAGGTGGCCTCAGGTGAGCTCAGCAGATTTAGATACTCAGACGAGTTGAGAGCCGGTCCAGAGTAATACAACCAACAAGAAATGAGAATCTGCAGTGTGAGGAAGCGGTCACTGACAAAGTGTAATGTGTGTGTGTACATGAGGTTAGAGGCCATTTTTACAATCAAAAAAAGTTTATAGATACACCTTTAAAATAATGTCATGACAACATTGCAGGCTTTTTTTTTTTTCATAAGAGCCCAGTTACTCAGAATGCACATGCTAGAATTATTATTACTTTGGTTTGTAATGTCAGCATGTCCGCCTCATAGCAAGAAGCTGCTGGGTTTGAGTCCTGGACTCAAAGGCCATTACTGTGTGGAGTTTGCATGGTCTTGCTGCGCGTGCGTAGGTTTCCTCTGGGTACTCCGGTTTCCTCCTACAGTCCAAAGACATGCACATTAGGCTAATACAGTAGGCTGTTCCACAATGTCTCAGGTGTGAGTGTGAATGGTTGTTTGTGTGTTGGTCCTGCGATGGACTGGCGAGCTGTTCAGGAAGTACCTCACCTTCGTTCAGAGCCATCTGAGACAGGCTCCAGCCTCCTAACAACCCTAGTAGGATTAAGTGGTTTGGCAAATGAATGAATGTTTGCAGATTTCTCTGTCCTTGTTATATTTGATTGCTTCGTCATACTTACCGGAATTTTAACTCTGGCTTCTGAGGATACTTAAAGCTTTTCTAAATCAATTACCATAAACTTTCTATAGTAGATGGATCCCCCAACAATCTATAAGCATTACATTTTTCCCTCTTTTTACACAGAACAAGAGACAGAATAAAGAAGAGAAAGTGGAGAGAGAAGCTGGGACCATTGAGCTCAAATTGAAAACAGAACTGACAAAGGACAGACAAGTAGAGAAGAGTGAAGTAGATGAATAATGACCTGGACCGACTGAGAAAGAGGCAACAGAAGAGCTCACTCCATCTCTCTTCGGAGGCCCTGAATGACTCAGACACATGAAAGGACCAACGGCTGCAGGCAAATTATACCGACTCCTGTCTGTCGTCTAGACAGAGAGGTAATCACTCTTCCTAATTCCTGAACCTGCACTTTAGTGACACTCAGGCACAGCGCTGGGCAAATCTCTCTTGAATGATGGGAAAGGTCTGTTGTAGTGCTGACTGAACAGCAGCTTTGTGGTTTTCTCACAGCAACCAAAAAAATGGGGTTTTTTCATGCAGAATTTGTGAAGAAGTCTATTCCCAAAGTAATGCTAAATGTCCAGACTTCTCCAAGAATTCTGCACGAGTTCCCCAGTGCAATAATTGAGTACAGGCACTGAATGGGGCACTGCATAGGAGATCGGAAGAGAGAAAAGTAAACCGACGACAGCAGACAGTACATTTCTACTTTACAGTTTCTTTACAGTTATTGGGTTACACAGACACAGGTGTATCTCTATCAGGATTCTTTCCATGTTTTTAGTCACTTATAATAACAAGTCACTTATAATAAGAGTCTGTTAGCGGTGAAAACAAGCAGTTTATTTTGACGTTGCTGTTTACCCCGTGGGCAGCACAGTGGTGTAGTGGTTAGCACGTCCACCTCACAGCAAGAAGGTCCTGGGTTCAAGTCCTGGACTGGGGCATTTCTGTGGAGTTTGCATGTTCTCCCCATGCTTGCATGGGTCTTCTCCGGGTACTCCGGTTTCCTCCCACAGTCTAAAGACACGCATATTGGGTGAATCGGTTGTTCCAAATTGCCCCTAGGTGTGGACATGAGTTTGAATGGTTTTGTGTGTGTTGCCTTGCGATGGTCTGACAAGCTGTTCAGGGTGTACCCCGCCTTTGCCCAGTGTCAGATGAAGTAGGCTCCAGCCTCCCTGTGACCATAATAGTAGGATTAAGATGTTCAGCAAATGAGTAAGTGAGTGAGTGTTTGCAACTTATGATTTACAACCATTTTGCAGTTGCCAGTTACAGCGATTTAAATCAATACTGGACCAATTTCCATTATTTTTATCCATGGTAAAAACGTTGAATGAATAAAAAACAACAGATGTTTTCCTTTAAAGATAAAGCAAAGAATATCCTTATGATAAATAAGAAACAGCTGAGTAGCAAATGTACAGCAGTGTTGATTCTTATTATAGACAGGAATGTATGTGATTTCTTAAGAAAAAATAGCAAAGTGTGCACCTATATTCTTATTAGCTATTATGTGGTTATTTTCATTCAGAAATGGGGAAAAAGTGTCATTCACAATTTATAAAAAATACATGGCAGTAAGTAGCATTTCATTATCATCCATTCATTCATTTGTCAAACCGTTTAATCTTACTACATTTGCGGGAAGGCTGAAGACTATCTCAGCCAACTCTGGGCAAAGGCAGGATACACTTAGAACAGATCGACAGTCCTGGACAGGTGTAGGGCAAACACATGCACAGCCATTCTCATTCACACTCACACCTAGGGAGCATGAGGAGAACATGTAAACTCCACACACAAAAAAAGCCCTCACAATGTCTGGGACTCAAACCTAGGACCTTCTTGCTGTAAGGCAAACATGCTAACCACTATGCCATCGTGCCACCCTGAAAGATGTTAGTGCTTATCCCAAAAGCTTATAATGAATAACAGTGCTCACTGAGTGTTCAAGTAAAAAAAAAATACACATTCAATAAACTCAGAAGGAGTAGGCCAGGGATTAGCCAACGACTTTAGCTTCGCCATCAGCGCTATGTTAGGGCGACGGTGCCTAGAAGGAAACTGTCGAGCTTGGCCCATTAGCAAGGCCTTTAAAACCCCATTGGATATATTTATTTCTCTCCCTTCTTTGCCACTTTTTCTATTACTCCGCGTCTGTCTTTCTTTTCCTTTGTGTTTGTCCGCCTCCCTACTGTTTCTCAGGGTCTGTTTCTCAGATATTTAATTTACAAGATAATAGCACCCAACTCACATGCAATGTGTTACTAAGTACAAGGACACATCTATTCCAGTCAATGAATCACACATAACAGAAAAAAGACACCCCTCATAGACTCACATCCCCCCTCAGCCTCAGGACCTTAATGCATGTCCAAACAAGAATTTGCATGCCCATATGTTTTGTGTCTCAATAGCCTTTGGATGTTTATATCCTAAATAGGCAGAAAGACTTTAAAAAGGTCTTCTCTGCAGATATGTTTGCATGGGGGATGGGGAGGAGGTGCAACAGACTTTTAAAGCAGAGGCTCCCCAAAACGGTAATTAAATTTAACGGTATTAAAATCTTTTAAAAAGTACTATATTTATAACCCATCATAAAGGCAGCTCTATTGCTACGCCTAGGAATCAGAGTTTATCTGGTTGAAAATGTTTTTTTAATTGGCCCTGATCTCTAAGACAGCATACATATAATATTACAGTGTTTAAAAAAAAGAGAGAGAAATAAGGAATGTAATTTAACGGGTTCTTCAAACGTGTTGTGTGTTAAACGTGTTGTGTTTTCCCAAATTTAGTTGACAAAAAGTCATCAAAATATGTCATGAATGGCCAACTAGTTGTCTATATTTGTTAGTTAGCCCTTCAGCTTGCACATCAAAAGGAGTCAAGAGTTTCTGAACCCAATATGGAGCGGATGGAAATAAATTGCAACATGGCCTTTTTGAAATCTTGTCTGCCTGAACAGCTTTCAAAGATCGAGATCGTGTTGCAAACATCCAACAAACTTGATGTCAGACACAATGCATGTCTAGTATCCTTCTTAAACCATCTATATGGATTATTATGTTTTGTTTGATAACAACATTAATGATATTTAAGCTTCAAACAACATTCATTTTCATGAAACAACCATGACACTGCCCCTTTAAGTGTAACGTACATCTTATGGTCTGGAGATTTAGGAGGTTTAATCCAAATGATGCCACGGTCATGGTGGGAATCCAAGAGCGCTGTGCTCTGAGCGGGAGGGATGTTATGCCTTGTCGATCACAGTGACACCACTCAGATGTAGGAATTTGTGCACTCATGTATGCAGAAGAGAGCAGACAGCACTTTCTTCAAAGCAGTTAATCCCTATTCACCCTCTGTATTCAGTTACACGGGTATAGTTTTCTGGTAGGTTGGAAAGGGCCAATACCAAATTTGTGAGAATTTCAGAAAACGCATTCATAAAATTTGTGTTTATAGTCATGGTTTGTATATTCTTATGTCGATTTAAAAGGAATACAGTAACGATTGTAGATTTTAAAGGTTGTGCCTTTCCATAAATTTTCCTGAGGCTTGTCATTTTCTGAACCATGTTATCCTTTATTAGAGTCACTGGAGAATATCCGAACCGACTCCTGGCGAAGGCAGAGTGCACCCTGAAAAGCTCGCCAGACCATTGCAGGGCCAACACAGACAGCTAGTCACACGGAAGTTGGAGCCTAATGAATAAATGAATCTTACAGATCTCAGCATGCTCCGCAGGAAACACTGTGCCCCTAACCCACACGGCAACCTGCATCCACTGACCACAAAAGTGTAAACATCCCAGTTATTATAGTTAAATATGTTAACACACACCATTCACATTCACACATGGGGCAATTTGAAACAGCCAGTTAGCCTAATATGCATGTCTTTGGAATGTGGGAGGACACTGGAGGACCTAGAGGAAACCCACACAAACATGGGGAGATCATACAAACTCCACACAGAAACACTCTCGTCGGGGACAGGGCTTGAACCCAGGACATTCTTACTGTGAAGTGTATTTGCTAACCAATGTGCCACCCAAGCCTTTTTATAATTTACATATAGCTAATTTAAAAAAATGCTATAAAGACTATTGATAAAAATATGAAGCAACTAATCCATATAATTTAATTTCCAAATTCACAACAGTGTCATACAGATCACTTCTCACATGCCTGTCAGCTATTGGAATTAACTCATAGAGCTGTAATACTTCATTACAAATCCTTTACTGCTTCTGTTTCTCAGGGTATCCCTCAAGGCTTGGTTCCTTGTCCACTCCTTTTTACAATTTTCATGTTTCTTCTTGATTATCTTATTGGGCATCATAATCATGATCTGCTTTTACTGTTTTGCAGATAACACACAGCTTTATATTAGCACCAGTGGCAGTACAGCTCTTCCGCCACCAATCCTTGATATGATGGACACACAAAAATGACCTCAAACTCAAGTTAGAGAATACTTATTTATCTAGTTGGCCCTAAAGTGTTTCTTAAATCTGCTTTCCCACTGATGGAGTTCTTATCAAATCATCCAAATCATCCTAGGGGCATCACAACTGCCCCTAGGGTCATCTTCAACTAATCACTCACCTTTACTTTTACACCTTTAATTCTAGTCCATGCCTTTAATACTTCCTGCTTCAATTACTAACACCTGTGAGCAGTACATCACCTACAAAGCCCTGGCTATGTCCCAAGCTTTCTTACTGAACTGTTACTTCCTTATACTACCAGCTGTACATTAAAGTTACCTGGCTCCAGTTTACTCACGATCCATTGATTTAAACTTTCCTCCATTGACAACATGTCTTCAAGTGTTGTTGCACTAAGATTACTGAATTAAATTCCGCAGAGCCTCAGAGAAATCTCTACTCTTTCAGTTTCCTCTTTCAAAACATAACTCCAAACCTCTCTCTTTACTCCATGCTGCCATTCCCTGATTGTAACTAAGTAGTTCCAGCCAATTTCATGTAATACTTTTCATCACTTCATGCTTCACCCTCTTCTATTAGTTGCCCTGTCATTCTCCTGATTATATTATATAGATGGATATGTTACTTGAATTTCTGTATTACTGTGCGAATGTAAAATGACCTTGGGGATGAGAATAGGTGCTATAATAAAGGTGCTATAATAATAATAATAATAATAATAATAATAATAATAATAATAATAATAATAATAATTACTATTATTATTATTACTGAAAGAATTATGAAATAGATTTTCCTGAAAGTACATGGAATGCTGATTTAAAGTTTATTTAAAACTAAGAAAGCACATTACACAGTGGGTTTCCTGTCCAGAGTAATGCCTAGCTAGGCAGCCTGGATTTTGGGCAAAGGTGGGGTACTTGCCAGTCCATCACAGGCCAACACACACAAACACACACAAACAAACACACACATACCATTTACACCTACACCTGGGGCAGTTTAGAAGAGTCGTTTAGCCTAATGTGCATGAATTTGGATTGTGGGAGAAAACCAAAGCACCTGGAGGAAACCCACGTGAGCACAGGGAGAACATGCAAACTCTGCACAGAAATGCCTTCTCTGAGCCTGGGACTCAAACCCAGGCACTTCTTGCTGTGAGGCAGATGTGCTACCCACTACACCACTGTGCCGCCTGTAACATAGTATACTGGATTGTTGTTTCTTTTTATACTCTAAAATAATATTTATACTTGTGGAATTTTGTCAAGGCTTATAGACTTCTACTACACTGGTAATGAGAATATCTGCCAGATATTACACTTAATTAACACATCATCTTAAATGAATATTGAAGGATATTTGAGTGACTTGGATGACTGCATTAGAACACTAGGACTATTACAAGTGCAGATATGGTATTTGCACTTTTTTGGCAAATGCTTCAGCTATTAGATATTGAAATGCAAACCCCCTAAAACAAAGCAAAAAAAAAGAAAAAGAAAAAAATGAAAAAAAAAAAAATAATAAACAATCTTAAGTAAAGCCCTTAAGGTTTCCTGTTGTCAGCCTGATTAGTTTTAAACCTCGGTGCACCAGAAGGAGTCTCCAACAGCATTCAGCCTGAACAGCTTCGCAAATTCCACAGAGAGCTGAAGACTCCAGCTGGGCTTTGATCTCTGGGCACACAGTCGCACAAAACCAATAGAAAATACAAGAGTTGGGTCACACTTGTGCTTCATTATTCAGCAGTTTTGGAAGGTTGTTTCTGAGCCGCTTCTCTCCCTGTTTCCTGTAAACTCACCGGCTTTTTGCGCGCATCTGCAGCCGGGCAGAGTTCATGGAAAGCTGACGGTCCTTAACTTACCTTAATGCTGAAGCCTGCGGCTTTATCAAATGTCCGTATACTGAAGAAAAGGCAGTGAATGAGCGTTTTTAGGAGTGCTGTGGTCCAGAGGCAGTGCATGGTTCATGTGAGAATGGGGAGTCCTCGCCCCCTGATCTTAAAACACCGCCAGAAACAGGGGGAGAACCAATGATGGACATCGCGATTCACTTTACGGAGTCGGTTCTTTAAAACGTACCAGTCTGTGTGAATCGAAACAGGTTAGAGTGATTCGTTTTGATTTACCAACTACTAGAACAACGACGAATAAATAGCATGTAGCTTCATCATCATCATCATCATTATTATTATTATTATTATTATTATTATTATTATTATTATTGTTACTGTTATTATTATTATTACTGTTATTACTGATATTATTATTGTTATTGTTATTGTTAATATTATTATTAATAATAATAATAATAATAATAATAATAATAAAAATAATAACAACAGCAACAACAACAACAACAACAACAATAATAATAATAATAATAATAATAATAATAATAATAATAATTATTATTATTATTATTATTATTATTATCAGGTTTTTCCAGTGGTATTGTAATATATAGCATTTTCACCAAACTTGGTGGGGACACTACCAGTCCCAGAGATGACTGGATTATGATATATCGAAGTCAAAGATGAAGGCCAGAGCAAGGTCACAAAATTTTGGAGGTACTGCACTTATAACTTCAAAATGAGTGCCCAGAGACATGCAATTACTATGGAACCCTAATGGGAAACTGAAAGGAGACAGTAAGGTTTGACCCTTGAGTGACCCTGAAAAGTCAAACCCCAGCCATCTTGTTTACATGTCTGTTAAAATAAAATTTAAAAACTTTTTTTAAATTTTAAAAAAAGTTACGTAACGTGTCCATCATCAGCAACTCTGAATGAAGGAAAAGGCTTTATACTGTAATTTAATTTTCATGAAATAAAAAATCATGAGCGGAACCATTTTAATTTTGTAGAAATTGCTATTTTTTATTTTTTAAATTTCATAATAGTTTTATAATTATTAAGACATAATTAAATATTAATAAAATTATAAAACAGTTAAAAGCTTCATGGTCCTGCATTTTTTTTTTGTATGTTGATTTCATTCATTGTTGATTTATTGACTGTTTGTAATGTTCAGTGTCCTTAAGTGTCCAAAAAGGCGCTTATAAATAAAATGTATTATTATTATTATTATTATTATTATTATTATTATTATTATTACACGTAAATAGAAATAAAATCTTTCATTCACACATAGTGCTTATTGACCATTTGATCAAAATTGTGAAAACTCTTATGAACAGAAAAATATGCCTCTTATATATATATATATA
>JBCNYH010000013.1:9516257-9531613 GCA_039654325.1 Tandanus tandanus
CGGCTGAGATGGGCGCCAGCCTCCCCGCGACCCTAATTAGGATTAAGCGGTTCAGAAAATGAATGAATGAATGAAAATATTCAATATAAGGTGGCATGGTGCCACTGTGGTTAGCACATTCACCTCACAGCAAGAAGGTCCTGGGTTCGAGTCCCAGATTTGACAAGGGCGCTTCTGTGTGGAGTTCTGTGTGTGTGTTCTACCCATGTTTACATGGGTTTCCTCCAGGTACTCCGATTTCTTCGCACAGTCCAAAGACATGCACAACAGGGTAACCCAATATGTTGGGCCTACGATGGCTTGGCGAACTATTTAGGGTGTACCCTGCCTTTGCCCAGAGTGTTCTTAATGGGATATAGGTGGCTCAGAAAATGAATGAAAGAAGAAATATTAATTATTGAATTATTGAAGTTGACTGACCACTTGAACCGCTTGAACTGAATAATCCAAACAATAGAAAATATATTGTTGTATTAATTTTAAAAGGCCTAAAAAATACACAAAATATTGTTGCAAACATGGTCATTAAATAAATCTGTAATGATGGGAGTAACATAGTTTATAGACCCACAAACATAACTCTAATTCTTCCCCCGAGCTAGAGAAGTGAACCTGTTGAGTGACCAGTGAGCAGTTTCATCCTCACTGTTTGCAGGTAGATGGCGCTCACAGTCCAAACATAAACCGATATCAACTGAAGCATCTCCCTAATGACAGGATGCTTTAATAGCACCAAAAATGGCACACATGGTTTGAATCAGTTTGTCCGTCGAGTCTATATTTGTCAGCCATAGTAGAGAGAATGAGGTATCAAACCAATGGCAAGCAGCTTTAAAAGGTCATGCGGTCTTGAAATAATACACTAGGCTTATTGGACTTTAGGTGTCTGATACAGGTTCTGGAGATAGACTGAACTAAATTAAATAAACATGTTGCATTAGATTGCATGCTTATTATTATATTAGTCTTATTTGTGTAAAGGATCTGCACATTTAGCTACTTTCTTGAAATAGTATAAAATTTGGCAAAGGGTTGTATGTATGTAGCATGGAATTTCACCTAATTCCCTAATGAAATTCAGAAATCAGATTAAATTATAGCCTAATAAAATGAACTATATAATAAATCCCAATACATGCACTGTAGGTTTTTATAACGGTCATAATTTTATTTAATTGCACTGGCCAATGTTATGTTATGATCTTTTTTTTTTGGTTATTTCTTTCTTTTTTCTTTCCAGGAACCAAACTTGAAGATAAAGATAAGTGTCTTGGCTATTGCTGACTAATGTGACATGTGACACATAAGCTGGTCAATTCCAATTTTTAAAAAAAACTCCTGGTTTACATGATCAGCTAGAGGCACTAAAATGTGCAGTACAGTGAGATCAAAAATGTGCTCTAGTCTGTAATCCTCTGACTCCTCCCCGTCTGCAGTAATGAAGTCAAGTCCTTCCCATCTCCCTTCTTCCTAGCCGGCTGACCTTTCAGGGATCCATTCATCAGAGAATATCCAAGGCTACAGCACAACCTGCACAGCCTGCAGAACACCAGCATTCCCCCCCTAATTAAACAGGTTGTGTATTTCATCACAGAAATTCATTATACCTTGGAGGAATTAGTAAAATATTAGTTCAATTTATTAATTTCATATATTTCATGCAAAACGTTCTGGACTGTAATTAAGACAAGAACCCCTTAGGACCCTTTACCACTCATTTCTGGATTTTGGTATAAACAGAATGAAGATGCGCTCATTAAGGCTGTTACTGTTGGCTTGGACTGGTACATTTTACTTCGTGCCACTGGCGTGGACTGGTGTGATGGGGAGCGCATCACAACAAAATCAGGTTTTTTCAGAGGAATTTGAAGATGCATTGATGGAGGAGGAAGTGGATAATCAGGAGAACGTTTTGACGCAGGTAAAGTTGCTGAAGGATGTTTAGAGATTTCAATGACGAGTGAGTCAAATAAAGAACAAAGAGAACAACAGGTTTAAATGTTGTTGAGGAATGTACAAGCAAAGAGAAAAAAGTTTGGGTTTGTTTGTTCGAGTGCAGAAATTGCTGTCTTTAAATTAGAAAATTGCCTGTTGTTTAGACTGCCTTCCTCATGAAGAAATCCTTAAGTCTGTGTAGTCTGTACACTCTGGTGTTTTATGGCACAAACCTGACCTCAAGCTCGAAATAATTGAAAATAGATGTGCTAGAAAAATGCACCAAAAAAAAAAAAAAAAAAGAAAGAAAGAAAAAAAAAAGGCTATACTACAAAGTCCTGCAAAAGCAAATACAGGTAAA
The DNA here is from genome assembly GCA_039654325.1 of Tandanus tandanus. Lineage (NCBI taxonomy): Eukaryota > Metazoa > Chordata > Actinopteri > Siluriformes > Plotosidae > Tandanus > Tandanus tandanus. Next base: position 9,518,554 of record JBCNYH010000013.1, read on the forward strand.
ATGTGCAACCTACTGGATGTTTTAATCAATCTACAGCAGTTTGCTTCAAGTATCCTGCTTTTCAATTTTCATCTATAATAATAGTGTTATCTGTAGTAATCATGCTCTAACATGACTCATGGAATGTGTCATTAAACTGATGTATTACAGTAAGAAACAGCAGGATTTCAGCATGAGTTTATTCTACAGTATGTACTGTTAAGACACTACTTTAAACTACTAAAATGTACAAAATCATGCATTCATATATAATTCAAATGTTTAATACATTAGAGTTAAGGCATAAAAAATATAAAGGTTCACACCAGTTCACAGTGACTCATATCTTCTGTAGGATGTCTTAATCTAACACTGTGGATTTAACCCTTCAGCTCCTAGGCGACTATGATAAAGTGAAGACTCTCTCAGTGGGCCCAGATTGCCGCTGTAAATGTGTGGTCAGGCCGTTGAGTAGGAGCGCCTGCAGGCGTATTGAAGAAGGGACAGGAAAGCTTGAGGATTTCTACACAGTGGAGACAGTGACCTCAGGGCCCAACTGTAAGAAGTGTGCCTGCATTGCCCCTCCATCTGCCCTCAACCCCTGTGAAGGAGACTTCAGGTTTAAAAAGCTCCAAGAAGCTGGGAAAGATGATGTCAAGGTAAAAAGGAGGAACAAAATGAATTTGTTTGAAAAAGTTTTCAGCTTGTACAATCTTTGTATTAGTGCTGTATTCATTGCTTGGTTGAAAATTAAAACACTTTCTGCTCAATAGAAATAGTGCTGAGACTCGTTTGCATCTAAAGTTGTGAACTGGACCTGCAACAATAATGTAAAGAAAGTCTATTTCATCCCAGACATTTTCATAAATACATGCCTAACCTTATTCTTAAAAAACACGTTTAGTAGAACAGCAGAGATCATCAAAAGATCAGCACGATCAAGTTTAAAAAATAGCTTTATTATTGTCTGTATAACTTGGTACAATTTCTTCTTAAAAATTTAGTTGGCGCAGCATGGGGCTGGAATAATAAAAGTATATACTAAGGAATAGTGAGTCCATGCGAAACATGTTTACATGAAGTACTGACATCTATATAATTTGAATACTCATACGGCTTTACTGTAAAGTGACAGACAGTAAAGTTTAAACAACAAGGAAAGAAACAATGTCCAGATTTGGTAGAAAATTAGAATGAATTCTACATCATGGAGGCAAGTGTGCGCTCAGAAGCATCCTGTTAAAGATGATCAAGTGGAAATACACAACCCTTGTTACTTTACTGTCATGAAAATAAGAATAAGAAAATATTTTATCTATTCCATGTTTTTTTTTTTTATCTAACACATTAACAGCTGTCATATGTAAAAGATGTTATGGTATTTAATTATACAGTAAAGTTGTTTTTAATTATATTTAAAGATTACAGTAAATCACACTGTATCCTAAACCATGTGCATGTAAATACTGTTTGGGTAAGACTGACTTCGATAAATATTAAAGAAGCAAATTTCTGATACCAAACACATTTTATCTGATCAGATACATTTGGGTTTTGGACAAAACTGTGTAAAGTGATTTTCGATTAAACTATCTAATCACGCCAGCAGATTGTTTCTATATCAAAAAGTTTCTTTTGATCAAGATGCGTTCCTTTTAACAGCTTTCCACAATCATGGACTTACTTGAGGGGGCTTTATATGGGATGGATCTGCTAAAGTTGCATTCAGTCACTACAAAACTCCTGGCACGAGTAGACAACATAGAAAAGGTAAATGTTCTCCTTTTTAAAAAAAAAATAAATAAATAAATTATTTACCAAAGATTCAGGGTTGGAAGGATTATTTTTAAAAAGTAATCAAAGACAGTTATTAATTACTTGATAAAAATGTAATCACTAACATAATCCAAGTACCATTCATTCATTATCTAAGCTGCTTAATCCCGACTAGGGTCGCGGGGATCACAGCTGACACTGGGCGAGGGCGGGGTACACCCTGGACAGCTCATCCAAGTACCACAATAAAATTTAAAATAATGTAATTTAATTACTTTTATTTACTTTTGGAGTACTTCTGTACAAAATATACCAGGTCAGCTTGACCACTATAAAAATTACCTGCCTCTGCAGTCAGCCCTAACGCCACATCAGATGTAGAACACAGGTCAAGTATGTGATATTGGTTATCGTTCCAACTAAACCCTCATCATGTTCAAACTAACCCCGGTGCAGGGAAGGCTGGAACATACAAAATATTATTTTGCTCTCTGAAATACTTTATTACAAAATAATAGCTGAAGTAAACAATCCTTGTTGAAGCTATAACCTCAAAGACAAATTATTCCAATATGCCCCAGGTAGGAGTGTGAGAGTGAATGGGGGTGTGTTGGCCTTGCGATGGACTGGCGAGCTGTTCTCAGTGCACACCAAATTCACCCAGAGTTGGCTGAGATGGGCTGCAGCCTTCCCACAACCCTAATAAAGCTGTTTGGCAAATAAATGGATTAATGAATGGTTTCACAATTGAGCAATAAAACATGACTGTCATAGCTGCTTTTACAAAATATTAACAAGGTGTGAAACAGATGACAACCCATTGTAGGTTTTAAAGAAGAATACAAGTTAGAAATTCTTACTTTACCCCTTTCATTTGTCATTAGACAAAGGGCATCTGAGTTCAATATGTTTTCACCCTGGACCACTGCTGAGCAAATCCTTTCCTTCCAGGCATTTTCAGGAAATGTGACAAAGGAGCAAGGAAGCGTGAAAGAAGTAAAAGAGCAAGGGAAGGACTCGCATGTCCACCATCACCAGGAGAAGAAAAGACTTTTGAGCAAGCTGGAGCCCTCGCTGCAGAATAAAGTGGCTGCAGCTTTCTCACACACAGAGGTAAAAAGATTTTATATATATATCCATATCCACACACACACACACACACACACACACACACACACACACACACACACACGCCAGACCACTTAATCCTAGTAGGGTTAGGGGGAGGCTGGAGCCCATCTTAGCCGACTCTAGGCAAAGGCGGGGTACACCCTGAACAGCTCACCAGTCCATTGAAGGGCCAACACACACAGCTAGTTACATGGAAGTTGGAGCCTAATGAATAAATGAAGATCCCAGCATGCTCTGCAGGAAACACTGTGCCCCTAACCCACACGGCAACCTGCATCCACTGACCACAAAAGTGTAAACATCCCAGTTATTATAGTTGAATATAATAACACACACACACACGCTGGAAGGATAGAGTTGTTAACAGGGATAACCAAGCATCACACCAAGTTCCAGCTGTGTGGAAAATATTAGCCCAGTTTGCTCTGTCAGCCTGGCAAACTTTAAATGGTATTATTAGTTCAAAGCTAGCTTTCCCAAAGCCTGTCCCAAATATTAATCTACACCACAAAGTCCTCCTTATTTCATAATGTAGCTTATTTTTAAAGGACCAGTTTGGGAAAAATAAATAAATGCACAGTTTCCCCTTAACCGAAATGTAGTCAATCAGTCAAAGCATGTGGTCTCTTGACATTTTCTTTCTTAGATATGTACAGGAGGTATGAGATAAATGCCAGCCCACATTAGTCTCAGCTCAAGAGCAAAACTAATGAAGGGCAGTGCATAAGAGTGCATTTGGTCATGTGTATACTAGGGATGTAGCTGAATAAAAATACATGAAAAACAGACATGATATACAAGAAAATACAGATATGGAGACAAGGCACGCTGTTCTTTTTTAATATAAATTGGCAGGAAGAAGCAGTGCAATATGAGGGACATATATAGAGCATGTGTATTTACAGTACTTATTCATTCATCCTCTGTGATTGCCATGTAAAAGTTAAAATTTGGATATTATATTTGTTTGTTCAGAAATAGAAACAAGCCAGTTCTTTATAAAATAATACTGGGCAGTTACAAATAAAAAATGGCTTGAGGAATTGTTCACAAATCATGCTGACAGTGTTGTCAACCAACAAACATAGTGTTGAATTTAACAGCCACACCTCAGTGCGGTGCTCTTTCAAAAGTTCTGCCCCCAGATTCATGACACTCATTGCCAAGGCAACATCATTACCAGTGATACTACCATCTCTCCTCCAGCCTATCAGCCATAGGGTGTGCTGTGCCCCTTTTGCTGATTGGTTGGAATAGTGTTGTATGGCTTGTTTTTCTTTTACACACCCAAGATTATGCAGAAACAATAAATTTTTACCCAAGAATGGTCAACTAGCAGACACTGAGGAGAGATTCACTGAATTTAACAAATAGTGTACTGGATTTAAAATCAATGACTGCACCTTTAAACAGCTATAGATGGTGCTTTTTTTTATATATATCTACAATTCACCCAACATTATTTGCTTCCAGAAGAAGTATGAGGAGTGGTTTGTAGGAAGCCAGGACTCCAGCATGGTACTGAAGAACAGTCATGTTGAAAACGGCGAAGAACAGAAATCACTTAAGAGCAAAAAGGGACCAAATGGGATGAACATCAGGAGCATGACCTTCTATAAGGCTGAAGCTGAAGAGGATGATGATGGAGAACAGAATGGTGAGTTTACTCAGCAGGTCTTAATAGTGACTTAATACTGACTTTCCCTGCAGTAAGATTAATCTCTATTACCATTATTTTCTGAAAACTGAAAGTTTTTCAACCTAATCTACATCTGGCCTTCTGCATGTTCTGTATGCATAATTATAACAGAAAAGAATTTCAAAATATTCTGATAATAGGCTGATAAGATCAGCCTAGACTTCTCTATTACCAGTCACAGATTTCCTGTGGAAACTCTAAATATTCCCAAGATAAATTTGAGACACAATCTAGCTAAAGGGTGCAAGGTCTGCCCTGATATGTCCAGTGGGACATGGCTGGTATACTGCATATTTCAGTGGAGTTGTTCATGGGGCAATGTTAGGTCAGGTACTTGAACTCAACCTCTTCATTCAGCCCAGGAAACTGTCAAGAAAGTTCCTTTCTGCCACTTGTACTCAAGACCGTGTTCCTTTAGTTACTATCCAAAGTGTTCTTGCAAGTTTTCTGTAAAGTTATTGTCCATACTGGTATAGCATAACATTATAGTAGAACTAATTTATTGGTATACATTGAAAAAGCTTATTTATTAAGATGACAATTCTGGTGTTTTGACCATTTTTGGGTTTTCATCATGCCTTTCGTTTTCTCTCAAATACTTGCTGATTGAACACCTTCATAGAACATTTTATTAAGCTATTCTACCCACAACTGGTAAACCTTCACAGCAGGAACAGATGATGTGCTGAGTGGTGATGGTTTGGTGGATTTAATAATAGAAGACCAGATACCCAAACAACAGGACATTCAATCTTCAGTACACTACACTACAACCCCTTACACTACAACCACCATGGCACCAAAACTGAACAGAGAAACCACCACAAATGTGCTGACCATCACAAAGCAGCCTAAACATGAGTCTTGGGAAACTGAGAGGATGATTACAACCAGCACGGCAACGTCTCTTTCTTTAACAACCTTCACCACCACCACCACACAGCCGGCGACCACCAACAGATCAACATCCATCTCTGCTCCAGCTAAAGCTCCAAAACCACAGCATAACTCCACATCTGCAGCCAGAAAACGCACAGTGAAATCTCGACTCAGCTGGGATGAAGAATCTATCGTCACTACAGATTCGCCAAAGAAATCTGGTATGTTGAGTTATTTTATAATATGGTGTATATGTGGACATGTTAGCTGATGATAATACATAGCATACAGTTACATTTTATACACTAATTCACATTATAACAGTATGATTTAAAACAAAATTAAAATAAACATTTTAGGTAACCATAAAGGAATAGTTTAGGGAAAACTCAAATGGCTTTTCAATTTTCTGAATTATGACATGTTTATCTGTTCCATAAACATGGCCACATTTTTATATACTGGTATTAAGTACTGGTCCAGTAACGTGCTCATTAACTTATACTTGCACTCATAAAACATGTTCCAATATCAATATTCCACATAATGTTTGATGTGAGCCTGTTGCTCTAATGACCAGATGGTATAATGGGTGTGATCTGGAAATATTTCCATTACATCATTAATGATCAAAACAAAGCAGACTACACACTTTGCTTTGCTGAAATTTTAAGAGGAGGTACTATTACATGTTCCTACAATAAAAGTAATCTAATAAAACATCTTATTGCCTATAACCAGTGTGTTTAATAGAGTACATCAGCATCAGCAAGTGTAGTCTTTAAAATTGAGTGCAAGGTACCATGTACTGTTAATTTCACACAAATACACAGACAAGTTATATGTGACTAGTGAAAGGCTAAGAAAATGTATCAGTGTATCCCTACTTCCTTTAAATGACACGGAAATAAATATGAGCTCATTTTTAAATAATTTCCCATTCAGACATTTGGAGGTAGAGCACATGAATGAAATGTATGAATGAAACAGTAATTCTGGTTGTTCAAGATGCCTGATTTTAAGACTTTAGCTTCAGTGTCCTATATCACCATATTCGGTGGTGGTTTGCTTGTTTGCTTGTTTATTTTAATCAAAAAGCTGAGTTTTCCCTGTTTTTCCTGTGTTATTCTGTCTTTATAATTTGTAGGTGTATGCAAAGACACATTAGCAACTATCGCAGACCCTGTAACTCGCAATACTTATGGTCGCAATGAAGGTGCCTGGATGAAGGACCCAAAAGGCAATGGCAATGTCATTTATGTCACAAACTACTACTATGGCACGCACCTCCTGGAATTCCGTGATATGGATACATTTAAGCAAGGTGATTGTTACATTAGAAGGACTAATGTACTTCATTTACTTTAGTAAGACAATTGTATTTAATTTAATTCTAAATGTTGAACATCATACAGAAAACCAAACAGAAAATTTAAGACCAAACATTTACTCTATTAGCAGTACACCATCTCTGTGTTATGTATAAAAGCCCTGGTTGACCAGCAGATTCAAACCCAGACCCTATTTGCTGTGATGTAACAGTGCACCACCATGCAAGTCTGTTGCATTTTAGCATATGTAATTAGCTACTTTATCCCAATATTGACCCTTATGAATAGAGGACCTTGCTTGATTAATTTAGATGTGCTGCATTCTGAGAAATAGCAAAATTAAGATCACTAATTAGGTCAATGCAAATTCTAATGTATCACACACTAGCTGGCCAAAAAAGTCCTGCATTCTAATATTTTGTTGGACAGCCTTTCACTTTGATAACAGCGTGTAATTGCCATGACACTGTTGCTTCAGTTGGCCAGGCTGAGGCGCAACAACATGTTTTGGCAATAAAATAGAGTCATCTGAGGACCTGGTGTTAAATTGGAGCTTAAATGGTGAAAGAGTGGTTCAGGGAGCATGAGGAATGATTTTCACTCATGAACTGGCATTACAGAGTCCTGTTGAAAGTATTAGGATGTGCTTTAGAAGACTGGGGTGATTAAGATTTCTCATCATCAATTCTAGATATCGGGATAGATGGAAATAAATGTTGTGATGTTGCTTAAGTTTGTCAGAACAATGCCATGGCAATTACAAACTGTAATCAAGGCTAATGGCAGTCCAACAAAATATTAGGGTACACAACGTTTTTTTTTTTGGGCTGGGCAGTGTATGAATATTGTCACTTGAAATTGTGTTTTCCAGACCATGTGACACCTCTGTCCACTATAATTTTTAACTATTACACAAATCCATTCTACTGAACAGAGTAAGAGTAATTTGTACAAAACATTAATAAAATATGTAAATCCTGGTACCTGTTAAAATCCACAAAATATCATATGATCATATGTACTCCCCTTACTCTTACTGTGAGAATTGATATGGGAAACAACTGTATTGTAAAACAACAATAATGGTGTGTGTTGTTTTGTAAATCTGCTCTTGTTTAATAGGCGTCAAACTCTGAGCATTGTGGGTATTAATATGAATGTTTTTAATTGTGTCCACTTAGGACGCTTAACAAACTCCTACAAACTCCCCTACAACTGGATTGGCACAGGTCATGTGGTCTACAATGGTGCCTTCTACTACAACCGGGCATTTTCTCATGACATCATCAAATATGACCTGCGTCTGCGTTATGTGGCGGCTTGGACCACACTACATGATGCCATGTTTGAACACGAGGATGAGGAGGCCCCCTGGAGCTTTAGAGGACACTCAGACGTGGACTTTGCTGTGGATGAGAGTGGGCTATGGCTGGTATATCCAGCTCTAGATGAAGAAGGCTTCCAGCAGGAAGTGATTATCCTGAGCAAGCTCAATCCTTCAGATCTACAGAAGGAAAACACATGGAGGACCGGCCTGAGAAGGAACAACTATGGGAATAGCTTCGTCATCTGTGGTGTCCTGTATGCTGTGGACAGCTATGAACGCATAAACGCTACTATTAGCTACGCTTTTGACACGCATACACACACTCAAATGGTGCCACGGCTGCCGTTTGTAAACAACTACACTTACACCACACAAATTGACTATAACCCGAAGGAGCGCATGCTCTACGCCTGGGACAAGGGCCATCAAGTGACCTATGATGTCATATTTGCCTATTAATTACTGTATGAAAGGACATCTAGATCATAACTAAATAACTAGCTGTTCTGCACTTTTTGTAAAATATTTACAAGACTCAGTGGATTGTAGATCAGTCTACGTGGTCAGTATATACTGTATTTTTTATAACATGCCACTATTTTATTTTTGTTTGTTCTTTGGTTTGCATTGTGTAAAGTGCATGTTTCTCTAATGTGCTTATCATTCACTGATGAATATGTACACTAAGTAAAGGCCTCAGCATCTTTCATGTGATGATACCGTAAAACTGGCTTTCACGAAAAATTATGATGCATTTGCAAAGCAAACAGTCATCGTGCAAAGGCTTGACTTGCCTATCATGCCTGTGATTGTTCATTTCAAATGAGGTGCCCCAGAAAAGAAGAACAATGTTGAGAAGTAAGAAGCAATCTTAATGTACGCATGGAGTACACAAGCTTGTGAAGGTGGGTAGGTGGTTTATTGTTCATACAATCCTTTGCTCTTTCTCCATCAAATATACTGAGGACTTTAATGACAAGGTTATTGTTACGGCTTGTAAAAATGTACTGTATATGTATTTTGTAAATAATGTAAAAAAACAAAATTAAAATAAATCTCATGGTTATACTTGTGTAGAGTGATGAATGAAGCCATAATGGGGGAAAAGTGGCTAGCACTTCCACCACACAGCAAGAAGGTCCTGGGTTTGCAGCTCGCACCCGGTGAGAGAGTTTCTGTGTGGAGTTTGCATGTTCTTCCCTTGCTTGCGTGGGTTTCCTCCAGGTTCTCTGGTTTCCTCGCACAATCCAAAGACATGCATGTTAGGCTAACTGGATATTCTCGATTGCCCCTAGGTGTGAATGTGAATGAATAGTTGTGTTTTGGCTCTGCAATGGTCTGGCGAGCTGTTCTGGTTGTACCCTGCCTTCACCCAGACTTGACTGGAATAGGCTTCAGTCACCCCACGACTCTAATAAAGGAGTTGTGGGAAATGAAATGAAAAACCAAATGAATGATTGCTCCAGTTTCCTCAATCAGTCTAAAGACATGAAGACTAGGTCAGCTGGCTACTCTAAATTGTGCCTAGGTGTGAATATGTGTGTGAACGGCTGCTTGTCTCTGTGTTAGCCCTGTGATAGATTGGTGACGTTTACAGGGTCAGTCACTTCTGGATGGAATACCATCTCCACCCCTGCAGTTAGTGGATATATTAAATATTTAAAGTAAGAGAATAAATGTAAAAGCCATTATTTGGCAAACAGTGCTTTTTCAAGACCACAGATACTAGAGATGATTCCCAGTCTCAAAAACACATCTGAAAAACCCATTACCACTCAGCCAGTTTGGCTTGGTTCATTTTCCTTGACAAATCCCAAGGGAATCTACTGTAAAATACTTCATGGCTTGCATATAGGATATTAACTAGCAACTTGAAGGTAAGAATATTATATATTATATGAGGAGTCCACTTGCAAAACCTGCTAAGTCAGGCTGGTCAGTTTTTAAGAAAAATCAGATTTTTTTTTACAGGCAATACCTGAAAAAAAAAAAGGCTAGGGGAAATAACTCATTTGTTTACAAAACTTAGCAGGCTTTGCAAGTAGACTCCACATATACTAGTATAAGCACAAGCATGTATGCCACAAGCACGTTCTTTTACTGTGTTGATATCAATTACCTCAGAAGTCTACAGGGCACAGGAGAATACAAATTATCAGAGTAAAGAAAGATTGAGCATTTTTTTTCCAACTAATAAAACTCTATCTTAATGCTAGGATTGGTTCTGCAATCCAGAAATACTGTAATAACAATGTAAGAAAAGATCATCATCAATTTAGAAATGAGACTGAAATTTCTTACTCTTGGTTACTTTGTAGTTTACAAACATGTTAACTATCTGCAAATGATAATAATAAAATCAATGGTAAAGGGAGAATATGCATGAAAGAATGGCCCTGAGAAATGTAAATGCACTGAACAAAAAACTCAAACTTAAGTAGAGGTAGATTGGAGCTTTAAAATACAAAATGCTCATCTACATTAGATAACAAAGGCTACAACTTTTAAGACATTATATTATGAACAACAGCTGAAATATGCTGCACACATTTGTAGAATAAATAACAATTAATTATTGACGCAGACTCTGTAACTCAAGAGGTTACTTGGACTAGATTCTCTACAGATAATAATAACTCATCCATTCATTTTCTGAACCACTTAATCCTAATTAGGGTTGCGGGGAGGCGGGGCCCATCTCAGCCGACTCTGGATGAGGGCAAGGTACACCCTGGACAGCTCGCCAGGCCATCGCAGGGCCAGATAATAATAATAATAATAATAATAATAGGTTTTAGGCTTAAACTAGGTCTTAGCACCCTTACAGAGTATAAAAAATACAGAGAATGTGTATTACATGATTTAACTACAATTGAAGGGCTGAGAGCCACAGTGGTCTAACCCAAAAAATGAGATAAGGTCATATTTTGACAGGATCTGCTGTTAAAAAAAAAAAGGAGTTCCCTTCATATTCCTTATGACCTTGAATCATATTGTGAGCTTTATCCCTGATTTTTTTATATTGCAAAAGCTTTCATGTTCTTTTTCTCAAAAACAGCTTTCTGTTGGTTACCCCACTCTGGTTTTCAGCTTTTCAATAAAGATATTGATTCATTCATTTGCTGAACTGCTTAAATCTACTAGGGTTGCGGAGAGGCTGTAGCCTATCTCAGCCCACCCTGAACAGCTCGCCAGACCATCGCAGGACCAACACACACAACCATTCACACTCACACCTAGGATCATTTTTGTACAGCCAGTTAGAATAATGTGCATGTTTTTTGGCTATGGTAGGAAACCAGAGTACCCAGTGTAAACCCATGCAGGCATGGGAGAACATGAGAACTCCACATTCCACTGGGAATTGAACCCAGGACCTTCTTGCTGTGAGGTGGATGTTCTAACCACTACGCAACCGTGCTGCCCACCACAACTAAGACGTAATATTAACAAATATCCCTATTTAGAAATCTAATTGTTAAAAAGATTTGTCCTGATCTTTGACTTAAATTTGGTCAATAATTCAATCTTCCTCACTGCCACAGGCAGCGTGTTCCAAAGTCTTGACCCCACGACTGTAAACACTCTTTCAGTGAATGATTAGTGTTGTAGATAAGGAGAACAATGATGTGAAAAAACAGACCTAATGTGATTGCTGGAAACTGCCCAGGTGGAAGCACCCTAACTGGCATTAGTGGTGAAATGGGGGAAGATGATGATGATGATGATTATGACCGAAAAAGCTCTAGTTTTAATAAACATCAAGAAGGAGTTTGTAGTTTGTACATTTGTACAGCCTGTGTTTCACTAAAATGAGAAAACCACAATGACGCCAAACAGGACTTCAACTCTAAGGGACACTGACAACCATTTGGATTCCCACAACAACATTTAATGCAACTATATATGAGCATTGGGATGACAGTGATATGCATTTCACTTGATGTGAGTGGTCTGTCAAAATCAAATGTTCAAAAGTCTTTCATCGATTTATCTTTTGGGGCTTAGTGTTAAAACCAATGTTCTGTCAGTTAGCAAAAGCATGGTTTGTTTTTCCATCACTTCATTTTGGGCAGAAACCTTTGTTTCCTTCTCTGTATTGAGCCAGCAACCTCTGGGAACTCCTGGCGAGACAAGAGGAAAGCATTCTTGCCAGACCAATCTTTAGGAACGAACTAAGAGAAATATACTGTATGCATGTGCATATATATATATATATATATATATATATATATGAGAAAAACCCAGTAATCTGCTACCTCTTATATTATAATTTTTTTAAAATTTGTAATAATTTATAATTTTTATCATTTAAAATTGCTTATTTAGCAAATATGGCAAATAATGACTCTTGTGGCTATTTTTCAGATGTAATGTAACTGGTAACCTATTTACCATTTCAAGGTGCAAAAACTCCTGAAAAGGAAATGAGCAACACCAGAAGCAGGGGTTTATTTTGGCACAGATCTTGTCTGTCTGCAATGGCTACACAGAAGTAAGCACAAATCTTCTTTTCAGTGCATTAGCGTTTCCCTGTAAGACACACATATTGGGGAAATGCTTGAGATACACTATAGGCACGACTCCATAATGACGTAACCATTCATTCATTTCTTAATTTTCATTAGCCGATTCTTGGTTGACATAAAGAACCAAATAATGCCAAATCATCACCAGAATTTTGCATGTTTTACGTATTTGTTTTAATCTACAAAGATACCCAGCCCTTATCCAGACCCATGTATTTACTTCCTTCAGCTTTCTATGTAGTTGATGACTTCAGAAGAGAGTGAGTACATTGCAGTTAATCAGAAACACCCCCAGGACCAGACACGTAATACACTTCCCAGCTGTTCATGCACGTTTTGAACTTTACTCTATTTTGAGGAATGACAATAAAAGCCTGTGGTGAAAAGGAAAAAAGATATATATATATAT
>JBCNYH010000013.1:9539175-9549478 GCA_039654325.1 Tandanus tandanus
GTCCCCACCACCACCCCCATCCACCCCCCTACCACACCCCCCCAGACGCGGCAGACCAGGCATCCCCCAGGGCCAGCGTCCATCCAGTCCTTATATAAACTGAGCTACTTGCTGCACTTTTTCAACAAGTCCAAACCATGCTGGTACTACATCAGCAAAGACCCTACTAGGTTTTAATTGCACTGTTACTATGTCAATCCCACCATTACTACATCCCTATTAAGTTCTTACTATGTTGATTCAGCCATGTTTGCACTATTTTTTTTAACATGTCCAAAGTTTGACCACGTCCACCACACCCATGGAGCTCATACCACATACTTATTGGTTTTGCACTTCATTTCACTTTGCTCTTCTTTCTGTGTACACACAATTTTTGAGAATGTAGTGGGAACATGGGTGTGACAGGGGCTTTACATAACTGCAGTGGAAAAGCAATGACACATTCATAATTGTTATTCTAAATATCGATATGGCTGTCAACGGCTATGACCAAAACACAGCCGTGCTATTTTCAGAGTTTAATCTAAATACAGGTACAGATATTTGAAGAAATAAACAGATGCAGAAATAGATACAACTATACAAGTGTTTTACACCCTAGGTTTATATAAACTTACACATGAATGGTTGGAATCATTCTGATGATAGAAAAAGAGAGCCGTGTTAGTTATGATTTCTTGGACCCGAATCACAAATGGCCGTTAGAACTCAAACTTATGGTAAGTTAACCAAAAACCCATCAAATATCAGCTTTGTAGTTAAACTGCAAGCACTTTTTATATACATACAAAGCAGTCATTTTTATTTGTGTAATAAAATATGTTCATTCATTCATTGATTTTCTGAACCGCTTAATCCTAATTAGAGTCACAGGGAGGCTGGTGCCCATCTCAGCTGACTCTGGATGAGGGCACTCTGCACCCTGGACACCCTGAACAGCTCTCCAGGTCATCGCAGGGCATAAAATACAAATTACTTTAACTACAATTAATTTATTGATGTCTGTTAAATAATTTTCTGGAAATTATGCTTGAGGTTACCAATCGGTGAATGAAATTGAGGCAGCAGAATTTAATTTTCATGGGAATCCTCTGCCTCCATGACCAAATTATAGAGTATGTACTAGTGTAGAAATAAGCATGTTCTTTTTAACTGGTTAATTATAACTTGCACTGTCCAGTATTCTAATTATTTTCTATAGCTTAACCAAATGTGAATCTTTTTACTGTACCATCATTAAAAAAAATGTAATATGGAAAACACTCCAACATAGCCTTTTGGTCCCGCTACTCTTTTCCAGCCTCTGGCGTCCACCCACACCCAAGCTCATCTACACTTTCCATATCTTTAGCTCTGGTCTGTGAGTGAGTATTCAGTGGTCTGCAGCATAGCCTGGTGAAATCAAACACTGCACTACTGTTCGATAGATCAGTCAAGGGGAGATCTGAGGCACAGCCAGACACACTTTGACTACAAAACAAAGACGATTATTGAAATATTTATGTTCAGTTGTTGCAAAGTTATCAGATCATGCAACAGTTCACTTTAAGGTTGTACATTTCTCAATGACTGTGTCCATCTTGTCACTGTCCTCTCTATAATAAGTGCATACTTTGTATTTTGTGTGAGATGTTTTAGGCTCTGATATTCAGTTAAGATTCATTTAAAAAGCAGTTTTGGAGGGAGAGAGAGAGAGAGAGAGAGAGAGATGTGGAATGTGGTTGACTCTGCATAACTTACCAGGGATGTGCAATAATACATAATGATACATAATACAAAATACCCTGTATGCAAGTTTACCAAAATAAACTACTAAACACTGTAACCAAAAAAACCCCCCAAAAAAACAAGGCATCATGATAGTGGTATGGTTGCCTCACAACAAGAAGGTCTTGGGTTCAAATCTGGGCTTGGGCATGTCAGTGTGGTGTCTCCATGTTCTCCCCATGCTTGCGTGGGTTTACTCATAGTACTCCGTTTTCCTTCCATGATTCAAAGAAATGCAATGCATTAGGCCAAATGGCTGTACTAAATTGTCTGTAGGTGTGAATAGTTGCGTGTGTGTTTTGGCCCTGCAATTCTCTAGTGAATTCTTCAGGTTGTACCATGCCTTTGCCCAGCATTGACTGAGATGGGTTCAGCTTCCTTATGACCCTAATAGGAATAAGCAGTTTTGCAGGTAATAGGTGAATAAGTGCGTAAAATAAAATTTTGAACATTCTGAGCTCCTTAAATTTTAGTGGATAACAATAATCTTAGTGCTCTGTAAGTACTGTGTTATAGGCATTAACCTGCTGTTGTACATGTTTTTAGTTGGCAAGAGCTTACTAAAGCTACATAACCATAGCAGCTTTGCAAGCGACCTAGTACCTATCTTACTATTTATTGCTACGATAGCAGTCA
The DNA here is from genome assembly GCA_039654325.1 of Tandanus tandanus. Taxonomy (NCBI): domain Eukaryota; kingdom Metazoa; phylum Chordata; class Actinopteri; order Siluriformes; family Plotosidae; genus Tandanus; species Tandanus tandanus. Next base: position 9,541,582 of record JBCNYH010000013.1, read on the forward strand.
CAACTTGCTAGATAGCGTGAATGGATGTCTGACAAAAAGAAACTTTGTGAAAGAATATTATCTGGTGGGGAAAGTCTCCGTTGCTGCTCAAGGCTCTCAGGATATCCTAGAGGGTATAGGTCGCTGTCCATTTTTAAAATGGTGAAGACCCATGACATATATAGTAGTTATACTGTACTTAATCTGAAGTCGTCATATGGACCCTTGTTTCACATCCGTTATGGATCAGTTCCCATGCATTTATAAAAATAAAAAAGAAAGAAGATTGTAGTCAATTGCAACTGTTTTTACAGATCAAACAGAGGAAAAAAATATGGAATTACTCAATTCTGAGGAAAATATTATGGAATCACCAAACAAAAACACTACTAGTACTTTGTTGCACTATCTCTGGCTTTTATAACAGCTTGAATTCTCTGAGGCATGAATTTAACTATCGACAAACAGTATTCTTCATCAATCCGGCTACAACTTTCTCTTCTTGCAGTTGCCAGATCAGCTTTGCAGCTTGTCGTGGACCATTTCTACCATAGATTTTCAGTTGGATTGAGGTCCGGATTATTTGCAGGCCATGCCATTGACATTATATGTCTTTCTTAAAAGAAAGTTTTCACAACTTTTGCCCTATGGCACGATGCATTATCATCTCAATCTCAATATAAACTTGTGCATTTATTGAGGATGTAATGACTGTCATCTCTCCCGTACCTTTACCTGACATACAACCCCATATCATTAATGATACTGGAAATTTGCTTGTTTTCTTCAGGCGGTTGTCTTTATAAATTCCATTGGAACGGCACCAAACAAAAGTTCCAGCATCATCACCCTGCCCAACGCAGATTCATGATTCATCACTAAATATCACTCTCATCCAGTCATCCACAGTCCATGATTGCTTTTCTTGAGACCACTGAAACCTTGTTTGTTTCTGTTTAGATGTTAATGATGGTTTTCGTTTGGCTTTTCTGGATGTAAATCCCATTTCTTTTAGACGATTACAGTTCTTACAGTTCGTTCACAGACATTGATTCCACTTTCTGCCCATTTGTTCCTCATTTGTTTTGTTGTGCATTTTCTATTTACAAGGCACATTGCTTTAAGTTTTCCATCCTGACGCTTTGATGTCTTCCTTGGTCTACCGGTACGCTTCCCTTTTACAACCTTCCCATGTGATTTGTACTTGGTCGAGATTTTAGACAAATCTTTCGCAACATTCCGTGTTTCAACTGACATCTCTCGTGTTGAAGCCATGATTTATGTTAGTCAGCTTGGTTCAACAGCTCACTAAGGTGTGCAAGCACTCTTTTTTAACTGCAGACTAATTAGCAGATGTAATCGGATACAGGTGTTTGTTTTAGAACTGCAAGTACCTGGTGAATCCATAATATTTTCTTCAGATTTGAGTGATTCCATATTTTTTTCCTCTGTTTGATCTGCAAAAACAGTTGCAATTGACTACAATTTTCTTTTATTTTTTTATTTTTTGTAAATGTTTCATAAAGCCAGAAGGTTGGAATGTTAAATGAAGATAGTTTTGTGGTATGTCTGTGATTGTTTTTTTTTTTTCTACACAATTAAACAGTTCAATGAACATCTTCCAAGAGTGGTGATTCCATACTTTTTTGCCAGCGGTCGTATCATGAATGTTGTGAGCATCTCCAATAGTAAATGTAACATTCAAAAAGTATTTCGGAATTCAAACAAATCTAAAAAACTGGCTTACAAAAAATCTAATCAGAATAATTTGATAAACTACAATAATATATCAGAATGTGATTTGAGAAAGTGCTACTTTGTGTAGGAGAGAGAGGAGCACAGAGAAATTTAGCCACATCTATTATTCACCCCTAGGTTTGAACCAACTGTGATGACTGAACTGAGAACCCTTTCTTTAAAATTACATTAGATAATTTGTTATATTCTTTATCACATTTTAAGTACTAAGATGTTTGCCTATATCTTTAAAATGTTTAACAAATTCATTCGGATAGGCCGCCTATCACAACTGAGAGAAATTGTTTTGAACTGTGAATTTATACATCAGAAACCCAACGATCCCAAATGCATGACATTCAAATTATATAGAGATTATTTCAACAAGAAACAGCAATCTGGAACACTGGAAATGATGGACTGGCCAAGATTCCAGACTCAAAAACACGAACAAATATGGGATTTTAATTGGAAAAATATGTAAAAACAATGAACACTCACTGTTATAAAGGCAAAAGGAGGCAAGAGTAAATACTGAGTTTTCTGTTGAATTTTTTGTTGTACATTTAAGCAACTGGTTCTATTTTTTCAACTAACAAACACAAATAAAAGGTGGATTGAAATAAACTTCATTCATTACTCACCCACTCATTTGCCGACCTGCTTAATCCTACTAGGGTTACAAGGACGCTGAGACAATCTCAGCCGACACTGGGTGAAAGCAGGGTACACCCTAGACAGCTCAGCTTCAATCCCCACTGTCACCACTGTTGGGCCCTTGAGCAAGGCCAATTGCTCAATTGCTCACTCGTATAAAAACGATAATTGTAAGTCGCTCTGGATAATAGCGTCTGCCAAATGCTGTCTTTGGACTGTGTACGGGGTCCAGAGTTCCCAGAGGAAAACCATGCAAGCATGAGGAGAACATACAAACTTGACACAGAACCTGGGCCTGGGAATCGAACACAGGACCTTCTTGCTGTGATGCAGACATGCAATAAACTTCATTTCTATTTGTTATTAACAAATTACTCTTATTGTCAGGGTCACCAGGAAGCTGGAGTCAATCCCTTCTGACTTCAGGTGAGAGTCGGGGTACACCCTGAACATGTCCCCAATCCAACACAGACACAAACAAGCATTTACACCTGTGGGTAATTTAAAGTTGCCAGTTGCCCTAATTTGCATGTCTTTGGATTGTAGGAGAAAACCAGAGTACCAGAGCAATGTCACAAGGCAAGATCTTCTTGATGGACTTTTAACGTTTACTAAACTCTGTAACTTAACCAAAAAAAATTCCAAACAGCACAGAGAAGACTAGACTTCTTTTAGAGCTCAAATAAAACATGCACAGACTGAAATCAGGGCATGGCACATTTCCCCCTGGTGTTCTCATGGATCTTATTCTGGCACACCATGAGAGAGAGAGAGAGAAATGCAGTGCTCTATTCTCCTGAGTACTCATCACGTCGAAATAATGCTGAAAATCAGGCCTGTGACTTTAGAAGGCAGTCTGAAAGGGACTAATTGCAGGCTTGTTATCCCTGTATGCTTTTCACAGTCTAAATGGCATCACTGTGAAGCTGAGAGAACTCAACGCTGATTTATCAAGATTAGAACCATGGGAAACTGCATCAATGCATTTGCAGAACCATGAAACACACCAGGAATTTCTGGAGTACTTTCACAGAGAAACTGAGCACACAGCTCAACTTTTTTTCAGGGTATTTCTTGAGATGCGTGATTATGGTCATTCAGGTTGAAATTATGGGATAGTCTTATAGTCACTGAGGACTGATGGCTAAAGCACTGTTATTGTGATTTTTAAGATATCTGTGTATAATAAAATGCATGTGTAGGGAAAAAAAATCTAAATCTAATCACTCTTTAAGGAGGTTATGCTAAAATAGGCTAGAGGATTTATCTGGAAGGTCAGCAGTCTGGCATGGAAATCTAACCTAGGAGGATTTTTCACTTTCCTTCTCTTGGCTATGTTGGTTTTTATTTTAATATCATAATAATTTCAATATGTATTTTTCAGTCTATAATTACACTTAATATGATTTGGGATAAAATTATGTCAACTTGGCATTTTGTAATGAATAAAAACATCTGCCTTTTCATTAAAATCTCTGGAAAGTTGGAAGGTAACTGATTCTGTATTAAACACTGGAAACATAGCTAAGGTTGTGTTAGGCCTGCTATGATTCCATTTACTAACTAATCAGACAATTATTACATTATTTTATTCGCCTTATATGTATGTATTTATATAACACAAACATGGACTTGAGTACAAATAATAGTGCTAACGCAATGGTTAAGGCCTAGTAATTGTTTATTTGGGTTTGAACTCACCTTCCAGAGATACACCACTAGGGCCTTGAGCAACAGCTAAAGGGCTGCAAGCTCAATTACACGATAAAAAAGACTAACAGGGGTCTAGTATATTGCCAGTTTATCCTACTACATCCCTACATAAAAAGTTGTAATTAATAATTATTGTCTATTCTAAAACAATTATTGGACATTACTAAATAGTCCCAGAGACAGAATGTCAATTCCACCAACTGAGGAAAATAATTGGTTTAATATATACACTACACAGTATATAAGCCAAAAAACACAATCAAATGTGATTTTTGTGGTTTATTTTTTCATTCATTCATTCATTCATTAACTTTGCATTTTAAAGCATGACAGTGACAACAACGTATACTCCAATTGACTGTGACAATCTGTGAGTGCCCATCACTTTGATTCAAGCATTTTAAACACTGAATAAGGTTTATTTGATCCCCAGATAGTGGACAAATGTAGTATATACTAATGGTCAATAATGCAAACTTGCTTCAATTTAACAAGATGACATCCACCCATATTATTCAGCATCTTATAAGGTAGCACTTGATCAAGCACTTCCTACTGCACTATACTGTGCTGACAACAAATTGTGAGCATCCAGTAATACGTACATTGAAAATCTGAAGATTTTCATCACAGCTATACAGTATATAAGTGTGTAGCACACAGTGAGATAAAATAACATTTCTCGTTGACATGTATGCCATACACAGTGCTGATGAGACATTAACAAAATAGGTTTAGGAGGAATGCAGGAAGGTCATAAGGGAAACAGCTGGGTTGCATACAAATATGGGCAACAGGACATAAATTCTACAATCACACACACAAAAAAACCTTTAACATGACAATAAGACATTGCAACAAACACAGACACTATTCGTTGTCTTATAAACGACAGCTCATGAGCTGGATAACCACTTACCAAACCTGCCATTCCATTTATCTGAATCTCAATCCTATTTGCCCTCAAAAGTGAGATGTCTTCAAGCTTATTCCGCTGTGACAGGTCTAAGGATCCAGATAACATTGAAGACTAATGTACAGAAAACCTATTCGCATGCAAAAAGCATTTTCCATATAGACGGCTACACACAGAGGTTATCTTGAAGTTTTTCTTAGATCTCTGCGTAGCCTGCTGTAGTAGAGACCCCCTAAAGAGGAGCTTCAAAGAAACACACCAGTCCTGTTCATCTGACTCTGAACTGAGTCTTTCATCTCCTCTAACTGGAATTCACTAACGTGGGGAACTCAGGATGTTGATCCAATTAATCATCCACTAAGCAGGTCTTCCAAATCCCAAATCCAAATCCCGAAGATAAACAAAAGTCAAAGCAAAATATATACTCATATAGCAAACTTTTTCCCACTATAATCCCAGAGGACTGAACATGTGACATTTACCTGAATCATAATTTTGGATTGTTATAAATAAACTAGGGGTGGCATGTTGATGTAGTGGTTAAAACGTTCGCCTCACAGCAAGAGGGTCCAAGGTTTGAGGTCCCGGGCTCGGGCATTTTTGTGTGGAGTTTGCATGTTCTTCTTGTGCTCTGCATTTGTTTCCTCCCACAGTACAAAGACATGCATATTAGGCTAACTGACTGCTCCCCTAGGTATGAGCATGAGTGTTGGCCCTGCGATGGTCTGGCAAGCTGTTCAGGGTGTATCCCGTCTTCACCCAGTGACACCTGAGATAGGTTCCAGCCTCCGCGCGACCCTAGTAGAAGTTAGCGGTTTGGCAAATGAGTGAGTGAGCAATTAATATTATCCTTGTGCTCTGTTTAAGACTATACAATATATTTCTTTCACTTTGTTATTCTCACAATAGAATCAAAAGTGTAATTTTATAAAAATGCTTTTTGTGCAAAACTGAGTCTTTTTTTTTTTTTTTTTTAGCATTGTTTTATGTTTTTTAAATAGTCAAGTAGGTTATTGTCACTCAAACAAGCAATTAGGTGAAATCAGTTTTTACAAATAAATTAAACAAATAAACAAACTGTAGTGATACCTTATTATTCTAAAAACTGGACATAGAGACCTTTTCTTTTAAACCTAATACATGTTTGGGTGTCTGGTCCAGTGGTTTTGCACTTCCCCAAAACATTTCATTCCCAAATTTCACCTTTGCTTCAGTTAACAGTCTCAATAAACCTGGAATTTACATGCAAACACTGCTGTTCAATCAAATGCCTGCCCTGGGCTCATCTCAGGACTCTTATTCACAATATTGTTGTATGCAACATCATGCTTAATATTGTTTGACATTACCCTATACTGTTGCAGAGTAATAATATAATCTATAATCCACTATCAAGTGACAGTCTGAAGAGGATGGGTTCCTTTCAGGATGGGTTCCTCCACATTGTGGTGTAACAACACAAAATTCTGGAGAAGCTCTTTCTTTGAATCAGACAAATAAGTTATACTAACATAATGTTCATGAAATGAAACCAGCCATACCAAGTAATTTAATTTAATCTAAATCCATATCTTATGTTCTGAAATTCTGGTGCACCCTTAAATGCTAATTCCATACTACAGCCCTCACTATAGTGCATGCAAAACACTACACACATTTCTGTCAAAGCTGTCAGAAGAGCAGGAAGTGGGTGTGCTCATTGCGAGCCCCCTGACTGTGGGTCAGAGCCCTTGTGCAAGCAGCTGAATCAACATGAGGTTGATGATTTGCTGAAAATCAGTCCTTCCTAATCACTAGGCTTTCTACACCCATTCCTCAGAGTTTTGATTACCGAGACAGACAGCGACAGAGCGAGTCCTGTTCTTTTGCTATATGTGAGGTGTGTGTTTAGCACCTAAGAAATATATATAAGACATAAACAATAGATATTATATAGGTCTCCAAAAATAATCTTTCTAATAATCCTTTAGCTGTTTGAAATAAATTAATGCATTTTAGGAGTTTAGACTGGCTCAATGTACAATGTGAAAAGTAATGTGAAGCTTAACTTGTTTATTAAGTCCACATCACAAGCATGATTTCACTGGACTTTACAAGCCCTTTAAAGGAGAAGTTCAGCCAGAAAAACTGTTTTCCATTATTCAAAATGTCACCCAAAATATGTTTGCTTCTTTGTGCTTTCAAGCTACAAGCTGCTACTATTACTACTACCACCACTACTACTAATAACAATAATCATAATGAACAACTTTATATTTATAGCACATTTCATGCAGTTCACAAAGTATTCCAAGAGCTTTACAGTTAAGAATTATAAATGTCAGGGTGAATGCAAACAACAAATTGAGAATTGGCAGAAGTAGGATTGCAAAGAGGGGGAAATTGTCAAATAAATTTCCTTTTCATGGTCAAGATGTGGAATTTTGGAAATAGTTCAAGTTTGACATGGGAATTTAAATTAAAATTACCAGAAATATATGAGAATTAATAGGAATTAGATGGAAATTTGGGGTAATTTATACAAACATTAACCTGTTGTTTTTCATAAGCAGACATGCACGCTAATATCTCATAGAATTTTTTAAAAAATACATTTTTATTTATAATTTATAATTCTACATGATGCAGGGTAGAAGTTCATCTGAACACACATTAAATCTGGTTATTTTAACCAATGATATGCTGCAAGTTTTTTTTATTATTATTATATTTCAATATTTGATAAAGTTCAATGTTATATGCTCACCTGCAATTTAGCAAATTTCTATTTTATTCCTTTTAATTCCAAAATATTGCCCTTAATTTTTCATATATTCCTATGCCCCCCAGTGCAGCTAACTGGGTTATCAAATGCCGGCCATGTCTCTCACTGTCTATGGTGAGAGGCATGTAAAA
>JBCNYH010000013.1:9559407-9573566 GCA_039654325.1 Tandanus tandanus
ACAGGGGGCCAAAATCAGATAACAAACCAATGCTCTGAGTGGTTTTACCACAGTGGATGAGAAAAGCAAAGTTACTAAATTAGAAATACTTAGAATTTTTTTTTTTTTTTTTTTTTTTTTTTTTTTTTCATTTGGCCATAAGCAGATGGCAATAATATAAATATTTAGGCACTGCCTAAAAGCAGTCACCAGCAGCATGCATGGTGGGTTGCCTGTGTGGGCACATGAGCACAGACGCAACAACAAAATTGACCTCATGGCTTTATCATATTTGCATTAGAATGGAGCTCCACTATAAATATATTGGTAAGTGGAGCATCTTTTGATGAATTCAGTGTAGAATCTCACTCACTTTCACTCACTCATCTGCTAAACTGCTTAATCCTATTACGGTCGTGGGGAGGCTGGTTTCTATCTCAGCTGACACTGGGTGAAGGTGGGGTACACCCTGAACAGCTCACCAGACCAACACACAACCAATCACATTTACACTTACACCTGGGGTCAATTTGGGACAGCAAATTAGCCTAATGTGCATGTCTTTGGATTATGGGAGGAAACCGGAATACCCAGAGGAAACCCACACAGGCACACAAGAACATGCAAACTCCACACAGAAACACCCGAGGTCGGGACTTGAACCCAGGACGTTCTTGCTGTGAGGTGGATGTTCTATGCCACCGTGCCGCCTGTACAGAATCATTAAATGCATTTTTTTCTCTCCATTTTCAATTTTTTGGGCTAACCAGCTAAAACAAATGTCAGCTTTGCCCATGTGAAAGGTTTTCACACAAACAAGGCATCAGCTCTTGGTTATAAATGAAGATCTTAGCAAATTTAGCAACTTACATCATATCTTGCGAAAGTGGAAAGTTGCATTTAAGCCAAAGTCAAGAATGCAGCATGTCTTATTTTGTACAGAAGTGTTCTCTGACTTCATATCTTTGCAGGTTTGTTCTTATAAGGAAATTTGGCAAAATCATTCTCCTCAGAAATGCTATTTTATTCTTTACAGTCTTATTTTGAATATAACTTCTCTTAGTGGCTGGAAGGTAAGTCCAACAGACCACATGAAAGGAATACAAAGAAGTATAAAGGTTACTTAACTGTGGTTTAAACATCAAATTACCCGTGTGTTTTAGAGAGAAGCAGGGAGAAATAGAAAGTGTGCAAGAGAGACATTACTAATTTCTTTCAACGGTTTAATGAGCATTCTTGAACCTATAGGCCGAGTGGTGCAATCAAAGCAAGTCTTACAATGTATTACCAGTTAATGGTAACATTTAGTGCCCAAAAAGCATTCAGGTCCTGTTATCGATTATGATAAAGGAGCTGTAAAGCATCGTTCCCTCACCAGCCTCTCTTTTATCTACTGAAGTTAATGTCAAAACAACTGTGACCTGAAGGTGGAAAGATTCAATTTAACAGAATGGCAGGGGTGGAAATTAACACTAGTCCGCTGGCCCATAGCAAGTAAAAAATCTGTAGGGCGAGTGAAATTAGCTAACAAGTCATCCTGCTGGCGACCGGACAAATCCAATAGTTAAAGAAGATATAGTGTTCCTGACCAGTAATTATGAAGGAGGACTAGTAGTTTCATAATTTCACTAGTCCTGTTAGCTAGTAGCTTAGTTTTGCTAAATTCCACCCCTGGAACGGTCATACTGGATCAAATTGTATCAGATCAGTAGTGAATTGAAATGTACTGATAAATACTTATTAAAGGAAATTAGTTGCAACATTTCTTTTGTGTTCCTAAACCAACTGACGACAGAAAAGCCGAGTTGGCTAAACATTGGCTGCATAAGCCATTTTGGATTTATCATCATGCTCATCTCTGGCAGCATTCTCATCCTCAGGGTCACTAGAATGTGACGTCTCACTGTCTCTACAAGACTCCTCCCTCTCTGGTTCAAATAGGTAACCATTAACACCCATTTTCTCGAAAAAGTTAGCCATAGCTGCTTCTTGAACAGGATTTTTTATCACCTAAAATGGGCCGGTGGCGTAGTGGTTAGGGCACTGGGCTCATGATCAGGAGGTTCGAATCCTCATTAGACCCCCACCGTGCTAAGACCTCTGGGCAATGTCTTAACCACAAGTGTGCCTCTGTCCACCCAGCAGTATAAATGGGTACCAGTAAAAATACTGGGAAGGTAACCTGCAATGGACCAGCGTCCCATCCAGGAGGAGTTGAGCTCCTAGTCGCTTCACGCTACAGAAACCGGGGATAAGCACCGGCCTGATGAGCCTTTAGGCTCGGGTGTAAAAACCCACTGACTTTACCTAAAATGTCGCTCACTGAATAGATCTGCTTGTTAACCTGCGCTGGTCAAAACAGACCAACGAGTTCATGTCACTTCCGGGAAAAAAACGACTGCTAACCATTGGTTTAGCCCCGCTAGTAATCCATACCCAGTTTTGTGCTTTTTATGGTCATATATGTTAAAATAAGTGTCTGTATTGCTTACATGTATTACATGCGCACAAACTATGCTGTAAGCATGGGTGTAACCACATATTCTTCTTTGGGGTTAGTTGGGGGACCACATCCCCCGAATATTGGGAAAATACAAATCTGTCCCCCCAATAATATACATTAATATGTGACATATGAACCACTTTTATGAGCCTTGATTGTTAATGGATCGGATCCGTCTCGTACGATTTATTTTCCTGTATCAATTTGTTAAGGGAAAAAATCGTGTGACCACCCCTTTCTCAATTGCACACTTGGTTGCACCCGATGCTTTCTTTGAAACACTGCACTGACCGGCTTTGACTGACACTGTCTCAGTCAGGCTAGAGGGAGTTCTGATACAAATCATAGAGGGAGCACCGTTATCAGCTAAAACCGGCAGGACCAGCTGGCAGACATTAGAGTGTTTTTTCAGACATTAAGCAACTAAATACCTCAACAATAGTGCTGTTGCCAATGTGAGTGCGCAATTTTTTTAATTGATGTGAAAATATGTATCGTGTTGAAGTGACTCAGTTCACTCAGCAAAGCCAAAGTGAAGATATAGGCAAATTAAACTATAAGGTAGGCTATCTCCTTCCACCTCTGAGGCGAACTACGTTTGTGTAAATCAATGCGCCCCTCCCACACGCGCACAGTCACAGACCTAATGAGAACACGAGGAGGATAAGAGTAGGACGTTTTGGATGGAGAGTTTGGTTGTTATTGTGTTGCTAATAAAATAATATGAGAGATAATCTATATCCCCCGTGTGTGCCATGTGTGTGCTGTGTGATTGACAGTTAAATAGTTAAAATTCAACTGATATTTGAACATATAGGCAGGGGTGGAATTTAGTAAAACTAAGCTACTGGCCAACAGGACTAGTGAAATTATGAAACTACTAAGTCCTCCTTCATAATTACTGGTCAGGAACACTATATCTTGTTTGCTTATTGGATTTGTCAGGTCACCAGCAGGATGACTTGCTAGGTAATTTCACTCGCCATACAGATGTTTGACTCGCCAAAGGCCAGAGGACTAGTGTTAATTTACAGCCCTGTATAGGCTTGGGTGGGTTAAAGCAAATAACATTAGCATCAAAATAAAATGGTCATCAGGGTCAGTTCTTCTAGTACAGTTATGATATCTGGTCACAATGCAGTAATAAATTTGTTTACATTCAGTTAAAATCAAGATTTTACATTTAATTCTTTGTACAAATCTGTGATTTGATTCATATTAAACTTTTCATTGTAAAATATCACATTCATTTTGAGACAAATCAACAAAATACAAATAAACTTGGAGCTTGGAATTAACTTTAAAGGTCCGCTGCACATTCTTGTGATTTCAATCACAATATAATTTTCATAGAGTAATATAATAAAATTGAGGGAAATGCACTTCTCCGTTCTAGGGGAAAGTTCTTATTTGGACCCCCAATGTCTAAACTATGGTTATGCCCTTGGCTGTAAAAATGACCAATACCGGTTCTCTTTAATTAATTAATTGAATAACAGGGATACCTCGAGTGTTGTTCCTGGGTGACTTGGGTGCCTTAACTTTTCCACATCAATAGTATTTTACCAAATATTATGATGTTTCCAAATATACCAATTATTATTGAATTTTTACCAAATTTTATTTGAACCAAATGAGTGTTTCCTTAGAAGGCCACAGGTTGAAGGATGCGTGACAGTGTCGTCTGATGTTGGAACCACGTAGTTAATTTGGTTTAGTAAGTATGTGCTGCAGTCAGGTGGCGTGCCTTGATGTGTTTCGTGCTTGGGAAAGGTTAAAGCATCTAATTCCCTTTAACTGCATAGTTTTGGCGTAGTGGTTAGCACATCCACCTCACAGCAAGAAGGTCCTGGGTTCGATTCCCGGGCTCGGACGTTTCTGCGTGGAGTTTGCCTGTTCTCCCCGTGCTTGTGTGGGTTTTCTTCGGGTACTTCGGTTTCCTCCCACAGTCCAAAGACATGCACATTAACCTAAATGGCTGTTCCAAATTGAGTGTGAATAGTTATATGTGTGTTGCCCTGCAGTGGTCTGGTGTGCTGTTTGAGGTGTACCCTGCCTTCGTCCATTGTTGACTGAGATAGGCATCAATCTCCCTGCGACTCCAGTTGGAGTAAGCGGTTCGGCAAATGAGTAAGTGTGTCAGTTTTGCATCATATCCTATGCACTGAGATGTGTACTATATCGTAAAAGAGGGAGGTACTATTACAACCTCTACTATTCTTGCATGAATTTGGCAGTGTGTACTTACTTAAACTTTTGTTTGAATAAAAGGTATATTTATTGCAAACTAAAGTAAGATGAATAGACAGGCACCCAAATACTCCAACACAGCACAGATGTTTAGTATCTTTGATGCTGTACCATTTTATGTTAGGCAACCTTCTATCTGAACAGAGGAGCTCAATGAAACCAGAAAACATACAGGTACAGTCAAAACTCAGACAGCTTTTGCTAATTAGTGAATACTTGGCAAAGAATAATGAGAACCAACAAAATCCCAGGTGTTTCAGCACCACAGCTCAGACAGACATACAGCACCTTCAAGGCCCTTCATAGTTTATTTAATATAGACATAGTCAGATTTGCAAGGCTGTGGCCACTTGTGCCTGACACGATGCAATCATAATAAAAATATATGGGAGACGAGCTCCAGGCCAACACTCTGGCATTCCAGGTTCTGAGAAGCTTGAGCGCACGGAAAAGTCCGAGTGGCTCAGAGCTCCATTGCGGCCAACTTTCCAGAGCATCCATCAAAAAGTGAGCATGGAAAAGGCCAGAGTTTCCGCAACAGGGAAGGAAAAAGAGGGATAGAGTTGACTTGAACGTCAAACAGCATGCTGGAGAAGCTTCATGTGGTCCAAAAGCTGATGCAATGCGACTGCACAGACTTGTTCATTTCCTTTGGTTGCACTTTTTGGCTAAAATGCCCTTTCGATTGTGCGTTTTACAGTCAGCCATTGAAATATGATTTAAGGTTGCTGTGTGATCATATGTCTTCAGAAAGTATTCACGTGGTGAAAAAGACTAGTGATAAAACTCAGCCCTTTCATGTGGTTCCAGTGTTAGTCTGTGGTCTGATTTTCCGTTCTGAAACCTCACATGACCTGCAGAGTGTTAAAAGAAAGTAATAAAGTGGCAATAAAGGCCAACAAAGCACTCAGGAATATCCATATATTATTATTAGTGTCAGATTCAGTTAACATCATCTTTGCAATACTATATATCAAAACATGCTTGTACATGTATACAGTGGTGCTTGAAAGTTTGTGAACCTTTTAGAACTTTCTATATACATGCATATATATGTATACTTAAAAGATGCAAGTTTTAAGACAACACCTGGACATGGGAGCAGCCATGTTCGGATAAACTAGAAATCCAATAATGATGTAGCACATGTTGAACTCTATGCCTTGGTTAAATTACTGTTAATGACCACAGTGTACACTGCAGGTTATATTCTAAGAAATTTGTAAGAAATCATGATATAATCACTAAAGCATGGCAGAATGCACTAGTAGTGAAATTCAGCTGTACATTTAGGAGCCAGAATATCTGTCTGATCAAGATATCCTGAACAAACACCATCATCTTGACATTGTGGCATATTGAGAGTTGGTAGTACATCACATTGCCACAGTGCAACGTGTTTCTGCCCTGCAACGGCCTTGTAACCTGTCCAGGGTGTACTCTGCCCTCGCACAGAGTCGGCTGAGATGGGTGCCAGCCTCCCCGCGACCCTAATTAGGATTAAGCGGTTCAGAAAATAAATGAATTAATTAATTAATATATATGTGGGTTGGCACAGTGGCATAGTAGTCAACACGTCTGCCTTACAGCAAGAAGGTCCAGGGTTAAACATAAATTAGAATTATGTTTGCCTTCTAGCTACTTTAAACAGCCTGTAAAGCTCTGCAGGTTGGATGTCCCAGGGTGGTAAATAAATAAAAAAGGCAACAAGTATTTTGTCCTCTTTGGTTTTCCATCCAGCTGTAGTGGGAATTCATGACCAACAGAGAGACAGACGGATATGGAGTCTGGCCACCAATCGGTCTGCCTATTACATGACACATCCCACAATTCAGTCATTGGGTTGTGCATAACTTACATGAGTTTTTCTTTCAAGCACAGTGAGACCTCCTACACGAACCTGAGTCTCAGCTTTAATATTATGCCTGGCAGCTTGACAGTTTATTAAAAATGATCCAATATAATTTGCAGACTTTTGGGTGGAATATATCTGCCAGATGACTGTAGATACATAGGTCTCATTACCAAAACTTCCCAACAAAGCTCTTCCCAAAAACAGTTTACCACATCATTCAGTGCTCACTCTTGCTTCAGTGGAAAATCTCTGCAAAGAACTGCTGCTGTAATCATAAACACAATCCTGTGCAACTCTTACACCTTATATTGATCAAGCGTAACAGTGTTCAACATGGTAACACTATCCTATCCCACATTCATGCATTCATTTGCTCAACCACTTAATCCTACTAATGTCGAAATCTCAACCGACTCTGGGCGAAGGCATGGTACACCCTGAACAGCTCACTAGCCAACCACAGGGCAGCACACACAACCATTCAAACAATTTGGAAAAGACAATTTGCCTAATTTGCATGTCTTTGGACTGTGGGAGGAAACCAGAGTACCCGGAGGAAAACAATGGAAGCACAGAGAGAACATACAAACTCCACACAGAAACACCCACACTGAGCACAGGACTTTCTAACTGTGTGCCAGATGTGCTAACCACTACACCACCATGCCACACCGCCAATCCCCTCCATTCCCACATCCAGGACAAAAACTATAAACAAAGGAATTTCCCAAACTCTACATGCTCTCTATCCATGACTGTGTGGCCTCCCAGAACACCATCAGCATCATTAAATTTGCTGATGATATGATAGTTACTTGATTCATAACTGGAAGGCCTAATCTCAGCTGACTTTGCTTGAGAGGCAGGGTACTTAGGACAGGTCACCAATCTATCACAGGGTCAACACTGAGCCATTCTCACACACTCACACTTATGGGCAATTAAGAGGAGATAAAGATCAGTATGACTTTGGACTGTGGGAGTAAACCAAAGCACCCTGAGGAAACCCACACAGGTACTGGGAGAACATGCAAACTCCACACAGACAGGCATTGTTTAAAACCAGAACCCTCTTGCTGTAAAGTGACAGTGCTAACCCCTCTATCACCATGTTACCCTTTACCCACTCACCTCCCATTCAGCACCCATAATGCACGCCACTATATTAGTTTCTGTTGCAATGCATGTTTTTTCCTGAGAGGGTTTTCAAACCTGGATTTCATCACCTCTGGGTTACTCATTAGGGATATACATACATCTACAGCTGGATTTCCAGAAAGTTGCTTTGGGATTATGTCTATTGTTAAAATCAGAGTACACTTACAAGTGAACTGCCAAAACCACCCAAGTGGCCTTATGTCATTGGTGACTACTACCATGAGGCTTAAGATCAAAGTGAGTCACAGGACACACTCACTGGTTAAGATTCTGTGCCAGTCAGCAAAGTTTTTCGACCCAGGACCAGAAGAAACACACAAAAAGGCAGCTGCAGTGTCAAAGATGGAACATAAACTCCTGACTGCTGAAAAACATACAGCTGCATACAGCCATCCAGGAACTGCTTATACTTCATTCTGATCTGGTACAAGACAAACAATATACATAAGCTAATAGAAAATGAAGCAGCTCTGTGCTTATGCATGTGGGTCAAATCAGGACAGAGGAAAGAAGTATGGTTCTATTTTTATAAATAACTGTCCACTGTGCCATGATTTTAGAAATTAAATCAGTACCACAACCACAGAGTTATAGCTTCTACCATTGCAACTCAATTTCTTGTCTCGAATCTTCAGCGGTCGCCTCTCCTTTGTCTACAGCTGGATCTCCATATCTCTGCATTTCCCCCAGCAGCATAGTCTGTCTTACAGTCCAAAATTCAAAGCAATTTAAGCCCCAGCCGCAATGTTTTACTTGGTTTCCTAAGAAACCGTTTTTAGATCTGGGATCTAAGCCATCTTTGAAGGAAAGAAAAAAGAATGTCTGGATTTGGAAAAGAGGATTGATACACAAGCCACAAAGTGGGGGAAGCAGTTTCAGGAAAACTTCATCCACTTCACATATGCAGTTCTTCTGGAGTCAGCAGTTTGTATTGTAAGAACACGTCTGTGAACTCGCCGATACACCAAAACCTCAGTAGATAAAATTACAACATTTTCATTGCTTTGTTATTGCTGGTTCGGGATTATTGCTGTTTATTGAAATAGATAAGTGCAACAAGTGCCACAAACCTCTCACAGATTTTAGGATTTAAGTGAAACCACAAAAGCTCCTGATTCCCCCCCTCACAGTTCCACATGTGGTGGGCTGTGAAAACGTTTGGTGAAATTCTGACCCCTTTATTTTTATGAAATTCCAAAAACTGCAAGGCAGCACAGTGATGGAACAGGTTGCATTGCTTTCTCACATCGCCAGGATCCAGCTTTGTGCACTTACGTTTGTTCTCCGTGTGTCAACATGTCAGTATTTCTTTCTGCCAATTGCATGCTGGTACATTGACTGGTGACTAAATTCTCCCAAGTATGAATGAGTGTATAATTGTGTGTGTGCGCATGGTGTCCTGAAATGACTTGCATGCAGCCCATGTCATATTACCTCTACTTACTATCCCCTACTTACTTTCTCAAATGTGTTGCATCACAAAATTCCTTGTAAAGTTTTAACATTTACTTTTGTGTACACCGAATATTAAGAGAAAAAACCACGATTGCATTGCAATTCAAACAAAGAAATTCCCACGTGCTCAGGTTGAGACCCCCACCCCTGCTCAGACATTCCCTTACCTAATCAGGCCTATGGAGAACACAGTACACGGGTTCGTGATCAACAGTGCTCCCTTTATTATTTATGACTCTTTAGAACTTTTATATAAATTTACTGGGATAAGCCAACACGGGATTGATCGGTTCAAAGAAAATGTTACATGTAATTTACACAGGATAGTTAAAGTGTGATAGAGGCGTGGCTAGTTACAATGCACTCACTATGCAGGTGCAGAACCTCTGATCTGAACATGTATGCCTTGGATTACAGAAATAAAAAGAAGACAAAGAGTGTGTGCCCAATTCTACCTAACATACAGCATGTTGTGGGAAGAATTAACTGGACCTATCTTCATTTTGTAATAAGCAGCCAGGCTGTTATTGAGTGCAACAGTACTGCCTCTCATTTGATTTTGCTTAATTGTTAGTCTGCTGAAGGAATTAAGGACTTAATTAAGTTAAATTAAATTAAGGAAAATTTCAATTCAAACGTTTTTGATGATTTTCTGAAGATTTCTGCTGGAAGTTAACACATATTAAAGTGTTCAACCTGATTCTCAGATCTCATCTAATTTTGACTTTTTAATTTATTAAAGACAAACAATGAAGGGTGGGGAAGGGTTAAGTTCAGTCATCTTCAGGTTGGATTGCCCCAAGGCCAGCGTCAGTCTGTGAGTGGGAGTATGTGGCCATGGGGCATAGTCGAGTGTCAGACAGAATTGGCGAGTAACATGTGATGATTCTTACCTTTGTCTGGTTACCACCAGCTTATTTATGTGTCTTCTGTGAGCTTTCAGGATATCCGTAACCAGAGAGAGAGAGAGAGAGAGAGAGCTGTGTGTGTCTTTTAAGGTAAAACAATAAAATCCACCCTTGAGTGGTCACAAGCTTGCCTCCACTCACCCTACCCCTGGTAGGCTTACACAGGTCTATCCTGCCTTCACCAAAGCCCCTCCAGCTGTGCACCACGAGGAGGCGGGACTGGACAAGCCTACCTCCCATCTTCTCATGTCTCACGAAGTGCCATTAAGGTGCTAAATACATTCACATATACAAGGAAATACACAATTTTCACTTAGCAATTGAAGGTCGCTACTTGTTATTTGATGAACAGGTACAGTTACCACTCCTAAAACCTTTTGACCTGCCTTGTCCTTAACCTTGATACTGATTCTGTTTTGCAGTCTGCTTTCTAAGTGCCTTTTGATAATGACTTGGACAGGGTTTTTGGGTTGTGATTTTGTAAATAAATAACCTCTGATGGATAACCTCTAATGGATCTTTATTCGCCTTCTGGGAGTCCTGGGTTACACATTTGAAACTTATCTCAGACTTCAGTTTATGTGGAAAAACAGTCAAATTTGATTCACAGACCTCAAATATATAAACTGATTACATAATAAACTTACACCCCCTGGATTTCCATAACCAGATTACACTTCGTCTGTTACTACCCAACAACACCAAACAAAGAACAGCAATAGCGTAAGGAAGACTTTTAAAAATGCACATTTGTGTTCAAGCGAGGCGAGTCAAAGTTAAAAATTCGGTCCAAGTTATATAAAAGGTCCCATTAGTGTTTTCAGAATGAAGTAAGAATGGAAATTCTGGTCCTCTCTGTTGTTTCCTTGCATGAGAGTAAACATTTATTTGAAACTGCATTTCTGCTACCACAGAACACGGCTGTAAGGCTCCTGACCTCCCGTTTCTCTCATTTGAGGTAAGCCACTTGACATTTTCTCATATACAACAAATCAAATTACTGTCAGATCACAATGAAGAGGTGGGAGAGTTTATGCCCAGCCCTCTGAGAAGAATTTTACCAGTGGAGACCTTATTGTTCGTCTCACAATGCATGTCCGTGATGCTCGCCTACAAACTAAACACTGAAATGTCCCCCAAACAAGGAGTCACTAGTAAATTCTCACACAGTAAATTCTCTGTGACCTATTTCTCTATTAATCCTCATATACTCTAATAGAGCTTCAGCTTTAATCATGAAACTTCCTCTGTGTGTACTGTATACACACGCATACATGAACACTCAGAACATGTTTTTTTTGCCATGTGATTAGCATCTCTGTAAATCCTTTTGCTTGTATTACATTTTACTTCTTGTATGTTATTGGTTTTATGCTTGCTTTGTAATACTAAATCCATATTTAAATTTTCCCCCCTCACAATATTCTGTGACGAATCCAATGCCCGCTTGTCAATCACAGCACACCATGCACACACATTCATGCACACTTGTTTATCGCTTGGAAACCATTCTCTCAATTCCCATTAGGTAATACACTGTGCATGTCAGCATGGATTGTCACTGATGGCTACAGTTTGCAAATAAATCTGGCAATCTACTTTTAGAGAGACAGGCAAATGGGTAGTGACTGACTCATAATGTTTAACCCTAATGACACAATTAGTCCTACCAAAGAATGGTTAAAGAAGAATGTAATGTTCTGGCACAGCCAATTTAAAATACTATCCCTAATCAAATAGACATGATGTGTGAGCAGTTCATGTGAGGAAACTCATCAAGATCCCAAAATTAAGGCTGTTCTGAATGGAGGAATGGACTAAAGTCCCTCCAAGTTGATATGCAGGACTGATCAACAGTCACCACAAACGTTTGATTACAGTTATTACTGCAATATAAGTTAGTTACTTTTTCTTTATCTATTTTTAAGACTTGTGTGAAAACCTGATACTTTTTAAAATCATATTTATGTAGAAATATAGAAAGGGGTTGGGCTCCCAAGTGGTGCTTCGACAAAGTGCACTGCTATCATCCTGGAGATTGTGAGTTCCAGGGTAATGCATGCAGCCATCCACATGTGGGAGTCCATGGGAGCTAAATGACCGAGCTCTTACGTTAGAGAGGGATGGCATACACTCACTTCGTCATTTAATGCAATCCCCAGTCAATTATGGGCACCTGTGAGCGCATGTATACAAGGGGGCAGATTGCCAGAGCGCATGTATACAAGGGGGCAGACGGAGTGCTTTCCGTCCGAGTGTGTTATGCTGCTCCGAATATGCATGATAGGGAGGCAATACATGACGGGTGGGAATTGGCTACAACTAAATTAATATCCAATGTGAATAGAAAACACTGTAGTTGGATTTTTACTTTATTGCAAATTTCTGGCAATTGAAATTATAATATTCTTTGTTCTTGCTATAAAATCTCTTCTGTACCCTTAGAAGGTATGTACACACACACACACACACACACACACACACACACACACACACACACAAACACAAACACACACACATTATGGCTTTAGGGGCTATGGCCGGAAGCTCTATGCAGGGATCACACCATCAATCTTCCTCAAACATCAGAAGCTGCTTCTGTGAGCACATGGGCCAATTTATAGCACTAACACCACATCTCCTGAAACTGCACCCCTGAGAAAGCACTGACCACAATGTTCATATGTTGTATGGTTTTCTGAAACCCCCCCCCCAACAAGGCCAGGAAACACATGTACTGTACTTCCTCCTCAAAACACAACATATGGGCTTTTTTGAGGTTAGCGAAAAGAAGGCAGTGGACAGAGAGTTAAGGGGTATAGGGTAAACTATATATTCTCTATATAATATGATCATCCTAAAAAATTATAATAATAATAAAATTAAATTCTGGAGAAGCTAGTCATTAGCAAACTGTTTAATCCTACTAGAGTCACATGGAGGTTGGAGCCTATCTCAGCCAACTTTGGGCAAAGGTGGGGTACACCCTGAACAGCTTGCCAGTTCATCGTACTCACATTCACACCTATTGGCAATCTGGAACAGCCAATTAGCTTAATGTGTATGTCTTTGGAGGAAACAAGTCCAGGACTCGAACCCAGGATCTTCTTGATGTGCTAACCCCTATGTCACCATGCTACCCTCATCAGCTGATTAGCAGAATGGATATCTTGACCAATTTGCATGTTTATTTAGAGTAAAAGTAAGATATAGCTGTGAATTTGAGGACTAGCATTATAGGCTTTATCTGATATTAATAAGGAGCAGAAGGTAATATGGAATGCTACATCACCGCTGCCAGCTACACATCTGTGCTACATAGCTGGCTAACACAACTGCAATCCTTCCAGTAACTTTAGGTTTGCTCAGGTGCAGACGAAAGCACACTCCCTTAGCCAGGTTTCCCACAATCCTTTTTGAGATTCTGAAGTCATTGTAAATCACAAGGCAATTATGATGTGTATTTTCCATCGCTAATCCTAAATGAGTCTACCTTCACACCGCAGATTAAAATGTCATTTAGAGTCTGTCTCTTGGGGTGTACAGGACACATGGAGAGAGCAGTCTGTTTCAAATGGAAACGTCTGGCTGTTTACTTTTTATCCTACTGCAGTACAGCAGAGAGAAAAATGGCTGGCATTAATTAAATAAATAAATAAATAAATAAAAGCTTCCACCCCATAGGGACCAGCTGTGTCCATTAAAAAAAACATTTTAGTACTCGAAGTAAATTAAACATAATCCTCAAATTTTGATAATTGCTTTAAAAGGTGGATTGTATAATGGTTAATTGTGCTACTTCTGCGAGAAAAAAACCAGCTGTACAACTTTTTAATTTTGACAAATGTTGTTCTGACACAGCCTAAATTGAACTGGTGTCCCATCCAGGGTGTATCCCTACCAGGTCCCTCACATCCATCATAATAAAACGGTCACTGTAGATGAATGAATGAATTAGTTATATTATATATTAGCCCCCCCCAGTGCAGCTAACTGGGTTATCAAATGCCGGCCATGTCTCTCACTGTCTGTGGTGAGAGGCATGTAAAAG
>JBCNYH010000013.1:9618519-9637001 GCA_039654325.1 Tandanus tandanus
GGGTTATCAAAGGCCAGCCATGTCTCTCACTGTCTGTGGTGAGAGGCATGTAAAAGAACCATTGCTGACTTTTGAAATGAGTAGGCTGCATTGCTGTCAGCGTGTTTCTGCCCTGCGATGGCCTGGCGAGCTGTCCAGGGTGTACTCTGCCCTCAACCAGAGTATTAGGGTGCCAGCCTCCCTAATTAGGGTTAAGAGGTTCAGAAAATGAATGAATGATATATATATATATACATACATACCTTGATCTGTCTCATATAGAAAATATCAAGAACTCATAAAAATACATAAACAATACAAAGCTAGGCCATATAATAAATAAATAATTAAGAAATATATAATAAATAAGTAAAAGCTAAGTAAAGAAATAAATGCATTTGATTAGGTCCCTAATATTCCTTATATTGATTAATTTACTCTTCCAACTAAGTACAGGTAAAACACAGCTTTATTACAGCTGGTAAACACATCCAAATCGGCAGGTAAAATGGAACACAGCATACACTTCACAGGGATTGTGTAAACTGAGAGTCCTTATATAGTGTGAGCAGTGATACAGTTCAGGTGCGAGCAATCAGCAAGGCACGAATGTGAATGTGAATGTGGAAGTGTTTGGATGTTGTAGTCCTTCTTTGGCCATGTTTGTAGGCTGTGTTGATATCTGGAAAGTGGCATTGACATGACAGCTACATAGTACAACTTTACAAATCATGGTTTTGTTATCTTAGAAGTAGTGCAAGTATTTTTTATACGTAAGCAGTATGTGTTATCTTTACTGCAGGTTTGCGAAGCTCCTGCTGCGTCTTCCTGCTCTTCGCTCCATTGGCCTCAAGTGTCTCGAGCATCTTTTCTTCTTTAAGCTCATCGGCGATACACCAATCGACACATTCCTCATGGAGATGCTGGAAGCTCCACACCAAATCACGTGATGCCAACTATGCCCTTTACCTTGTGAATATTCTCCACTTCCTGTGATCTTCTTTTATAAACAAAGGACATTTTAATTGTTAATAAACAAAAATCAGAGTATTAAATTTAATTTTGTACATAGATTTCACTACTGATGTAGTACAAAGTGATTGTGTAAACTGCCAATATGTATTTTGTAATGTTATGTAAAAAGAATAAAAAAATGTGTCAAATAGAATTATTCAAAACTTTCTGCATTAGAACTGAGGACTGATTGTTCTCTGTTGTTGTTCTTTACTAGGATTTATAGTTATATTTCTTTATATTTGATTGAAAGGACAGGCTGTAAATGCTAACATGATATGGCTTTGTTTCTTTTTTATTAGTGGCTCAAATAACATTTTTGAGAAACAGTAATTAAAAAAAAAAAAAAAGCACTACTAAAAAAAGCATTTTGGAAACCTTTTGGCGGCTAAAACAAACAAACAAACGAACAAAAAATCTCCAAAGGTGGAATAAAATGATCCCCTGAAACTAACATTACATTGTTATGCTCGGGTTACTGTATGTATGGAGTGTCACTTGTTTTCATGGGTTTCCTCTGAGTTTTCTGGTTTTCTCCTGCTTCCCAATAAATGCCAGTACATGGATTGGCTTCTTGAAATTATCTCCACATGGCTGCCCTTATGTCATTAAAATGGTCTAATGGACAATATTGAATGGTAACATTTTTCACACAGAAAAATGAAAAAACTTTTTTTTTTTTTTATATACCTCTGTCATCGCTTGGAGGGGGAGGTTATGTATGACCAGTGTCTGTTTGTTTGTCTGTTAGCAGGATTAGAAAAAACTACTAAACCAATTTTCACCAAAGTTGGTGAAGGGGTGGGGCCAAGGCTTGGAAAGACCCCATTATATTTTGGAGGTGATCCATGGGATTTTTAAATATCAAAAATCTAAATTAACGTCCGTGTTTAACATGGGGCGAAATGTTCACCCAACACCTACTAGGGGGAGACATTTCATTATAACTACAGTAAGTTATAATAATTCATTTGTGCCTGTTTGAAGTACCTTGCACTCAGCAAGTACTCCTCTGTTTTTTATTGATATTTTAAAAATCCCTTTGTGGATAAGATTGGAAACCTGTGCCTTAATAGAAGTCTATCTTGTTTTTCAGACTGATGGACTGACTGTAAAGGAAAAACAAAGAAGAGTAGACTAGACACATGTCTGGACTACAGCATTTACTGTGTTAAAGCGTATAACTGTAAAATAAAGTTTTAATGATCAGAAAAATGTGCTCTTTGGTGTGACATGCTACATTTTCATTAGAAAGACATTACCTCAGCAATGGCAAAATCCCACAAAGCGGATATCTTCCCTCACACGGACTTTTATTCTTCACACGCACTCCTTTTATTGCACCAATAAAACATTTTATATCATTATAAAGCTGTGTCACAGAAAACACTGTTTCATTTAGGCATCTGTTTTGTGAATAGCGGTTGACCCTGGTACTGTTGTTAACAAACCCACATCTACTTTCACTCTTCGTGCCTGCGAAGAATTATTATCTGTCAATAACTGTTCCAATACATCATCCACTCAAGGGGAACACAATTTTTTTTTAAAAGTGATCTTTGGTTGTGTTACTCGCACATATTATCTTTGTCTAAAATTTTGCTCACAAAAGCCCTAAGAAGGGGCCCGTTCACTTCCCAGAGCATCAAAATGAGCTCATCTGTGTGAGTGGGTGAAAAGATTCATTCAGGCCCAAAGCATTCAGTCTCACCTCAAAAACCTGAACAGGACTGAAGCAAAGAAGAAGGTTAGCAGAATTAGATTGTAAAATACAAGGTCAGGGTGGTGATGAAAACAGTCTGACCACACAATGCATAAAGTTAGACTGACATTTGAAGGTCATTTGAATTGCAGACATTACACTGACCAGTCTTGTAATTATTGTGTAACTTCAGCCTTACTCTATTAGTAATACTAATGACAGGAAAATGTGAAAACTTTCAAACTGTGTAATTTTGCTAATTTTTATGCTATAAAATTCATTCATTCATTCATTCATTCGGCGAACCTCTTAATCCTACTAGGGTCATGGGGGCGCTGGAGCCTATTTCAACCAACTTTGGCTGAACAGCTTACCAATCCATCACAGGGCAACACACACAACCATTCACACTCACATCCACAACTAGGGGCAATTTGAAACAGCCAATTCGCCGAATGTGTATTTCTTTGGACAGTGAGAGTAAACTGTGAGAAGACGGGATTCAGACCTAGAAACTTCTTGCTGTGAGGCGGACATGCTAACAACTATACCACTGTGCCATAAAATTACATGCAAAATTTACAGGCTGCAGAAATAATAGAGTTAGGGAGAAGAGATAATAACTGCAATTCTGGAAAATTCTAACAAGTTTTAATGATAGTGATATATTGTGTATGAGTGTGTATGGAATATCTAACAGTTTTTACCTTGTTGAGGATAATTGGCTATTTTTCATAATAAAATAAATTGAATAATTAATTTAAGATATAAGTATTTATTTTTGGTTGTTGAGGTTAAGGTTAGAGTTTGATTTAGATGCAGCATGGCATTAATTAGCATTAATCAACAGAAGATCCTCAGCAGGACAAAGTAAAAAGCATTGCAAAAAGCATAACAAGTGTGTGTGTGTGTGTGTGTGTGTGTGTGTGTGTGTGTGTGTGTGTGTGTGTGTGTGTGTAGGAGGCCAGTCTTTGAATCACCATGCTTTAATCAGTCTGTGGTGGTTAATTACACAATGTTCTGGTCCAGTCGAGAAATCCAGCTGCTCAGTCGTATATAAGAAACAAAAGAGAGAGAGAAAGAAACATTCTGAATTTGAAAAGATCACCTGAAGGTAAGATCTACCTCAGTCTACATGGTCTATTTACACAATAGATATATTAAGGCAGTTATGATGTAGGTCTGATTACATTTAGTATTAAAGAGATAAATGAGATATGATATTAGATGTTAAAGGGATTGTGATATAGAGTTGATGCCTGTGTATGAATTTATTTCTAAAAACACAGTATAGAGTACTGTATACAGTATAAAAACACTTTATATATTAGTCATTAAAATCATAGCTTTTGTGTTTTGTTTTGTTTTTTTAGTTATAAAATAAGGATTCCAGTAAAGTAGCACATAAATACGTACAGTTTTTCCAACATTAGCACTTTATTCATTTAATGTTGCCATACTGTTACCTCATATTGTAGTTATTTACTAATTATTGTTTGTGGAGATGAATTCTTAATTAGTGAAAATAATAGTCATTCTAATCATGCTTTTAATTTACAGTATAAACCCAAGATTTCTAAAGATATAATGCCTCATAGATTACAACTTTCTATTCTAGACTTAATAAGGAGTTTTAGTTTACAAAATAAAAAGACAAAACTTTTTCTTAGGTTAAAAAATAGTACCTACAAATAAAAAGGTATAAGTGAGTTAGTTTCATAAAAGTGAGTCAGTTTTGATATTAAATGAGCAATTACTATGCAACTAAAAGTGTAAGCAGGATATCTAAACAATTAGATTTCATATAAGCAATGAAGTACAATGTTTACATGTTATTTACATAATTAAATCATAAATGTCAATCAGAATGGATACTAAGGCAGAGCAGATAAAGCCTAGAATATAACACAAGAATATGAGAACATGAAAAAAATGTTATAATATGTTTTATCTGCACTCTAAGCTCTGAATTTTTTTATAACATATGCACAGTATGTTTAGTCTAAACCCCTTTAAGGTTCTAAGTCTTTAAGATTGTCCCTATGGTTAAACGCACGAATGCTCCAGAGAGAACCTGTAGCACAGAGGTCAAAGGACCATTAGTCATTCAAAGCACCCCATTTAAATTTTTTGGTGCACTGAAACATTTTAATGTAAAGTTCATATTAATAAAGCCTATGAAAATGCATTACAAGGTAGTGAAGTCATGAAAGTAATATTAATAAACTTTAATTAAAAAAATATATATTTAAATATAAATGTAAAATAAATTAAACAAGAAACTTTGCATGCTTCTGTCATTAAAAAGCCTGTGTATTTGACACTGAAGTTCATTGATGACGTAATGTGTATTTACATCCTTTCTTAGATTTTGCTGAGTAGATCATTCAGTGCTGAAAGTGAACAGGTTGAAAACGGGTGGTAGTAGAGTCATGATGGCTGGATGGACTCTGATCTCCTCTGTGCTGCTAATAATCTGTGTCCTGCTGCAGCTTTGTGCTGCTCAAAGTCAGTTACATTCTTCACACAGTAACACCCTTCCTCGTCTTATTTGCATAAAAACATTTAATGCAGACACCAGTTCATATTATAGAGTTTGTCTTTCTCTATTGAGCATGTATCCAAGGGCAGTAAATAGCCATAATATTGCAGATTAGTTGTTTAAAACTAGACCCACCAATGTCCAAACTTTTGTTTGACTGTGGTCAAAAAATCTGCAAATCCTACATGAACAAAAATTTCTTTTCCAATTTTTATCAAAAAATAGATATAGACAGTTCAGGTTTTAAGCTCTCAACATAGTATCTGCGTGTGCATTGAGCACATCATCTGTTTTTATCTCCTAGACATGAAATTACACCTTTGATTCCTTATTCCACTTTGGATTATTCCTTTTTTATTTTATTATTTTCTTTATTAAGCTGAGAACATTTTTATATTTTGAAGTGCACATATGAAACTGTCTTATCGTAGGTATTTGAACTGTTTTGATGCCATATACGATACTTAATTTAAACTACACTATCATATAAAAAGGAGTTAAAGGGGCCCATTCACTTATCAGATGTATTAAATAAACATGAAATACAGTGTTATATTCATTCATTTTCTGAACCACTTAATCCTAATTAGGGTTGCGGGGAGGCTGGCGCCCATCTCAGCCGACTCTGGGCGAGGGTGGGGTACACCCAGTACAGCTCACCAGGCCAGTGTTATCTTTTGCAAATAAAATGGAATTAGCCACAAAGTCTTTCTAAAACTATTTGCGTACTCCTGTACATGTCTGTCAGTGACCCCTGCAATGATATTAGTAAACACTGCCATCTTGTTTCTCAGGTTGAGGTTCTGTGTAGCAGCATTTCTGTATAAGAGAGGGTTACATGTAGAATTTTATACAATAGTGTTAGAAACCATGACATATTTGAGCAATTAATTTAATTGTCCTGATATTGACTCACACCTCTATACACTTATATATACTGATATTAGTAAAGGACAATTGTTTCTGAGAAATATCATGCGATAGTAATTTTGTTAACTGCTGAAACAAAAGCATTCTTTGGTTATCATGAACTCTTGGACGTCACTGTGAGAAGCTGGTTTTTGATTCAGGTGTTTTATGCTTTTATGTAGCGAGCTGCAGGGGGCGGTGTGGAGAGCCATTCTCACGTGGGCAGATCTGCACCTGCGATGATGACTGTCTCACTCACAATGAATGCTGCAAGGACTATGAAGAAGTCTGTACCTCCCGTAAGACAGGTTTAATCTTATTCCATCTCATATACACTGTGTCCTTCATGAATCAACTCTTTATTGGATGTGCAAGGCAACAACGTGAGCTATGAATAGGAATCAGTCCAAGAACAGGAGAGACCAATGACCTCTTCAAGATTAAAATCATTTTTTTGAGGCCATACAGTGACCTTCTGACAATCTTGAGAGTTGCGATAAAGATAAACTGCTGTCTTTTACCAGGAGGCTCATGCAGGGGCCGATGCCGGGAAGCTTTCAGAAGAGGGAGGGAGTGCGAGTGTGACTCTGACTGCACCCTCTACAACTCCTGCTGTCCTGACTACAACACACACTGCGGTATGGCATGTTGAATGTCCTCCTGGTGGCAGACCAAAGGGGTCATGTTTATTTCTGCATTATTTATCTGTTTGTTAGCAACTTTACCAAAAATGTTATGAACAGATGATTTTTTTTTTTTTTTTTTTTTTTTTTTTTTGATTGTTTGCTTTTTTAATTATGGAAGGGTGGAGTATGGCCAAAGTAAGATTCCTTTAGATTTTGGTGGTGATCCGGATCAAATTTTGAATCCAAAATTCTTTTTTTTTTCTTCCCAGGTTTCTTTAACATTAACATGCAGGGGGTGCCGTGTAACTTCCATTATTCTTTGGTGCTGTTCTATTTTGAGCCAAGCATTAAAAATGTCCCTGTGTACAAGTCTGTTTTAGCATCACTTTTAGTAAAAATTTAAAACTGGTTGTTTTCTGTTCAAATGCTTGCCAGTTGCATGTGACCCTCATACATACATTGTTTTGCTAAGAGGAAGATTACTGTAGAAGAATCTTATTGGTGAACACACTGTAGTTATGGCTCTGAAAGTGTATTTATGTTGTACTGCAAAAAAAATTAGAATCTTAAAATTAGCTATTATTATTACCTCTGCCAAGGAGGTTATGTTTTCACCGGTGTTGGTTGGTTTGTTTGTTTGTCTGTCTGTCTGTTAGCAACATTACTCAAAAACTTATGAACGGATTTTGATGAAATATTTAGGATGACTCAGAAATGATACAAGGAACAATTGATTAAATTTTGGCAGTGATCTAGATTATTATCTGGATGCAGGGAATTTTTAAAAAAGTTTTAGGGCAGATGACGTAGTCATCCAAGTTACTGTGTCCGGACCATATTGAAGCGTAACTTACAGGCTTGCGTTCGATGGTGTAATCTCATTCCTTTAACTTTCTGCTTTTAGAACATTTTTATATTAATATTTTTTACAACTTTTAGGCCAATTATCATAAAAATAATCCAATTATTAATACGTCCTCATCCCAGTGCAAGGCCTCTTATTCAAGGCAGGCCCTACACACAATGCAATCTTATTTATGGCTGCACGTTTGCATTGTAGCACTCAAATAACAAACAAATGTTGCATTTATAAAAATGCATTTCTTACAATACCATATGGTGGTACTGAATGGCCTTGGCAGAGGTCTGCGCTCTCTGAGTGCTTTTCTAGTTATTATTATTATTATTATTATTATTATTATTATTATTATGCATATTTTATAACTAATACCTGTTATTTTAGATATGAATTCCAGTGCACCAGAAGTCAGGATCAGCAAAACTTCAGGAGGTACACTATAATTCTAATACTGTATTTTAAATCACTTTTAATGAATTCCACTTCCCACTTGGAAACAGATCTGTATACTAACTGTATACATCAGCACTCAGATCAGCACTATCTGTAAGAAATAAATTAAATTGTATTTAATAATAGTCTAAAATTAATAATTATTATGTTTGCATGTGTATAAAAGGTAACTGTACTATTGCTATTATTATTATAACAATTATTTTTAGTATATACTACACAGGAATGGCATTATTTCAAGTGAATAAGTCTGGAATCAAAACAACAGACACTCATGATTTCTCATGGTCACATTGAGCAGGCAGTGTCTTAATTTTCTCATTTTAAAATAGAAAAATAAAGCATAAAAATCATTTTAGCTTATTTTTTCCTGTGGTGCTACATGCTATACTAAAACTTTGAATGAGAATGTATACACAGCATTATGGAGTGCGGGTTTCTTATGTGTCCATGTAGTGTATGCTAATCTCTGATTTTAGAAAACTCCTTTAGCTACACAGCATTTAGCTATTCTCAAATTGCACAAAGCTTGCACGACCTGCCCCTGTCATCATAAAAATATGTAAAAATCAACTATAAAAATCATGTTTTCGTCTGCTTCCGTATGTACGTTCCTGTGTAGTATATGCTAAAACAATTATTTGTCTCAGGCTTGGTGGATGTTGCCAAATTGAATAGAACAGTAGTGAATAAATACTAAGAGTAAGAGTAGCGAACAACAGTTCAGGGTGTACCACCCAATCTTCACCCAGTGTTGGCTAAGATAGGCTCCAGCCTCTCGGTGACCCTAATATGATTAAGCAGTTTGGCAAAGGAGTGAGAGAGTGAGAACAGTTAAGACTAGAAGGGTTAAAAATTATTATATTTGGATACACAGGTTTAGAGAGTACACTTCTATGGCACCTTATACACTGTAACTCTGCAGTTTAAAGTACAGAATAATTTAAATGTGAAATATCATCATATAAAAACACCTACTCATTACCAGACTCAGATAAATAATGCACCTGTTAAAATCTACAGTAGATGATATTTATACCCCTTAACAGGTCATGCCATTCTCTCCATTTAATTCAGCAATGTTTATTAGTTTGTGTTTGTAGTTGAGTATTAGAGTAGCAGAGGGTAAAGATTTTATTATCTCAGGTGTGTTTTTAGGTTGTGCTGATGGCGAGTTCAGATTAGCACTCTCTCAGAGTCAGGATGCCCCAGACACCAGTGTAAACGGTGAGTTTCACCTCCATGGACAATCAGAAACCTAGAGCACTGTATAAATAAATACAGGACTGAGTACAATGTGCACATTTGTTTAGTCATAATAGTTTCTGAAAGTGCCCAAAATGTCTACTGACTACTTCAGCTGAGCTTCATACCACAGTCAGTGGACTATATACAGAACAATTCCTTGATGTGAAAAGTATGACGAAGTAAAGCTTATCAGTTACACAATAACCCTATGTTCTCATGTGTATATATATATATATATTTTTTTTTTTTCACCACAGGAAGCAGGGCTGTGGAGTCAGTACCACTGACTGAAAACCAAACAGAAATTCCTCCTGCTGATTCTAATCTTGACCTCCCTCTTGCGCTCTCAAACCCTGTGGAAAATACACCAGGTGAGACCCAAGATCTATCCACAGCAAATAAAGCATATTGCACCGCCTTGTAACCTTGATATGAAGACCATTATATTAATATTAGTGTTATTATTTTTAAAAGCAGTCATAATCCAGGTCTGACATGTTCAAGTCTTGAGTGCACAAGCCATGTCAGCATCACAGTCTCCTTCAGGGTTGAAGTATGATTGTATTAAATGGGACTGAACTGTAGCTGTTGTTCTCTGTAGTAAATTCAAGCCCACCCCATGTTGGAGCACCATCTCCTGCAGGACCCCTCGCAGATGAAAATGGACACGTCCAAGTGTCCCTCTCCATCGCCAATCAAGCAAGTGGAGCTCCTCATCAACCCTCTGGTGTTTCTGAGCATTCTGCTGGTAGGCCAAGCACCCTGTCGGACATAGCTCAGGCACTGGAGGCCGCCAGCACAGCCGGAGAGCCAGGTAAGAGATGCAGCTCATTCAGAGCTACACTGTCGTACTTTTTTTAGGTAATGGGCTAGTCGTCATATTTCATTCTTCTTTAAAAGCATATAAAGCTAAAAATTTGCATAGACACCTGGATTATAAACAGAACTGATTTGTCTCCATGTCTAAATATACTACCAGTGGCTTGTTTTTCATTTATAAAAAATTAAAATTATATTTTAAATGTATATTTTAAAAGACCAGAGCTCTAGCCCTGACCTCTGCAATGGCTTCCCAATCAGCGGTGTCACTTCACCATTCAATGGCTCGATCATTGTTTTCCAAGGTAAATAGACCTAATTTCACTTCAGTTCAACATTTCTTTACACTACTTATCTCTGGGTGGAACGATGGCATAGTGGTTAGCATGTCCGCCTCACAGCAAGAAGGTCCTGGATTCAAGTCCCGGGCTCAGGCGTTGCTGTGTGGAGTTTGCATGTTCTCCCCATGCTTGTGTGGGTTTCCTCTGGGTACTCTGGTTTCCTCCTACAGTTCAAAGACAGGCATATTAGGCTTATTGAATGTTCCAAACTGCTCCAAAGCTGTGGATGTGAGTGTGAATGAGTGAGTGAGTAAGTACTTATATATTTTCCCTCTCCTGACCATGTTGAGTACTTAATTTTATAGAAACAGAGCCCTTCCTATATTCTGGTATATTCCTGATGGAAGGTGTGTGTGTAAATTAAATATATGACTGATAGAGAATATAATGATGACAAAACATTACCTTTTAATTTACTACTGCATTTGCTTACTTTTATTTTACTTTATTCTGCAGGTCACAATGTCCTGAACATTAAATCTACATAGAAATCTAATTAGTAAAAATAATTTTCTAATTGTCAAAATAGCACATAGAGTAAAACATTTGACCCAAACAGGAGTTAAATCCTGTTCATAAAGAGTATTGCTATTTTAATTCTCTCTTTCATTTTCAGGTCATTTCTTCTGGATCCTGGACCACAAGACCAGAGCAGCCGGTCCTGCACGCCGTATTACAGTAGACCTAGGGATTCCCTCTCCTATCGACACAGCATTCACTCGCTGCAACTGCGAGGGCAAGACCTACATTATCAAGGTCTTTAGTAACCTTTTAAAGTTTCTAATTTCAAACAAGACGGACAAACGTTGCTACTTGATTCAGTTCATCAGATCGTTGCTAGGCTATGTAGGTTTGTGGAATGGGATAATCACTACAGTGTGCTATACTGCAGCTCTCTGATGATTTACAAAAAAAGTCTGGTTTAAAAATTATGAAGGAATGAATGAACTAATGAATAGACAAAATTAAATAAAACAAATGAATGAACAATAAGATAGAAGTCAGTTTGTTTATTATAGGCAGCCTTAGATTAGAAAACAATTTACATTATATAAGATTTGGCAATCCGGGTGATATGAAAATGTTTTATATATATATATATATATATATATATATATAAATAAATGCTCCCCTAGCCTCTTATCAGCGCCATGTGGATGGACTCAACAACTGGACAGTTTCTGTTATGTCTGCACAGGGTGATAACTACTGGAGTTTTCAGAATGGTGTGATGGAGCCTGGCTACCCCAGATCTGTGTCTAAGGACTTCGGAGGGCTCTCTGGAAGAATTGTTGCTGCACTCTCTGTTCCTGCCACCAGAAACAGGCCTGAGATTGTTTACTTCTTCAAAAAAGGTGACGGGACAGATGTGATTCAAAACAAATAAGCATTCACTCCTCCACTTTGTGTCAACCCCATCCTAGATTTGGCTGTTGACTCATTTCTTCTCGTCCACCACCTTGCAGTGTAATTTTTTGTAATTTTGTTACAGAAAAATTGTTACTAATATCTACTTTTTTATTATTTGTATTATTTGATTTGTTTTTGTTATCCTATTGAACTTATGTGGTTTTAAATGTGCGTTTACAAATTAGAGGAGATGGCAGAATCGCACCAGCCACTACCCAGCCATTATAAAAAATTAGGAGCCATTTTGCTGGCTTTAAACTTGACATACAGTGACCTTTTCATAAACTCGTTTCAGCCCTTGGTCCCAAGTTGCTACCCTGAAAATTTGATGGTGATATGTCAAGCTTAAAACAGTACAAAACCACTTTTACACTTACAAAACTGACAGAAATGAATACAATACCAGCTATGCTACTGTAGCTAGAAATAAATATTTACTTGACTTGATATCAGTTTTCAATTTCTATGCATTACTTATCAGGGAGGCACATAGGTGCAGTGGTAAGCATAATCATCACAAGAAGCTACAAGGTTCGAATCATGGCCAAGGGCCTTTCTGTTTAGAATTTTGCATGTTCTCCTTATGTCTGCATGAGTTTACCCCAGTTTTGTCATATGGCTACTCAAATTCACCCATAGGTGTGAATTAGTGTGAATGGTTGCGTCTGTGTTATCCCCGCACTAGCCTGGCAATCTGTGCAGGGTAGCTTACCCCGCCTCTTGCCAACAGTCAACTGGGATTGGTTCCAGCTTCCCCTGCAACCCTGATGGATAAGCGATATAGATAATAGATGGACGATTTATCAATCATTCTGCCTTTTTCTCTAGGAGGTACAGTGCAAAAACTCACCTACCCTAGTGGAAGTGGGCCAACATGCACTAGGAAAAAAGGAAAGAACTCAATATCCATTAAGAATCACCAACCAGGTAAGCTCACTTAAAACTTTAAAATATTGCAGACTGAAAGACAAAATCCTCCCACAGTCCAATAAACAACATGCACAGTAGGCTAACTGGCTGTTCCAAATCGCCCTTAGGTGCAAGTGTGAATGGTTGTGTGTGTGTTGGCCCTGCAATGGCCTGGCGAGCTGTCCGCCTCACCCAGAGACGGCTGAGATGGGCGCCACCTTACCCCCTAATTAGGATTAAGTGGCTTAGAAAAAGAATGAATGTATTATCAGAACTGCTGCTATTATAAATTAAGCAACACCTGCTGACTAATCAGAATAGAGAATACTGCAGCACTCAGATATAAAAATAAACAAATGGTACATGGTGTCATAAAATAAATATAGTTCTAATTTGTGACATTAAGGTGCAGCTGGTGTTTTTAGTTTATATTCTTTGTGCCTGCAAAAACAGTAAATAACAATATGAAAATGCTTGAATTTCTTGCTAGGAGATGGAAGATTAACATTCACTGATCCAGGTCGTATAATCATTCCAGTCCTGTCTGCTGTAACTGTCGGTAGCCAGACTTATTTTAAGCCTAAAGAGTTTTCACCACATAACACATCAATATCCTAAAATACAAATCCATTGTCTAACTTGCTACTAGAGACACATGAGCAGTTACATTTGAATTGCTTTAAAACTATGTCCTCCTTACCATATACATTTCCCTAGCAAAAGTCCGACTCACTGGAGAGATCGACATTAGCCTAAAGTGGAAGGGATTCCCCACCCCGGTGACCTCTGCTCTCTCCATGCCCAACCCAAGGAAGCCCGATGGGTTTGAGCATTACCTCTTCTCCTGGCGTAAGTCCACTTTTACTCAAGCAATAAGCAAAAGCTGGACATTTCAGTCATGAACATTCTTAAGTGAGCACCTAAGAACAGGGTCCGTACACCCTCAGGGTTATGAAATTCAAGGACTTTATCATGACTTTCCAGGACAGGACAAAATTCCATAACCTGTAAAAAACAATTCGATGGATTTTTCAATGACTCTATTATCCCTTTGCAATGAAAATTTCACAATATATATTTGCCAGCCAAAGTTAGAAAAAAAAGAATGCAAATTTAATCAAGTGTTACTGTACAACACAATTTGTAAGCATACACTACTATAATGTGATATATACTATGTGATACAGTCGTTTTCTATTGTTCATAAGTATTTATTATGTAACTTTTTTTTTTACTTTCGGCATCTGTGATTGATCAAAATGTATGACGTGCGGTTCAACAAGCCAGTCAAAAATACTCTTTAACCTCAAGTAGTCGCTGGACGTGCCGGCGTGTCCAAATCACATGACCGATTTAAGATGACATAACAGGAAAACGCAGTCTCGCTGAGCCTCAGTTTCAACGTGTCAGAAGTGCAGACTTCAAACTATATACCAGTTTTAAATGGTACTGATAGACCAAGTGGGGGGTGGGTCTGCGGCGACTGCCGGGAGATGCACAGTATTTTCAATGACTTTCAAGTACTTCAAGACACTTCAATCAAATTTCAGCACTTTCAAGGGCCTGGAATTGTACTTTTCAATTCAAGTACTTTCCATGACCTCAAGCAACTTGTACGATCCCTGTAAGAAAATATTTACACTACTAATAAAGAATAATGGATTTTAGACATTTTAGCCCATTAACACCACTGCTATGCTACAATAGTGTCTGATGTTTGCTTTTGTCAGTTTTCCCCCCTCCATCCTTTTCTACCTTCATTGTAATAGAAAAGAGATTTCTTCTGCAGCTAAGGTCGTTTTCCATTTTTGTGCTACTTTACAGCTAAAGTCTTCAGCATTAAGATCAGCGGTGAAATTCCTGTTCTGGTGTCTCCTGCAAAGTCAACTGCTGAGAATGATGTCAGAAACTGGCTCAGCTGTCCTCAATAAGTAAACCCAAAGCAAAGATAACTTTGGGCTTGACATTCACCAGCAAACCACCTTTTATTAGCAAAGAAGAAATTAAACAGCTTTATTCATTAATAGCAAAACAATGATCATATATAAAATACAAAAGAGCAGCTTGAAATCATAAGTAAGCAAACTGAAGCTAACTACAGAACATAAAAATTATATTTACAAAAGAAAACTGGTGCACTGAATTTGTAGCTTGCTTAAACATGTTTGGATGGAAAGTGGGAGATTTCACAGCTAACACTGAGATGTGATCAGAAAGGCATGCCTCTGTTGAACCCTCGGCCACGACCACCACGAGGGTATCCTATACCTAAGGGGAAAAGAGAGAAGGAAAAATAAAAAGTAATGAAATTTAAAAAAAATCACTGAAAATTGTTTTCCATTTGATTTCTGCACTAATGGCTGTGCAGTAAACATGCTAAAGCTTTTTCCTGCATTTATACTTTGATTCATTAAATATTAAAATAACCATTTTGATCTTGTATGTTTTGTTCATTAATGTATTTCATGTAACCTTCACAATACTGAGACTCACACACACAGTTTCAAAATTGGTGATCGTGACAAACTATGAGTATGTTCGCCGTTTCAACTCAAGCATTATCCACTTGGGATAATGTCTGTTAGTACATGCTACACAGAAATGATGTGATCTGATTGGTCCACTATCTCAGGATTAAAACTCCTTATTCCAAGTGGATAATGCACATAAATCAGAATTTGTCACAGTCACTTGGAGCAAGCAGTGTAATCACTACGTGCTGTAAAAAGGAAAATTAAACCATAAAAATCCCATTAGTGTATCATCTCATTTCAGTTTGTTTTTCTTGTGTGTCCCAGAATAGGCTACATACTAAGTCACCTTTACAGATTCACCTTTACAGCTCAGTTTACTTTCCTGTTTGAATGAGTAAGGTGAATAAACGCTGTTAGCTACACAGAGCACACATGACCTGCTACCCTGTAATGGTTAAAATATGTAAATATAGACTAGAAAAATCTTATTTTAGTTTGCTTTTCATTGTTTCTGCAGTATATATACACACATACATACTAAAACTCTTAAAAAGACACCATAAAGAAAGTTAAAGAAAAAGTCCATGTGTCATGATCTAAAAAGGAATGCAAAAATGAAACCATAAAAAAAAAAATAATAATAAATCTTATTTTAGTATGCGTTTTGCTTTGGTTCTCATGTAGTATACTAAAATAATTATACACCTCAGGCTCGGTGGATATCGCTAAACTGAATAGTCATTTTCATACAGCCAGCATCCACCGAGCCTTTGGTGCATAACTCTTAATTATCTCTAAGATAGAGTATACACTAAATAAATGTGCATGATCTAAGTCCTTTTTGCTCCTCATTGTAGTAGCATTGACAGAGCAGCAGTCTTGCTGAAACACTATGTGAATACAATAAGGAGAAACTATCTACCTCTCCTGATTAGCTGGGCTCTGCGTGGGGGTTGCGCACCCTCTCTGCGAGATCTCTCTGCAGGTCTGGGCTGCTGGTTGCTGCTAGTGTCTGCAGAAACAGGGTAATGAACATGAGTGGGGGAAAAAAAGGTTGTCTGTGGTTAACCACAAATTCAATTTAATCCTTTATGTATTAAGACATACTCAATGATTATTACCCAATTTGCAGTTTGGTGTGTTGAATAATGTTTTTTTCTAGTTTGTGGTGCAGTTGAGAATCATACAGTCATAGGTTTTGACATTTCTATATTGTGTACCATATGCACAATTGATGTGAACATTGTGTATGTCAGATCAACAGCCAATTATACAGTACACTGCAAAAAATGGTATCTTTGCAAGTTCAAACATGTTGAATGTGGCTGAAGAGATCTAATTTCCTGTTGGAAGATTACAAAACACTAAATGTGAGATTAAACTTATTTCTAAACTGAAACCAACTTATTCCAAGATGTGTTGTTAAAGTAAAATTATTGTTCCATGTAGTAAAATTATTTAATTAGTATTCATTCTAGTGTAGTACTAGTCTCAGTATCATGTGGGTTTGTGTGGGTACCTGGAGCAGAGCTGGAGGTTGGCTCTTGACTGGTGGAAGGCAGGCTTGCATCATCAGAAGGCTGAGCAGGCTCAAGTTCAGACTGACTCTCCAATGATGCCTCACCACTCGTTCTGCACGCGCACATACACAAAAAAAAAAAATCTCATTACAATCAATAACGTAAATGAGGAATTGCCTTTAATTTACTTACTACTAACACAAATTTAATAAACATGTTAACCGAGAAAATAAATGAAAGCCATTAATGCAACAGTTCAAAGAAAAAAAACATATGGTTAATATCTTAATACAGTTAATGTCCCCCTCACCCTTCACTTTCTGCTTCTGCCATAAATACATCATCAGCATCATCCCCTGGAACAGCTTCTCCAGGTCCGGTCATGGCTGCCGTGGATGTGCTGACCATCGGGACGGATTGTGAGGCTGGCTCGGCCATGTCTGAAGGCTGACTCTCAGCAAAAACACTCACTTTATAAACAAAAAACAGGTTTCCATTTTTAAATTAATAAGGAAGGTACGCTTGTGATCGAGTGACTAATGATCTTGACTGACTACCTGGAGCTGCGACCTGCAGAGGGGTGGTAGGAACACTTCTGCCTCCAGACTCATCATCATGAGCAGCCAGAAAGAGAGGACTCTCATACATGCCCAAACCTGACACAATTTTAGTTGTATAGTGTTCACATAGTGTATCATTACCATATATAAACACAAACAGGTGTTAAAGACTGATTAAAGAAAGAAAAAAGGCTTGAAGACACTCACCTCCCTGAGATGCCAGCTGACCCAGATCAGAGTGAGATGAGCTCGTCTGAGGAATCATGTCCTCTGGAGGACCAAAACGGAACCGGGGGACTCCAGCTACCTGAGGAGAACTAAGAAAGAGGCACACAAAGATTAACAGAGCAAGTGACGAATGCATAGTTAAAGGGGAACAAATGAAAGGATGAGAGCAACAGTAGTCTAACCCCAAAATGAGAGAGAGGGTCATATTTTGACGAATGTGGAAAAGGTCTGCTGTTAAATGACAAAAAATTAGTTCCCTTTATCTTCCTTATGACCTTGAATTCATATTGTGAGCATTAGCCCTGATGTTTTTTTTATCTTGCAAAAACTTTCATGTTATTTTTCTCAAAATCAGCTTTCAGCTAGTTAGACCACACTGATTCTCAGCCCTTCAAATATCCATTACTGTTATACATATAATGGAGAGTATTAAGTTTAATAAAAAATTAGCTTTAGACTCTACCTTTGCATTGAAAATAGACATTATTATCTAGAATCAGAATGAGATTCCTTGGGCAACGCTTCTGTAACTCTAACCTGTATTTTCTAACTGGTATTTACAGCATTTGGCAGATGCCCTTATAAACATATCTTGTTGTTTGTTTGTTTTTTAAGTGTGATTGCAGACTGTACTAGTGCATCATCGCTACTCCCTGGTCTGAAGTTCTCCGCCTTGGCCCACAGGCCAATCTACAGTTGTGTGTGTGTGTGAGAGAGAGGTATCCAGATATCTCTGGATGCATATCTCATTCATACAACTGAGCAGTGGAGGGTAAATGGCCCAACAGTGGCAGGTAGGTGGTACTAAGGCTTGAACCCCAAAGCCTTAACCACTGAGCCATCACTGTACATACATATATATACACATATATACACATACATATATATA
>JBCNYH010000013.1:9644599-9661349 GCA_039654325.1 Tandanus tandanus
GTAGTCCGGTTGGTTATACCACAACTGTAAGTCCTAAATAATTGCAGCAAGAGAGTTTATATCACCAGCAGTGAAAATCATCTTCACAGTCGCTGAGTGCAGATCTAAGCCCATATGGATCTTCATCAGCAGGAGCGAGGGGCTTCCAAGATTAGAATTCCAGCCAGCATCAGCACACCAGGACAGACCAGAGTGCACTTCACATGTTAATCTAATCAAAAGTGAGCGTAACTGTTTCACTTATTTAAATGAACCAATTTTTCACTGAGTTTATTCTTTTAATTTGCATCAAAGCACTTAAACACATCAGAATTCTAGCAAAAGCCTGCATTTCACTAGTTCACTGTATTTAGCACAACAACCAAACTCAGGCTGTGCTCTAAATAACACACCTCTTAATATGAAGTCCACTCAAAAGACGCACATTACGATCTACGAAAAAGAGTTCTCGTAAGGTTACGTTTTTTCCTCTTCTATTCCCCAGTAAACTAGCAATGCAATTTTTTCAGCAGAGTCAGTGCTGTGTCAGCGGCAGCAACATTTTCACTAGCAAGGACGTGCACTGACTGCAGGTCCATGCATGGTACATTCATTAACAAGCAAGGGGGGCATTTGACTGGTTATTTGTCATCGGGCCGACTGGACTGACTGGTTTGTGTTTCTACAGGTTTAGAGTGGTTACAGGTGACAGATTTTTTTGTACCTTTCTCAGATCTCACAAGTTACTGAATGCTGTTGGGGTGTAAAGGCCATTTTAACCAATATAACACTTTAAGTATACAGCTAAAACATTACCAACTGCAGCTTTAAATACAGCAATATCATGTGTTTGAGCCGATTTTATGATGATTCCAACACTGTGGTACATCAATAGACTCCCTTCTCCCCCAACTAGCAGTGCATACCCACTGGGTTTGTAGTCTGATGACTTTAGAGTAGATAATTTTTTCCCTTATAATATAACAGTTCCACACATCCAAGCAGTTCCCTGAGGGCTGCAAAATTGTTTCCTGGTTTCCAGTGTTTTACACAAAGATTGCACTGAGTATCTCATTTATTCTTTGTATCCTAGCTTGTGAAATTTCCATTATCAATTGTCCAATGACCGTGAAGTTGTTCTACGGTCTCTGTCATGATTACAAACATTGGATAGCCATAACACATAGGACATTATAAAATAATCCGTAGATAAATCCGGTCCTTCCTTAAGTCATGCATGAGTCCTGGCAGCGCCAATTTTAGGCCCTTGAGGAAAACACTTATCTCTCTTCTTTCTGGGGTGCACTAGTATGGCTAAGTTTATGCTCTGATTCTAACATGCTAAAAACTGATTTGGGGATCAGTTTGGCAGTTTGACAATTACTACCCTCCAGTCAGCTGCCTCATCACACAACTACCAGCTATCGGGATGGCAACATAACACTAAGCGCCAGTCAGAGGTGACTGAGACATCATCACAATTGTCATTTTGTGACAATTAGCAACATTTATACAAATGTTTGCAGAAGTTTTAAAACACAGTTGGTGAACATTAGCGACTGTTAGCAAATAGCAAATGTTAGTGACAGTGTTTGGGACCATTTGGGACCTTTTGCCAGCTCCTGGTAAAATACCAGGCGAATGTCAGGCGAATCTCGGAATTGAACCATCCAACCCTATAAAAAGGGTGAGCAAGCCCTCCCCAGGTATAGAAGATGGACTTCCAGACTATGGAAATGAATTTCTGTCAGAAAGAAACCCAACGTGCTGCTGCCCTTGAGGAAGAATTGCTTTGTCTTGCTGATACAGCAAAAGATGTATTTTGAACATGTTGTGACAAGAAAAAACTGTTGAAACCCAACATTCGCTACGTTCGGCGTCATTTGATGATCCATGAGATAATAGATTTATACTCCACTTGAGCGCTCAGTACAAACTAGATTTTATTTATTTATTTATTTATTTATTTTTTAATAACTGCTGCTACAGAAATTGACATAGATAAACTCCTGAACCAGACAGCCTCTGGATCTTTCTGGCAAGCTGTCTGTCATCTGCCTAATATAACTGAGTGAGCAACTTGAAACAGTGCATAAAACTCTTTGGCTTTGATGTCCCACAATGGTTTAAAAAAAAAAAACAGATTCACTCTGCTTGAAAGTTTATCCAAACACCTTTCACATGAAGCAAACATCAAATCGCTAAAATATGTGACTTTGTAGCTATCAAATAATGAATCTTTTCATAGTAACCATGATTACCATAGCAATTAAATTCTAAAAGCCTGTCCAAAGACCTTTCATATGAACAACTTGAGTGCAATGGTCACTGTGGGACAGCGTGACAGACAGAGAGACGGAGAGACCAGTAAGTATACCGGTAAGCGGTCTGCCCATTACATAGGAGATCCCACAACTAGCTAATTATGTTTCAAGGCAATGATTTCTTTCTTAAATCATTCATTATAAATCTAATGTCTAAAACATTAATCCTTCAGGGACACAGGTAAAGCTGTAGCCAATCCAAGCTGAATTTGGGGGAGAGGTGGGGTACACTCTGAAGAGGTTGCTAGTCAATTGCAGGGCAAACACAGACACAACCCCACCCCCTAACACCTTTTATTCTCCCTGTTTTTTAATACAAGGTTCAGATATACCATTGGGACATCACTAAGCTCTGGCTAACTAAAAGTGCTGGGTCATGGTGGGTATGATGATGCCCTGGGGTTATGCTGATGATGGATGCTCATGTTTTGGCCACTGAATTAGTTGTGTATTGCTAAACTGCATCAGGAGATGATGGCGGAAAGGTTGATATTAGTGTGTATATATATGTTATTTTGGTGAATTTGGCATTTTTTTGTTTAAACATACTGTTGAACGGCTCTATTAATAATCATTCAAGTGTACTGTAATATTTACTTAATCCTATTCTGACCAAGAAGGTCATATATAATCAGCCACTGACTCACTCTCTCATCTGCCAAGTCGCTTAATCCTACTAGGGTCGTCGGGAGGCTGAAGTCTATCTCAGCTGACACCAGGCGAAAGTGAGATA
Source organism: Tandanus tandanus (assembly GCA_039654325.1). NCBI lineage: Eukaryota > Metazoa > Chordata > Actinopteri > Siluriformes > Plotosidae > Tandanus > Tandanus tandanus. Next base: position 9,647,636 of record JBCNYH010000013.1, read on the forward strand.
CACCCTAAACAGCTTGCCAAAACACACACAACCATTCACACTCACATCCACACCGAGGGTCAATTTGGAACAGCCAGTTAGCCTAATGTGCATGTCTTTGGACTGTGGGAGGAAACCGGAGTACTCAGAGAAAATCCACACAAGCATGAGGGAGAATATGCAAACTCCACACTGAAATGCCCTTGCAGAGCCTGAGACTCGAACCCAGGACCTTCTTGCTGTGAGGTGGATGTGCTAACTGCTACACCACCATTTGCCAAAATGTCAAGAACAAAAATCTGAAAAATGATTGTTCATGCAGGATTTGTAGGACAATTATCAAACTGTCAAGTCTGGATAAAGGTGGGTCTGGTTTTAAGCCCTTGATATGAAACCTGTGTCTCTGTGCAGAGAAACACTTTAAACGCCACTCATCTTCTCCTAATGGCGCACCAGTCAGTTTACACAAATTCTAGAATATGGAAACAAACAGAGAGTAAAACACATTTGGTTTAGATAGAATGGAAAATATCTATGTGTGTCATTCTCTGAAACTGGTACCATAAAGTGTGACATTCACAATCCCCAAATTTCAGTGAAGTCCAGCTTATTTCCCACAATATTATTCATAACTTCATGAACCATTAAAAAGACAGTGAGAGAACTACTTCATGCACATCACTGCACTTTTATTAGTAACAAACAGCAATAAATCCGTATGTAACACCAAATTCATCTTGCGTGGACACCACTGGTTACGCATAGAACCATAAATTGATGTGCAATTCTCAGTCCACAAAGAAAGAAAACAGTAATTTCTACTTTGGATATAAATTTTAGTGCAAGATCTTTATTGCAAGCCCTACTGTTTACACTTTGAGTTGATAGCATGGTATCAAACATAAGGAACAAAAAAATATATGTTGCATGTGTCTATGTGGTATGTTTTGGGCAGGGATTGCTCTTTTAATTCTTTATAGTTTTTGGAAAATATTAGGTCCAAAATGTCAATCATTAAATATGTCCCAGTTTCAGAGAATGACCCAGTCAGGTTGTGGTACATAATATAATAATGTGTGTCTTTAAACATAAAAGCATGGGGTCGCTTTCCACACTACTGCACACGATGAAGTACAGCAAAAAATCTACTTCATATCTAAAACACTTTAATATTATTATAATATTATATCACAATTAGCTCATTCTCACTTATTTGCTGAGCCGTTAAATTCTATTATAGTCTCGGGGAGGCTCGAGCCTATCACAGCCGATTCTGGGCAAAGGCAGGGTGCACCCTGAACAGCTCGCCAAACCATCACGCACACAACCACCCACACTCACACTCGCACCTAGGGGCAATTTGCAATAGCCAATGAATCTAATGTGTACGTCTTTGGAGTGTTGAAGGAAACCGGAGTTCTCGGAGGAAACTCATGCAAGTATGAGGACTTTCACCCAGAGACTTTCACCCAGGACCATCTTGCTGTGAGGCAGACGTTAAAACATGAACAATTTAAATCCCAATAATTACAGTATTCATAATTTTAAAATATTCTGCAGGGTAAATTATATTAGAATTTTTTATGGGATGGGATTAGAGCCATTTAAAGGCAGTTGTGTTATCTGCGATTAAGTATTTCCTGCACAAGTCTATACCCAAAGCACAAAGCACATTTCCTGGGTTCAGAAAGGAAAACCTCAGCAGTATCTTTTATTATTCTGAACCATAACCGTGAATGAAGTGAGTGACCTACAAGATCAATATCTGCCAATATTGTTAAATGATTGTATTACTGAGTCTCTTTTTGTATGTACGATGTATCATGATGGAATAATAAAGGTATTGATTGGACTGCAGAAAGCTGGTAGACTGCTTCAATTAGTCTACAATCATCATCATCATCATCATCATGGCACAGTGTTGCAGTGGATAGCCTCACAGCAAGAAGGTCCTGGGCTCGATTCCCGTGCTCGAGGCGTTTCTGTGTGGAGTTTGCATGTTCTCCCCCTGGTTGCGTGGGTTTCCTCTGGGTACCCCGGTTTCCTCCCACAGTCCAAAAACATGCACAGTAGGCAGATTGGCTGTTCCAAATCAACCCTAGGTGTGAGAGTGAGTGTGATTGGTTGTGTGTTGGCCTGCAATGGTCTGGTGAGCTGTTCAGGGTGTACCCCGTCTTCACCCAGAGTCGGCTGAGATGGGCGCCAGCCGCCCGCGAACCTATTTAGGATTAAGCGACTTAGAAAATGAATGAATGAATGGTTCATCATCATCATCATCATCATAATCATAATAAATACTGAACATTAAGCATTAACTTGTGTGTGTGTGTGTATGTGTGTATGTGTGTGTGTGTGTGTGTGTGTGTGTGAGAGAGAGAGAGAGAGAGAGAGAGAGAGAGAGAGAGAGAGAGAGGGAGTGAGTGAAATCAGTATTGTGTTTGTATTCCAGTGTCATACAATGCCCTAAAGAGAGAAGGAATGTAGTCATAGTAACACTCTAAATGTGTGAAGCTGTATAAAATGTGAATACAGATTCTCTTCTCTGAATTCAAAGTAAACAAGCGGGTCAGATTAAATTTTATCGACACCTTTCTGGTTTGTACGTGTCTCACGGTCTCTCTTCATTTTGTTCATCTTGTCTCTGCCGAAGAATAAAAACCTCTGATGAGAACCAAAAGAATTTTCCAATCGTTGTAACATATCTGTGCTGCCATTCCAATTAAAAGTGCTTCACATCATAGAGTCAGGAGATGGAACAGCTAAAATCTAATAACTATCAACAGCCTGATAAGGAAATGATTGAACAGTGCGTTAATGGCAGAGAAGAAGGATATAAGACCATCACATCACACACACACACACACACACACACACACACACACACACACACACACACATTTTATTAATTATTTCCAGTTATTGTTTCACCTGCATACATGCTGTGCTGTCTCCAAATACTAATCAAGTTGTAAACCTCTCATTCCAAACACTAAACTTGTGTTTCTGTTGACGGTACATTTGTATAGTTCTTAGCTTCATTCGGCAATCCCTGCTAACTCCATCCACAGGGTTTTTTTTGTTTGTTTGTTTTTTTTGGGGGGGGTAATAGTATAATCCATCCTGTTCCTGTTCATATGACTGTATTTCACATCCAACTGCTCAATAACCTCTGATGACATTCCAGATGTGTCTATGGAATTTTTCACTTTGACATAAATACAGTCTGGGCTTTAAAGAAATCAGCCCCAGCCTAACATCTTTTAATGCCCTGTGTATTCTTTTTCCGATGACCACAGGTGGTGCTGTTGCATATTCCACTCTCTCACTCACTCACTCACTCATTTGCCAAACTGCTTATTCCTACTAGGGACGCGGGGAGGCTGGTGCCTGTCTCAGACACTGAACAAAGGCGGAGTAAATTCTGAAAAGCTCGCCAGACTATCGCAGGGCGACACACACACAACCATTCACACTCACACCTAGGGTCAATTTGGACCAGCCAGTTAGCATAATGTGCATATCTTTGGACTGTGCGAGGAAACCAGAGTACCCAGAGGAAACCCATGCAAGCAATGCAAACTCCATACAGAAATGGCTGAGCCTGGAAATCAAAACCAGGACCTTCTTGCTGTGAGGCAGACATGCTAGCCAGTATGCCACTATGCCGCCCCAACAATATTCCAAAATAATAAAAAATTCCAGAAATCCCCACTGCTCATTTGTACCATTTGTACTATTATTTTCCTAGCTTTGTTTATCAGCTTAAAACTTGTACAAGATCAGATTTAATTTAATAGTTTACTGCATTCCAACTGCAAAATTTCAAACCAAATCAAACAGGCTTCTGCTCTCTCAGATATTAATCAGAGTGGAAGTTTGCATTGCAGACCTCTGGCCAGTCGTGTGTAAAAAACCTAAAGAGTTTACATTCCAGTAGCTATTTGGAAGGAAGCGTATTCTGCAATCCTATATAAAGGTCCATAAAAAGGAAGGTTAGCTTGGGGATTTTCCACTAAGGAACAACCCGTTCCACCTCCACATGGAGCAACTGAAGAAACAGGAAAGCTGAACAATGGACACATGTGGGTTGGAGGTGAAGGGAGCTCTAGGGTGGAAGCCCTATAACGCTGACCCCTAACTATCAGATAACTCTTGCTTCTGTCACTCACCTCTGTCGTTCCTCTTTGTTGTGGCCTGATAAAGTGACCTAGATCAGGTGCTAAATATAGTCACTTTCATCCTCTTTTTAAACACAGATGATGTAGATTTCAAATGGCCTCTATGGCAGTTAAGAGTACATGTTTTGAGGCTCTCTCTCTCTTATTTTCTGAACTGATTTGACCAATTAGGGTCACAGGGAGGCTGAAACCAATCTCAGCTGACACTAGGCAAAGGTGGGGTACACCTTGAACAGCTCACCAGACCATCACAGGGCACACACAACCATTTACACTCACACCTAGGGGCAAACTGGAAAGGACGATTAACCTATTATGCATGCTTTTGGTCTGTGGGAGGAAACTAGAGTCCCCGAAAGAAATCCACACTAGAACAGGGAGAACATGCAGACTCCACCAAGAAATGCCCATGTCCAGGACCTTCTTGCCGTGGGGTGGTCGTGCTAACCACTATGCCACCATGCCGACCCACATTCTAGCAAAGGTCTAGAATTTCTGTCCAATTGTCTCAAACTTAATTTTTATCTGGTTTCACCCAAATGAGGATGGGTTTCTTCCTCGTGTTCTGGTTTCTTCCTCGTGCTGTAGGAGGGAGTTTTTCCTTGCCACCGTCGCTGCGGGCTGCTCACTGGAGATGAATAGGGTTTTTTAGAGAAATGATTAAATTCTTAATCAAATGTTTTTACTATGTAAAGCTGCTTTGTGACAATGTCAGTTGTAAAAGCGCTATACAAATAAAACTGAATTGAACTTGCTAACTACACACAAACACACAAGCCATGCTAACCACTACTCCACTGTGTTGCCCTGACAAGTAAAGTGCAATTGTAAAAAAAGACAATAAGTAACGGGATTCACAAATTCAGTCGAGGATACAGGTATTAATGAAGCATTTAATAAGGCAATCCCCTTTTGAATGCATTATATTTCATTTCATTTCATTATATTGCCTTTATATTTGCATTTATATTTCACTTATATTTCATTTTATATATATTTTTTTTTGTATCCTATATTTTATTTTATATTTATATTTTATTTTATTCTATATATTTTCTTTATTTTCTATTTTGCATCTTTATATTTATATTGACCTTTAACTGTAAAATCCTTTAATAGTTTTAGTTATAGTTATTGTTCTTTTCTTCTTGTTACTTTGATAGCTTATTCTTCACATTTTTGGACAGTCGTACTAAGCATTTCACTACATATTGTACTGTGTATTGTAATGTGACAAATAAAATTTGAATTTGAATTTGAAATAGGCTCATGCAGCAAACAAAACATGCATTGTCCAGATTTCACTTATGAGATATCTAAGGAGCACAGGATTTCTGGAAATAATGATATGATATATAAAGAATGTACCTTTTGCATGCTGTCCAGTTGTGCCTCCAGCTCTGTAGTTCTACTCTGGGCTTGGCTCAGGGATGATTTCAGATTCTGGATCTCCTGCATGGAGGCCTGCTGTGCCTCTTTCTGTGCTTCCTCCACTTGTGCAGGTTTAGCAGCTGATTCTGCAACCATCTGAGGCAGCAAATCAGCACAAAGAGACAAAAGAAGAAAGTACAAGCAAAGTAAATTTCAGATCACACACATGTACATAATTCACGTAAAAGACATCTGCAAAAAGGTTTGTCCTGGAACGAGTACAGATATATTACTAGTCCAAGATATATATAGTGAGATCCAGTTCTCTGGGTCCTAAAAGAATGTGGCAAGTCTGCAGCAATGCAGCTCGTGGTAAAAACACGTAAATAAAAGGGTTCAGTTAAAAATGTATTTTGATGATCAAACAAAGATAAAATGAAGACCTCTCACTTGTTAAGAATTTGAGTATTAGAGTAGTCACTTATTGCCTCTGTCAAAGAACGTAAGCTGTGCACTTAACCAAGACAAGCAAGAAAATTATTCTTATTGATAAAACAGACAAAGAGACCTGTCCCAACTCTGACGTACCTTGTCATGCTGGGCTTTAAGCTCCTCATACTGGGTTTTGTAGCGACGGCCGATCTTCTTGACTTGCGTGATGGTTTTGATCTTCTCCTGAATGTCCAGAGACTTGGCTTCCAGCTCCTTCTTCAAATTGTCTCTCTCTGTGGTGAGTTTCCCTACATTCTCTCTCAGGTTCTGACCCTGACTCTGTGATGCGGACACCGATGCGTTCGCCCTGTTCTCACACACGCGCACACAAAGTGATACAGCTATTATAATATTGTACAGTTATTGTCACCGCAGCAAAGACCTTTAATATCATATCACAAAAAAAATCTGCACTAAACATCTGTGCTATCTTTCACTAATCTAAGACATTCCAGTTACCATCAATGCTACATTTACACTTATAGCATTCAGCAGATGCCCTCATCCAGAGCAACTTACATTTTTATGCAACCGAGCAATTGAGGTTTAAGGTCCTTGCTCAAGGGCCCAACAGGGGTAGCTTGGTGGCAATGGGGTTTGAACCCCTGACATCCAGATCAGTAACCCAGAGCCTTAACCACTCAACCACCACTGCTCAACAAAGCAACAAATGCTAACTTGCTTTATAGTATTTAAGTGCTGCTAAATCTTTCCCACTGCATCTCCATTTACAGTATTATTGTCATTCATCATTTTGGTTGATTTAAAAAATAAATAAATAAATAAATAAAAAATCCCTCAGACATTCTCCATCATTGGGGTCATTACAGACCTGGCCAGATCGCTCTTCAGTTTGGCCGTCTCCTCTGTAAGCTGCTGGACGCGTTTCACTTGGGCCTCCTTTTCTGTTTGAAGCTTCTTATTTTCCTCCTGGCTGCTATCTTTCTGCTGGTTCACCAGTTGCTGCACACACATACGCACTCATTACATGCATGTCATGTCTTACCATAACTGCTTCTCTCTCGTCACTCAATTGAGAAGTGCATTAAAAGCCATAGAGCTGCAGACCTGGGTGCGATTTTTCCAGCGTTTGACATCCTCCTCCAGAAGTCGCTTCTCTGCCTGCAGCATGCCATTCTGTTCACTCAGCTCCGCATTGCTCTCCTGCAAAGGCCTCATGTCTGCCTCTAGCTTATGCATCTGAAAGAGAGCAATTAAACACATGCTTTAAAAGTTAGTAATGAAATGAATTTTTCTGACAACAAAAGGTACCATTGTGAAACTCTAACCACTTTTTAACCAATAATTAAAAACTATTCAAACAAACTCCAGTGTAGACGTTCATGACACACAAAACACCATTATCATCATCCGTTTGATCCGGGGTCGGGTAGCGGGGGCAGCAGCCTAAGCAGTGAGGTCCAGACGTCCAAACAAAATACATTAAAATTTAAACTTCTTAATACAATGTAGATACAAAATGTATAAAATGACCTCCGATAGTGTGCAGCCACTGGTCAACCCTTTGTACTACATTAATATACAGTCCCACTCTCACTCATTTGCCGAACCTCTTAATCCTACTAGGGTCATGGAGAGGCTGCAGCTTATCTCAGCCAACACTGGGTGAAGGTGGAGTACACCCTAAACAGCTCGCCAAGGCAACGCAGACACAACCTATCACACTCACACCTAGTGGCAATTTGGAACAGCCAGTTAGCCTAATATGCATTTTTTTGGACTGTGAGAAGAAACTGGAATACTTGGAGGAAACCCACGCAAGTACAGGGAGAACTTGCAAACTCCAAACAGAAATACCCATGTCGAGTCTGGGAATCAGACCCAGGACCTTCTTGCTGTGAGGTGGACGTGCTAACCACTATGCCACTAAGCACAATAATTTAAAATGCAATAAATATTTGCCAGATATAAAAGTTTGAGATGTGGGTCCTTGCCTTGGCCCGGCTCTGTTGCAGCTCCTGTTCCAACCGGTTCTTTTCCTCCTTCAGCACCTTGTTGGTCACCGTCAATGCATTCAAGCTCTCCAACCTTTTCAGTTTGTCGTCCTGCTGAGCCATGGCCTTTGTGGTCATCTGGAAAGATCAAAATAAGCAACATAAAGCAACCTATACCATAAAAGAAAGATTATTCATCATGCATGTCTGTATAATTTATGCATTTTGCAGCTTCTAACCTGTAGTTTGTCTCGCTCGGCTGTCAGGCTGCCCTGGACCTCCTTTAGCTCTTTCTCTAGATGCTCCATGCGCTGCTGGTAGCGTTGTGTTTCTACCTGAGCGACTTCAAATCGCGCCTCAGCTATTTCATTCTGCCGACGCACAAACCTACAAAGTACATAAACTCATGTGTTACACATGAGGAATACGAAATTAACATCAAGATATGTACCCGACAGAATGAGAACAAGTCATGATGCTCTGCAGAACTGGGAAATTAATTCACCTGAGAATCTCAAGGAGCTGCTCTTGAGTTTTGTCTTCCTCGTTAAATGAAATGTTTAAAATGCCCTCTCTGGATGCCTGCTCCTGAACAGTGGTGGCCATTTTAGCACTCAACTGTTCCATCTGTTCATGGAGCATTTTGTTCTGTGTCTGAAACTCTTCTACACGCTGCTCATGTTTCGTCAGCTCCTCCTGAACACAACATTAACATTCAAGGTAGGATCTTGTCACAGATTCAAGGCTAGGGAGCCAATAACACCAATTATATAAACTAAAAAACACTAATGAACTCTACCATCATCTGTTACTTCTAATAGGTTACCCCTGTACCCCTCTCCATTTTTACCTTTAGGTTTTTTTCTTGCTGTACCCAGTTCGTTCGGCCTTGCTGCAGCTCAGCAGTCACTTTTTGTACCTTTTCCTCCAACTCTCTGAGGTTCTTTGCTGCCACTTGGGCCTGTTTCTTAGCAGCTTGTAAAGCCTCCACATCAGCGGAATGCAGCATGAGCTCCCGTTCATACTTATTCTGTGCTTCTGTAGCCAGTTTAGCCTGGAAACAAGGTGATAAAGTTAGAAATACTGGTGTTGACTGTTGTACAGTTACAACCTGCTGTTTGTTCATTCCATTACTGCAGTCTGTTGATCAATATAAAACAAAAGTTGTTTTTTTTTTTTTGTATTTCTACATGCCAAAAGATCTGAAAAACCCATATATTTATATTATATATACAGACAGACAGATAAAATGGGCAGCATGGAGGCATAGTGGTTAGCACATCCACCTCACAGCAAGAAGCTCCTAGGTTCGAATCTGTTTCCGTTTCTGTGTGGAGTTTGCATGTTCCCTGCGCGGAGTTTGCATGTTCCCTGTGCTTGCATGGGTTTTCACTGGGTACTCCGGTTTCCTCCCACAGTCCAAATATATGAACATTAGGCCAACTGGCTGTTCCAATTTGCCCTTGGAAGTACGTACTTTTGCAAGTACGAGTGTGAATGGTTGTGCGTGCTGGCCCTGCAGTGCTCTGGCGAGCTGTTCAGGGTGTACCCCAACTTTGCCCAGTGTCAGCTGAGATCCCTGCGACCCTAGTAGGATTAAGCAGTTCAGCAAACGAATGAGTGAGTGAAATACACAAAATAAATTTAAATTACTGGCAAAATATACTAGCAGACGTTGCGGTTCAATATTAGAGAAATTATCAATGACTCCTGCAGTCTATTTAGATATGAAAAATAAAATATCTTGGTTAATGATATGAATATTACAAGAAACATGTGACTTCAATGCTTTTGGTTTATACAGGATTTTGGTCACTAGATTACTCTATGCTTTAAGAGCATGCATGAGAATAGTGCTGTACAATTAAAAAACTGCTCATAATTAGCTGCCTTACTTAATTACACCTAAATGTCTGCAATACTGGTAACCTGAGCAACAAGAAATTTGTGCTCAGTGTGGTTTTCCACACAACTGTTATTAAATAATATTAAAATGGGAGTTTATTGGTGGACCCACCTGCTGCAGGCTTTCCTGTGTGGCTTCTTGCTCCCTGGCTGCAGCAGATGTTGCTCTCTGTAGTGCATCTTGCAGCTCTGTCTGCATTTCTGTAAGACTACATTTCAGCTCCTTCACCTAACACACAGCAGTAGATAAGACAAAACTAGAAATTGCTTCCTTTATCCAGTCATACACACCGATAAGCATTGACATTAAAAAGATTTTGACCACTGACAGATGAATAACACTATTTTGCGAGACTGGCACCCGCCAAGGAGTGTGATGTATTCAGCAGAAAGTGAACAGTAAATTCTTTAAGTTGACGTGTTGGAAGCAGGAAAAATAAGCAAGGTAAAGGTTCTGAGTGACTTTGCCAAGGGCCACATTTTGATAGCTAAACACCAAGGTCTGTTCATCTCCAAGACATCTCCAGGGATGCAGTGGTAAGTACCTACCAAAGGCAGTCCAAGGAAGGACAACCAAGGTGCCCAAGGCTTATTACTGCATGTGAGGTGTGAATACTACTCTGATCTGATACCGCAGAAGTTCTACTGTAGCACAAACTGTTAATGTTAGCCATAAAAGGAAGAAGTCAGAAGAAACACTCCATTTCAGCTTGCCGTGTATGGGGCTGCCTAGCCACAGACCAGTTAGGTGGTGTAATTGTTATGGCTGACTGGTATAAATGCACCTTATTTTAATATTTTGCGTCCTTTATTCCAAGTGTACCGTGGAGAAGTCAAACTCTGAAAATGGACCAGATGTTGAGAATCAGTCACTGTAGGAAGTTAGATTCTGCTTTCTTACATGATTCTCCACACTGGCCACAGCCTTGAGCTTCTCCTCAAGCAGTTCCTGCTTCTCCCTTTCTGCCTCAGCCATCCGATCCTCCAGCTGCCGGTTAAGCTCCTGGGCCTCCTTCAGTTGGTTCTCTATGGATAAACGCGCCTCCTCAAGTGCCTGAATTGGACATAAGGCATAGGAATGATGTGTTTTTAAAAGCAGCCATTTAAAACAAATTAAGTCAGATTTGTTCAATAATAGTTAGTTTAGCTAATTTGTCTCAGTTTTGGAAAGCCATGTTATTTACCCCCTATAACTACCAGAACATGTTAAAAATATAATTTTATATTCATTTTTCTTATATAAGCTACAGCAATATAAGATTACAGAATATAAGATCCAGTTGTGTTGTGTAGTGAATACTTGACCATATTTTAGATCCCTACTATATGGGTGAAGATCTAAAGTTTCAGACACACTTGATTGTCCCTCATGACTGATTCTCTCAGAGAGAGATAGAGATAGAGAGAGAGAGCTTCTTGTTTTACAGACGCGTCCTGCAAAAGATGCCAGAACAGTGAGGAACTGTGGGATATCTGAAGAGCTGCCAATCCCACCTGTTTGTCCTTGCTGATGTAGTCTTCCAGGCTAGACACCATGCTCCTGTATTCATCTAGGTTGTTCTGCGTGCTTTTCAGGCGCTCTTGCAAATCCACGTTCTGGTCCTCAGTTTGTTGCAGACGTGAACGCAACTCCTCCACTTCCTGCTCAGGAATACCAGGAGCTTCAGTTGGAGAGAGAACCAGAAACACGTTATCTCAGCAACTCTTTCAGTGTTAAGTACACGGAGCAACAGGTTTCAGTGTCAACTTACTATAAACAGCTTTATTTTAAGTTTTTGCTTTATTTTTGGAGAATATTTATTATCCAAAGACAAATCCATCATCATTTAACACAACATAGAAACACGTACATTATATGAAAGATGAGAGGTACATGTGTTGTTCTTAGCATAAACTATGTTATTCATATTTGGCTGTTCATTTTTAAACAATATCAAAACTCCCATCTGTAATAGCAACAGAACCTACCACTGGAGGATGTAACAGGCGATTTGCTCTTCTGATTCTCGGAGTTGCTCAGCTGCTGTCTCAGAGTGGAAACCTGCTGTTCGGTGCTCTTCAGCAGCTCCTTGGTCTTCTGGTGCAGAGCAGTCTGAGCTGCAAGCTGTTTCTTAGCCTCCACCAGTTGAACCTTACCATGATGACACCATAAAATATTTTATATAATGATCTAGGCACTGCCTAAAAAATTTACTTCTCCTGATAAAAGGTTTCAATTCGTTTTGATGATGCCATCGATGACGTAATGTAACCATCACATTATGACCGCCCCCTCCGCAAAGTTTTGATATTGTCAGAAAGTGTTACCCTACTGACACAAGATTTCTTTAATGGAAACCCAATATTGCCACAGGGTATCGAGATGCCATTCCACTGGATAGGTTTACTTCCGTAAACACATTATACATGCCAGTAACGTCATGCGCTTCCTCAATGTGATTAGTTAAAAGCCTTTCTATTCAAATGAGTATTGCATTGCGCGGCAATAATAGTTTATTTTGTCAGCTAAAAAAACGAAGATACCTACTGCATATGGCACATAAAATCTACTTCTTTTAACAATGTAAACAGAATTCTATTTTATTTTAAAAAAGTGTATTCTAATTTATGGCTTGAAACAAGCAACAGTTTGGAGGGGAAGATTAAGTGATGGTAACTTCTTGTACTCTGACATTCATTTCCATTATGACTGTTATATACACCAGTATGGAAACTTTCACCAGAGTTCCCACGTATGTACGTACGGACGCAATGTTCGTGACACGAATTTTTCTACCTAGCACACATGTTCTGTGGCAAAAAGCTCTCCAGATACAGCAACATACTCCCCAAAAAAAAAATTTTAATAACAAGAAAGTCACTTACGTCTTGGTTGCGTTCCACAGCGTGCCTCTGTGCTACCTCCTGTTCAACTCTCTTCTTCAACTGTGCAATCTCCTTCTCTAACTGAATCATCTGGTTAGCATAGCGCTGTCTGGTGTCTGCCTCTGAGCGCTCCATTGTTAGCTAGAACATCAGAGAGCAGTGAGTAATCACCTTTACAGGTAACACGGGTCCTGGGGCTTTACAGGAAACGTGAACACAGAGTGCACTTGTGATCAGAGTAGCACCTGAATGGTCTTTAGGTTAGCAAGCAACAGGTTTTGTCCACGCTGCTCAGCCAGGATGGACTCCTTCTCCTGGTTAAGTCGGTTCTCCACCTGCTTCAATATGCCACGCTCCTTACGCAGGTTCTCACATCGCACCTAAACGGTAAAAGAACGAATGTTTAACTACATCATAAACCATGGGAACAGTGCAAAGCAGTACACTATAAACATGCATCTGATTAGCCAAGACGTACGGATTTCAAAGATATTTTTGATGGTGTTATGAAGCTAATTTCAGTAACAAGGGCATGTAGATTCTAGTTTTTCATCATGCAAATGTGGTTTATCACCATTTACTAGCTTTACAATCTGACAAGTACGTTTATAAAACCATTAATGTATAAAAGTTTATTTAAATATTAGAGACAAATTTTATCTTTTCAGGTGAGCGTGTGATCATTTCAACATACACAAGCTTCCATTACTCATTAGCTACTTTAAACCTTCAAGTTAACAGATTTTTCGGCTGACCAGGAAACGTGGAAAAAAATTGAGTGTGCCATTATTGATTATGGTCAACTGACTCATGTCCAGATGTATCAAGAGTGCATGATACTTGGGACGCCCGAGTGGCGCATCGACAAGGTGCACGACTATCAATCCGGAGGTCGCAAGTTCGAATCCGGGTTGATGCCATAGCCATCCATGACCGGGAGTCCATGGGAGCTAATTGGCCGAGCTCTCA
>JBCNYH010000013.1:9664842-9683723 GCA_039654325.1 Tandanus tandanus
TATATATTTAGTTATAAACAAAGCCATTTGATTATTTTTCTGTAATAAATATAGTCTTGAAAGTGAAATTAAGTTTTGCGACAAGACTTTTGTCCAGGCAAAAAACGGGAATGTTTATATTTAAGAAGCTGTAAAGATTAGAAGGTTTATAAATATTAATAGCCATATATCTGGCTATCACCAGAGCAGAGGCATAAAGAAAGAAACTATACTTTTGTTTCTTATCCCACGCTACAGTGAGCTCACCCTGTGGAGGAAGATCGACCCCAGCCGTTTGTAACAAAATGCGGTACATGTCCCTCTGCCTCATGGCTGAGTCAGCCACCTGCTTCTGCTGGTTCCTCTGCTCCTTTAAAAGCTCCAACTCTTTCTGTACCTTCGCCAGGTTCTGTTCAAACTCTGCCTGCCTGCAAGTGTGTTAGAATGAGACATACAGTGGTGTTTGAAAGTTTGTGAACCCTTAAGAATTGCATACATTTTTGACAATTTGACCCAAAACATCATCAGATTTTCTAGAAGTAGATAAAGAGTATCCAGTTAAATAAATGAAACAAAAATATTTTACTTGATCATTTATTTATTGGGGGAAATAATCCAAAATATCAATATTTACATGAACTGTGTGACCTAAAACTTTCATATTCTTTAGAAAAAGTATATTAAGACATTTCCATAACTTTTTCTCATAAAAGGTCCTAAAAATATCTGGATCTTACCACAGTGTGAGATTAAACATCCTGCAAAGTCTGAGAGAAATGAGTACCTGGCAAGCTTAGCCTCATTTGTGCTCTTCTCATGCTGCTCCTCCAGCTCTCGTATCTGTATCAGAAGGTTCTGATTTTGCTGCTGGAGCTCCTCGACACTGCGGAAAGCCACCTGACGTGGGCCTTGAACCTCAGAGCTGCTGCTCACAGCAGAGTTCACCTCCTTCCGTACTACTTTGTTCCCTCGTGCCTCCTCCAACTCCACCAGCAGCACACGTACCTGTGCCAGGTTACCATGTTTGTGTATAAGAAAAAAGTTTTCTATGGATGACAACTGAAGTAATGACTGAAAAAATCCAGTACCTGCTGAGACAAGTCTGCAATCTGTTTCCTGGCCCGCTGATTCTCCTTCTCAACCAATAAAGATCGCTTATTCACCTCATTAGTTTCCTCCTGAAGTTTGGTCATTTCCTGGGGAAAAAAACACGTTTGATGAACCTTCACCAAGGGTTTATACAAATGCAAGTCTACTATTTTTATCATCCTCAATCAGGAAATGTAAATATTTAAATTTCATTGTTATCTTTACAGCAATTTATCAACAGACATTATTTCTCTTTCATAAAGAAACAAAAAACAAGTGATAAATCCACTCACCGTGGATTGTACAACATTGTACTTCAAAAGTCACTTATTACGTTTTCTTCAGTAACACGGGACTTACTTGCATATGAATGAAAGGAGTGATATACTATTCCTTCATATTTATGAGCAGACTCTTGTTTGATGTATGTAAAAGAAAGCACAAGTGATTTGTATTTGTGCCTATTTTTATTTTATTCAGAAGTTTACTGCTTATATCTGACTTGTTAGTTTAATATCTGTTATTATTTCCATCAACTTGCCTTTTATGAACTGATGAATTCACATCCTGTTCTCGTGATTTTGCACACGCATCAGAGTGAAACAGCTGTCTATCTTTTTAAACTAAAGCAATCTATTGAAAAATTTACGTAAAAAAAAAAAAAAAAAAAAAAAAACTGATAATTAAAATATATACATGTTCATATGTAACAGGAGAGTTTGGAGGGCTTGCCTGGCAGTTCACTTTAAGCACCTTATTCTTCTGGAAAAAAATTTTTTGTACACAATTTAATAGCTCCCTAAAGCTGTTGCTGTTCATAGTAGACTTAAGTCGATTAGAGCTTCCTGCACATATATGCACTGACATACCTTTGTGGTTTGCTCTAGTTTTAAATTGAGGCTGTTCATGGTCTTCTGGATCTTCTCGTGCTCCTCCCGCTGCCTCTTCATTATAGCCGTCTTACTCTCCACCTGTGATCTGACCTCATTAAGCACCTTGTTAATGCGTCGGTTCTCCTGCTTCTCCAGTTGCAGGTTGTCCTGAGCCTCCACAAACGCATTATACAGCTAGCAGTAAGGAGACAACAGTTGGTGGATAATCACCAGGAGATTTGTGCCAAATAACAGAATTCATGTATCATTAGTTCTCTTACTAGAACACTAATGAGTTAAGTATTTTTAGAGTGGGAAGACTCACAATTCACTTTGAAATTTACAAAATCATGTAAACATAGTATACACCAAAACACATGATGAATCATTCATGTTAAATTATTAATATCTACCTAAGTCAGTCACGTTATTGATTCAGTGGCTTTTTCTGAACATAAAAGTTTTTGTCCTACCTCCATAAACTTCATGCCAGGTTTCACAATTTTGGCCACTATAGCTGCAGTTGGAGACAACTTGGTGAGGTCCTCTTCAGTAAGAGCAGGAACTCCTGTCCACAAACACAACACACTTCATTGCTTTATGCAAAATATATTTTTTTAAAAAACCCACAAATTCACAAACTTTAACACTTACAGAGATTGACACTATATGACTCTCTTACACAGGAATGAAAACGGCAGTAGCAGCCATCTTAAATTATTATTTCTCAACATATAATGCAATCATCAGACGCTTGAGTGAAGATGTGATATACCATGAACAGTTCGCCAGACCATTGCAGGGCCAATACACACACACACTTCATACAGACTTGGGGACTATTTGGAACAACTAGTTAGCCTAATGTGCATGTTTTTGGACTGTGGGAGAAAACCGGAGTACCCAGAGGAAACTCACCCAAGCATGGGAAGAACATGCAAACTCCATATAGAAACACCCGAGGCCGGAAATTGAACCCAGTACCTTCTTGCTGTAAGGCGGACATGCTAACCACTACGCTACTGTGCCACGTTTTTAAATAAATATTCCTAAAATTTTAAAGAGTTATGGTACTATTGTTTGCCTGTTTTAGCTTTAGGCCTGTATCAAAAGGATAAAACACCGCACCTCTCCGCTTGAAGTCTGCAAGGCTTGTGTTAGCAATCTCCACCTCCTTCTCCAAATTTCTAATCTTCTCCTGTAGCTCGGTCTCCACTTTACCCTGGGAGCCTTCCAGCTCAGACAGTTTCTTCTCAGAAATTTTGCTAGCTGTTGACAAGAAACACTTCCATATACATATACTGCTTACAGCTATATTATTAAACATGAAAATCACAAGTATTTGCTACACAATATTTTCATACTCTCCACTGCTTTCTTTAGTAGTTTGTTCAACTCTTCCAATCCTCTGTTGAGTTCTGCATTCTTGGCCTCAGAATCAGCTGCTGCGCTCTGCAGAGGACACAAATCACAGAACAAGACACACTGTGCAATCTAACACATAAAAACCTGCAGAACATGCATCAGTCAGGCATTAAACACAACATTTAAGCTGGATAACAAATGTTTCTCCCCACGAAGTATTCATGTTAACACTACGTAGCCAAAACTATTCTTGTAAAATGACTGCCTAAGAAAGTCTGAACTTTTATGTCCAAGTATTCAGAAAACTGGTTACAGTTACACCCAACCTTGAAGTTCTTTAAAAAGTTACAAATAACAGTGATTTACAGCCATTTTAGGGCAACAATTTTAATAGACCACATCAATTCGAATATTAAACACGAAAAGAACAAACATTCGCTTTCACTCACTTGCTGAACAACTTAATCCTATTATTAGAGTCACAGGGAGGCTGAAGCTTCTCAGCCAAAACTGGGCAAATGTGGGGTACCCCTTAAACAGCTCACCAGACCATCACACACCTAGGGCCAATTTGGAACAGCCAATGAGCCTAAAGTGCATGTCTTTGGACTGTGGGAGTAAACTAAAAGAATGCCCTAAAAGAACAAACAGCCATGTTAAAAAAGAACTTTCTGTAGCCTTGACTTTAAAAAAATATGAAAATGTACAAAAGTAAACAAAGCAATTGAAGCTGAAAGGATTGAAAGGGGTTCAAGCTCAGAGGCAATCGCATCATTTGTACTGCAGATATTTTAAAATAAATATAATTAAAGAGCAGCATTGTATTGAAAGTAATTCTCTGCATTCTCACAAGTTAAACGTTCATTATATTCTGCAGTTACATACTTAAAGTACTATGCAGGTACAGATATACTAGTCTAATGCATCTGGTTCGTGTCACTCAGACTTGTGTAAGAGAAAGCATGAAAAGATGATAAGGAAAAGAGGGAGTTCTGCTACATCAGGACTGATTTAAGTCTTCATGAGACAGGATGTCTTGGTCATGTCTTACATTTGATAAATAGGACAGGTTTGTGTCCTGAACTTGGAGTGGAGCTGAAATTAAGAAATTTACAGTCCTATTGTTAAATCAATTTTCTTGCCTATTCTGTCAAGCCCATACGGTTTTTAATCAGAGATCCATTTTACATAATGTTTTCTCTGTACAAGACCACAGTGAATTAAAGATGAAGCCAGCAAGATATGATTGAAGTGTAGGTTCAGATTTAATTCAATGAGTTAAACAAAGATAATGCATTAACTGCCATTACACTGATATTTGTGAACCCAACTGGATGTATTTCCTTTCCTATAAATTATGAAGACATTTATGATCATTCGTTTTATTTAATCTGTATTTGACGAATAAGAATGACGTTGTTTTTTTACCCATCTTCTAACAACAAAAAAGTGCATTTGTTTAAGCCCTGTACAGGAACCAATTTAGTGCTATGCAAAATACCATCTTTTGGTATCAACTAGGTCTGTGTGTGTTTAGGTTTTAATGTCCTCAGAATTAATTAAGCTTTTTTCCATAAAGGTGAAAATTTTAGAGGCGGATTACGAGTTTGTCTTGATTTCAGCATGATAGCTATGATGAAAAGCAAGAATGAAGCAATGAAATATATTAACGGTTAACAAGAAAATTTTAAATATTGCTTCGTACGATGACCTGAGCTATGAACTGGCAGTACAGTGCAGGTCTGTGTACTTTGTTAAATGAACGTTAAGCATACCTATAAACTTTGTGAGATATAAATATTTTCTATCATATCTATTTTCTAATTATATCTGACCTTGTATAAATTACAGAGTCTCGTGTTGGCATTCAGCTCATTGCGGTATTTTTCATCCATGGCAATGCACTGGTCTTTCTCCTGAGATGAAAAAAAAAAAAAGAGATGAGAACAAATAAGTTTTTATTCAAAAATACAACAAACACCCCAACATTACAGAAAGGCAGAAATAAAACACTCAAACTTCAGCATGCAGACAAAATCAAATAATTCTTTATTCAACACAGCTGTTCAGCCAGTTTTTCATGTTCATTATTTGAGTTTATGTATCACCTTTTAATGATTAGCAAAGACTGAGAATAACAACACAACTTGACTTATTGTTTCTATAAAACATGGTTGTTAAGCAGTATGCTCAAACTTATGTCACATAACTCAATTAACCATAAAGACCTGTATTACATTTAATATTAACAATATAGTAATACCTCAAGCTAAATTTGCTTGTGCATACCAATAGTAAGGGCCGGTGTTCTAACAGTTAGGGTGCTGAGCTCATGATCAGGAGGTCGTGGGTTGGAATCCCCCTTAGATTCCCACCGTGCTAAGACCCCTAGGCAAGGTCTCAACCACACATGTGCCTCTGTCCACCCAGCAGGATAAATGGTTACCAGTAAAAAAATACTGGTATTCTGTAACCTGCAATGGACAAGTGTCCCATCCAGGAGCAGTTGAACTCCAAGTCGCTTCACGCTATGGAAACCGGGGGTAAGCGCCGGCCTGATGGGTCACTAGGCTCAGGTGTAAAAAGCCCAACAGACTTACCTACCCCACCATACAGATAGTTAGTTGCTGGCATCATATCCTGATCATCCGTTAGCTATACACAGCCATTTAGGAATTACCAGCCATCTCTCTTACAGTTTGTAAGACGAAGAAAACACATCGTCATTGCAGAGAAACTGAAAAGCATGTCTGTCCTAAAAGAACTTCACCATATCAAGAAACTCAAAGTCACAACTTTATCTTACATCGTTACAGAGCAACAACACTGTGAGAAATGATTCATCACAGATACATTCACCACATCAACAATTACACGTTTTAATCCATTTCTGTGGAGCATCTACATTTCCTTTGGAATTTCCTGTGCAAGGTATACACAAACACCAGAATTAATATAAATCCGTGTTTTGTGTTGTAGCCGCCACTTCGATCAGGGTTTTACATTTCTGGCATTGGCAGGTGCCCTTATCGAGAGTGACTTACATTTATAATTGTTATATAACTGAGCAATTAAGGGTTAGGGGCCATGCTCAAGGGCCCAACAGTGGCAGCTTGGTGGTACTCGGGCTTGAACACCAAACATCCCAATCAGTAACCCAGAGCCTATACCACTGAGCCACCACTGCCCGAGTTGCTGTTCTTGAAAACCTAATGAATCAGATCTGAGGTATATTTGTGATATAATTAAATTTTAATGCATACTTTGATATACAAAGATTAATGCAATGAAAACTATTTAGAGCTACAGTGACCGACCTCCTTCAGTTTGACCATCAAGTCCTCGGTCGTCTTCTGCAGGTTTTCACTTGTTCTCTTGAGCGTGCTGACTTCCTCCTGCAGCCTCTTTGCCTGGAAGAAAAGAGGTTGGATGAGAACTCACTGTCCAACCAGTGTGATGCAGAAGTGTGATGGGTAGAGACAGTGAAGGAAATGTACCTCATCACTCTTGCTCTCTAAAGAACATTTCAGCTGCAGGATCTCTATCCCCTTCTGTTTAGTCACCGTGAGAAGCTCATCCGTTTTGCTTTTTAGCTCAGAGTTCAACCATGTGTTCTGGTTCTGAAGAAGCTCCTTTTCTTGCTCCATCCGCTTCTCTCGGTGCTGCAGCGTCACAAACACAAAGCTCATTCAACCTAACATATTAAACATTCGGCTCAAACCAAACGCTACGCTATAATGTATGAAGATACGAGTAATACCTGGCGCTCCCCATGTTCGGGGGGGGTGCCTGAAGACACGAGAACAGGCTTTTCACTGAGTTTATTTTCACTTAATATAACTCCTTTAGGCATCTGTTTTACTGAGGCACGGTCTCCCTCTGAGACAGACACATACCTCCTATTCCATAAGTGCCACAGGGAAAAAGGTTTCTGTCTATTTTACTGATGAGGTGCATGCTGCACGTAGCACGCAAAGCGAAAACGCTCTTGAACAATTCAAAATTTGAATTAAATAATAAACTATAATTGCGATGGCCTGGCAAGCTGTCCAGGATGTACTCTGCCCTCGCCCAGAGTCGGCTGAGATGGGCGCCAGCCTCCCCGCGACCCTAATTAGGATTAAGCGGTTCAGAAAATGAATGAATGAATGATGATAAACTATAAATGATTTCTCATAGTAGAGTGGATTTGGACATAATAAACAGATTAGGAACAGATTTGGAACAGTTATTCCACTCATTCTCATTATACAGGGATGAAATCCAGGCTATCAGGTAACGTAGGACTCAATTTCATGAAATAACTTAATTATCCACTCAGGATAATGCTTGAATCAAAAATACTGGACATAACACTCATGGCTTGCCATGGTCACTGACTATGAAATCCAAGAAATGTAGGAAAATGCCATCCAATAAATTCAAAGAAAGCTACACATATGCTTCACATTTATTCAAACTTTGAGTTTCAAAAGAGGTCCTAGAGTGCACTTGTCCATTGTGATAGAGCAGGAGTGATCATAATCATGCTTTAAAAGTGGAAAAATTAACCGTAAAAATCTTATTTCATCTTTTTTTTTTTATGTTCTCTTATGTTTCTTATGCAGTGTATACTTAAACTATTTTTCCACTAAGACACGGTGGACATCCCTGTGGTTCTGTCTTGGGGACTATTCAGTGACATCCACCTCGCCTTTGGCGAATAATTGTTATTTATACAAAATAAAAGCATGAATCACAGTCATGATGAACTATTCTGTTATAAAACACCAGAGACGAGAGGGGATGAGCTTACCCGAATAGAGAGGTCAGACGACTGGAGCTCATCCAGTTTCAGCTGAAGCTCCATCTTCACTGTGCTGATTTCTTCCAGTTTCTCATGGACACGCTTAAGATCCTCTGCACATAAGATTCATACACTCAGAGAATTAATTCAGGTAAAATAATCAAGTATATCAGTAGAAAGTAATCACAAAATGATCACATATGAAAGCTTAACCACATGCAGCAAAACAAACAGCTGGTTTACCAGTGAGATTTTCCATCTCCTGTGATTTCTTCTCCAGCAAGCGCGACAGCTCTCGGTTTTCTGCCTCGATCTCAAATTTGGCTTTTGGAGGTTTGTCCTGAAAGTAGCAGCTTTTCATTAAAGGGGTTTTGCAAATATTTTAATCTACTGTAGAAACAACTGTGTCCAATTCTCACTCACACATTTGCGGAACCGCTTAATCCTATTAGGGTCGTGAGGAGTCTGAGGCCTCTCTCAACCAACACTGGGCAAAGGGGGAGTACACCCTCAACAGCTTGCCAGGCCATCACAGGGCAAACACACACAAACACACACACATTCACACTCACACCTAGGGGCAATTTGGAACAACCAATTAGCCTAATGTGCATGTCTTTGGACTGTGGGGAAACCAAAAGACCTGGAGGAAACCCACTCAAGCACAGGGAGAACATGAAAACCCCACACAGAAGAGCCCGAATTCATAAAAATAATCTTTGGGAACCAGAAGTCTTCATCAATCTAGCTCTCCCTAAAACACTATTTCTGCAGCGTGACAACTTGGGCTTTAATTCATCAGCTCATATGTACAAAATAAGTATACACTACACGGGAAAAGCATGATTTCATTGGTTCACTAACTGGGGTTAATAGACAAACAGCTAATAGTGGTTAATGCTTGAATCGACAAACACTCACGGTTTGTCATGACCACTGATTCAGAAATCCTAGAAATTCAACAAAATGCCATCCCAATAAATATGAAGACAGCTATGCAATATGGCCCTTATGGGGTTTTTTTTAATGAGGCAGCAGGGTCATTGTTAAGGTTTAATAAAAATGTAAAAATAAATCATAAAAACCTCCGTTAAGTTTGCTTTTCATAAGTTTCTGTGTAGTGTATACTAAAACAATTATTTCAGGGACTATACAGCGACATCCATCTCACCTTCGGCAAATAAGTGCTAATTCTATGCTATATTCAAGTAAAATCCTGAAGTAGTGATGATTTAGTTGGTCGTTCTGGTCTACTGTGTATATATTTGCTCAAATGCACTACGCTGCGGAAGGAAACCGGAGTTCACCTGGGTTCGATTCAAAACAACTAAACACTGCATATGTGAAAGTAACCTGTCACATGATTCAAGTCTTCTGTTCAAAACAAGATTCTCTAAGCAACTCCTGGTGCATAAAAAAAAAATTATATAAACCATACCTGGTGCAGTGTTTCTTCTTCATCTCCAACTGCTTTCAGTTTCTTGAGTTCTTCAGCTAAAGAGGACGACAGTATTGCTACTGAATTAACACAGTTTTTTAGTAGCATTGCAGCAAAAACTGGCTGGTGGAGACAACATGGATGTTAAAAATCCAAAAAGGTCACATGACAGCTAATAAAAACCATCGTCTTGCCTACAACTGCTGTATGACATCATGCTGTATCACTTCACCAACATTAGATGGCTCAAATATTTGACTAACCTGCACCACTAAACATGAGAGGGTCTTTAGTTCTGAAGATGCATTCACTCACCGAGTCGGCCGTTCTCCTCTTTAAGAGTCTCACATTCTTTACTGTTGGACAAAAGCTGTTCCTGCAGCTCCATCATTTTCTTTTCAGTGCTAGCCGACTGTTGCTCTGCACAAATACACAGATCGAATGTTAGTCATGAAAAACCCATAACATGTGTTGATGTGTGATAAATTCATAAAAGGACTTAACTTTCCTTCCTGTACATAAAATCATAAGGATGTGTAGTTCAGACTCACAGCTTTAAATCTGTAGATACAGCAGTAAAGCTGAACCCCACATCCCTATGATTACATGTGTAGATCAGTATGGGAATTATTCCAGCATTAACCACAATCCTGACCAAAGATCGGTGTGAAAGAAAGGCCTACAAAATGTAAACCATGCTAGGATGTAAACCATGTTAACCTACAAGGAGATTATGATTGTTAAACTTGCAGTTGAACTTGGTAAGTAATGTGAAACATTATGATATGACTCATTAAGTAGAAGCAGCATAAAGGCAGATCAACTTTCACTGTGCATCAGAAAAATGGGATTTTATATATATGTGTGTGTATACATATATACATATACACACACACACATACATACACACATATATATATATATATAGGCACGGTGGCCTAGTGGTTAGCAATTCGCTTGACTGGGGCTGTTCGGGTCAACACGGTGGTGTAGCGGTTAGCATGTCCGCCTCACAGTTAGAAGGTCGTGGGTTTGAATCCTGGGCTCATGGTTTCTGTGTGGAGTCTGCATGTTCTCTCCCTTCTTGCGTGGGGGTCCTCCAGGTATCCTCCCACAGTCCAAAGACAGGCACGTTAGGCTAATTCGCTGTTCCAAATTGCCCCTAGGTGTGGATGCACGTGTGATTGATCGTGTTTGTTGGCCCTGCAATGGTCTGGCAAGCTGTTCAGAGTGTACCACGTTTTTGCCAAGCTGAGATGGGCACAGCCTCCCCGTGACCCTAACAGGTCCAGAACGGTTCAGAAAATGAGTGATGAGCAAATGTTCAAAATATCCACCTTGTTTTGTACTTTAAGTTGTAATTTGATATGGAATGCACACACAAACTATGATCTTATGGTATCAGCTAAAAACTTTTTGCAACTTTTCCCAAAACTCGAAGCTAAATTTCTCGACCAAGCCTGGGAAGCTGGAAGACTCTGCTAATTATTAATCAGAAAATAGGACTTCAAATGAGTTGTTACTCAGTTAACAGGGCACATTAGGCCTTAGATGTGTCTAGAAGCTTACAAATTTGCAAAAGTATTTGCTTTGTGTTAACTGGTAAATACACGTTCTATGTTATAACTTTCTTCTATCGATTAATATACCCTTTAGATCATATCCACCCACCTACCCATGCAGGAGCAGTATATATTTCCATCAGAAATGGTTCTTGTGATTTAAGACTATATGCTGCATGCTGTCAAAACAGTCATTGTGTTTAAAGCGGCGCCATGTTTATAGGTGTAATGAACACAAAACAATCTTCAACTATTTACAAGTTCTGCTGAGAACTCTGTATTCCCTTCACTTTCGTTTTCGCGTTAAACCGAGCTGTGAAGCTTTTCCCCCCCTGCTTCATTCTCACCAACCACAACTAGTATAATACCGACTTCTCAGCCAGTTAGCTTAGCCTAGCTGTCCTCTCACCGCAGTCCTCTTTGTAGCTCTCATGGCTCGTCCTGAGCGCCTCCAGCTCCGTCTGCTTCCCCGTGAGAAACCTCTCAAGCTTACTCTGAGCGGCTTTGGTCAGTCTGTTTATCTCATTCCTCTCCAACACTTGCTGCAAAGCCGTCGCCATGACTCTTCATAGAGAGAAAACAAATGCTAACGAGCTGTTAGTCAAACTTAGCTGAAACCTTGCGGCTCCGCGACGTCAAACAACGCTGGATAGAACCGGAGCGGTCACGTGCGCCTCCATAAGGCTTCTTTGATTGGTCTGTCTTTCCTGGGCAACCCTCGCACGAAGACGCTCGGACCAATCAGAAACGTCAAACGAGAGGCGCGCGCGTGCCCCCTACAGTCAGGCGGCCACTGTAAAAATGTAACTATCCAATCAGCCCTTTCCTTTTAGATGACGTGTATTTTATGCTGCGACACATCGAAAATGTGTCGTATTCCAAATGCCTCCTTACTCCTTATTAAAGTGGGTAACGTATGCCATAAAATAGCGTCGTTTTACACCCTAAGTAGTGCACTAATATTACATATAGTGATATTTGGGATTGAGCCTCGTAACTGTAAAGTGTTTATCTCTCCTTTTTTCCATTCATGTTGCCAAGAAGGTCAGGAAGCATATGAAATACTCATATTAGGTCAGTTTAAATGTTTATCTTTAAGCGAATTAACTTTAAGAAAATTATTCTCGTTTTAAAAGCATATAAAACATTGTAGAAGCTTTTATGGCCTGCTATTAAAATGTGTAAGATCTGTTTGTGTGTAAATCATCTAAGAAAAGCAACAGGATCATTGTTTTGTTTTTGTTTGCATATTAATAATTGTCTTTTAAACAAGTATGATCCTATGTATACACTTATAATATAACACAGGGTCAGATTGGGTCTCACGTTACAGAGCTGTAGCTTATGGTGTCCATACTGTATACTGATTTGTTATGATGATCTGGTGAATGTGCAGGATGGGCAGAGGCTACATTGTTGAGGAGTGTGTTGAGAAGTACCTGACTAACCTGTCAACAGCTGGTGGGTCATATGAGACAGGACTTTTCATCGGCCAGGTGAAGAAATTAAAATCACATTTGGGGCATTTTCAGAAAAATCTACACAGAAACGGTAGGGACATTTTCTAAAGAAAGACAGCCTTTTATGCATTAAGTTGAAAACAATGACCTTATATGGAATACACATAGATTGATAGATAATGTTGTTTTCTGTATATAACACTGACCAAAACTCTCACATAACATCACAGAGAGATGACACACCTTCATTCTGGTGATTTTTGCCATTTGCAACAGTAAGGACATTTTCCATTTTAGTAGATAACGTTTCCTATGGAAAGGATTACTTGTATGTGCTTGGTAATGCAAATACACAAAAAAGCTCACAAATAATGAAATTCATGCATCATCAACTTAATGCATAAAAGTGTCCTTACCGTTACTGTGTACATTTTTCTGAAAACGGCCCATTTATATTGTTGTTCCCAGCTGACTTTGGGTGAGAGGCCGGGAAACACCCTGAACGGTGTGCCAGTTTATGGCAGTACTAACACAACGACTAACAACTATTCACACTCACATTTACACCTCTGAACACATTAGCGATGCCGGTTGACCTTTGCATGTCTTTAGACTGTGGAAGGAAGCCAGAGTACATGGAGGAAAGCACACAAGCACAGATGGCAACCAAGTTTTGAACCCCTAAACTTCTCCCTGTGAGGTGACAGTGCTAAACGCTGAGCCAGCCCCTACCCCCTTTTGACTTTCTGATTCAATACCAAAAATTAGCTGATGCATAACATCAATCCAGAACTGACTTTGTTACATTGGATCATGTTAGTTTAATGTGAAATCAATCTCAGATCAGTTCATGTCAGTTTCAGGAACAGTATCGCATCAGTCACCGTCACACACATTCACAGCATTGAATACATTAGTGTGTTTGTATTGTAAACTACACTGGACCCAATCCAATATAGAACCAAATATTTTTCAGACCTGTAACAGACCTGATGCTGTATTAAATGTCAGATTGATGCATCAATAAGCCATATAGCAACACTGTATGTATTACAGTCCTTAAATAAATAGCTTTAGCCAAAGGGTTGCATGGTAGTGCAGCATGTCTTTTTGCTGCCTCATATGCTGTAGGACCAACATTTTGTGGGCATCTAAAAGCATTAAAAGCATAAAAGTTAACTGCAAAGGTGTTCAGTGGGATTGAGATCAAGGCTTTGTGTAGAACACTCATGTTCTTCCATACTGGTGTCAAACCATGTCTGTATAGTCATGCTGGAAGAGGTTTGAGACTCTTAGTTTCACTGAAAGGAAATCTTACTGTTACTGAGTACATAGACATCTTATACAAATGTGGGCTTCCGAATTTGAGATGCAGCTTTCAGAAGCATATATCACACATATAGGTCTCATGGTCAGGTATCTACAATATAATTGAATGAATATATATGCCATATCTTCCACCCTGAGCATCCATCTTTATTTCTGTTTAGTGTTCAGCACAGAGGGACTTTGTGGTTCTGGCTGTGCGCACGCCTCACAGAGAGACTGACGGAGTTACAGAGAACCAGAGAACAGCAAGCTCACTGGACAGCATTGATGTGGAGTGGATTTCCGAGCATGCCAGACAGGTGGGGAACATGAGCATGAGTGAAACTACTGCCAGTGTAACTGAAAGATTATGTACATCAATTGATAGAAATTAAAAGAGTGTGGGTGATTTTATTTTTTGAAGTGTTATATCACAGTAGGCCCAGCAGGTGTTGGATTTGGATAAGGTTTTGGATAAGGTAGACCCCATTCAAATTCAGAGATGATCTGGATCAAATTCTGGATCCAAAATTGTTTCTTTGAAATTGGAGAGCATGATTTTTGGCGATTTTTGGGGATTGCTGGGCTTGGCGGAGGTTTGCGCTCTCTGTCTGTACTTATTTAATATGTATTTGTGTACACAGTAAACCATATTGTATAACCTTTCAAAATGGCACAGACATTGTAAACATTCATAGCTGTGTACTCTATATCTTGTAGGTTTCTCGGATGCTCCCTGGAGGCATGAGTGTCCTTGGATTGTTTCTTATCGCCCCACCTGAGGTTTCCAAAGAAGCGCAGAATATGCTGAAAAAGGTGAGTCTTCACTAAAAAAAAGAAGGAGTACTACCAGTAATTCTGCGCAAAGTTTCTAAAAGTATTACAGTATGACTGTGGTGCTCTTCAGTAGTTTGCATGTTTTTGTTTTAGCTTGTCTTTGCTGTGGATAAATCCATATCCAAAAGCACGCTGTGGAATCCATCAGAAGACGATGTGACTGACCGCATCACCCTGCACATCTGTTCCAAAACAAGGAAGTATCCTTTCTCATGTGTCCAAGATGGTTTAGAATACAGTTCGAATTACTGTCATCTATAAACCTGTAAACATAATGTAACTCTTCCTTAATGTACTGCATACAGAGCTGTCTGCAAAACATTTGATGTTAAAGATCCAAAGGTATGCCACTGTGGTCTGCTTGCAAGATAAATATAAATAAAATGTATAAATATATAAATAATGTCTCAGCTCTCTGGTTTTTACTATGCTGCCAGTCACATACATTGTTATTTTTCTCTTCAGTGTTCAGCGAAACCTGCAGATTGGAAGTATCAGAGTGGCATCTCATCCTCGTGGCCTCTGATCACCTGCAGGGTTCAGCTCGACTTGCAGATCCCCATCCCATCAGAAAACATCGATAAGTCCATAAAGGTGAAGTGTAGTTCAGAAACACTAGCTGAAATGAATCACTTCAGCTGCAAGAAAGTCATGCAATATTTGCAACATTTTATGAAGCGTTTTGTTCATCAGACCTCAGTATCACCCCTGACTTATCCATTGGAATAACTAATAAATTTACCTTCTGTAAATACCCCTAATAAATCCACCCCTGAGTTCATACCCTCCAGACAAAATGTGTATATATATGGTTACACAGATTTTGGGCCATTTTTTCCTCTAGCTTATAACCACTGAACTGTATTTCGTAGCACACAAGATGACTATACTGTAATTAATTAGAACAAATTTAAGAAACAGAAATATTGTTTATGTAATGTTTAGTCTTTAGCTACATATTGATGTGTCATCTGCTTAAATTTCTAAATGAGAGAAATTCCCATGTGCACTTTTATCTTTTTATATTTAGGATGGACTGAGGACGTGGGCTAAGCAGATTGAGGCTGCTCTCTGTCTCATTAATGGCAAGTCTGTAGCAGATGACTCTGAGCTCCTATCAGGGCCAGTGAGTTTTTTTCCTCAGGGCTACTTTTGATGATACCTGAATTTTCCTCATCATAGCGGCAATTTGCTAAAAAATAGGAAAAGGGAAGGGAAGCTTACATCTACTCGTTGGTTCATTAGAAAGTAATCCATCTAGCCAACAGTTATACACTAATCAACCTGCCTATTATTGTGTAGGTCTTACTTGTTATGCCAAAACGACTCTAAACCATCAAGGCATGGACTCCACAAAATCTCTGAGAGTATGGTGTGGTATCTGGCATCTAGCAGTTTGCAGTACATCCTTTAATTCCCTCCATGGTTTGGACTTGTTTGTCCAGCATATTTCACACATTGGGTATTTGAAGGCTAATTTTCCACAGACCGTCGCATTATGGCAGGGTCGATCCAAGGTTTCCCAGCAGGACATTGCCAAGAACATCACACTGTTTCCGATGGTTTGCCTTCTTCGCATCGTCCGTCTTGTTGCTATCATTTTCCAACAAAAATGACGCACATGCATCCAGCTGTCCACATGATGTGAAAGGAAGTGTGATTCATCGGACCTGTCCACCTTCTTCCATTGCTCTATGGTCCAGTTTTGATGCTTATATGCCCATTTTAGGCACTTTTAGTGGAGGACGGCAGTCAAGCATGATAGCCTTCACTTTTCATGAGAAGTGAGCCCAATATGCCCATAAACTCTCCCTGGTTCACTGTTTGTCCCTTCTTTTACCCTATTTTGGTAGGCACTAACCACTGCGTACTAGGAGCACCACACTAGACCTCAAGTGGTTTTGGAGATGCTGACGCTGTCATCAAGCCATCATAATTTGGCTCCTGTCAAAGTCACTCCGATCTGTACACTTGCCCATTTTGTTTCGCTTCCAACATGTCAACTTCTAGAACTGACTGTTCACTTGTTGCCTAATATACCCCATCCTATGACCGATACTACTATAATAAGATAATCACTGTTATTCACTTTACCTTTCAGTCGTTTTAAAGTTATGGATGATCGGTGTGTAGACCATTTCATAAAACAAAGTTAGGGTATTGTAGACCCAAACAGTTTCACATACTTAGCTTTGAAGTTCTGCATTGAACTGATAATTATAAATGCATTAAAATAGTCATGTGAAAGATAAGCGATTTTTGCTAGACTTTTGCTACATACCCTATCCAAGTCTGATGCATGCATGGACTGAGCCTAATCTACATGCTTAGGATGAAAGTGATTGAGGTAGTTATTATGTTTAATATCTTAATTGCAGACTTCAGGCATCTTTTTTTGCTTCTATTTTTTATTATATCACCTACATCTATTTTTGTAACGCAGAAAAAGAGTATGAAAGGGACCCAGCAGCAGACACTACAAGCGCAGATCCTCGTCTCAGCAGTGAGTATAACATGGATAAATTTAGTTAATTACTAAACAAGATGTTATTATGCTCTGTTTAATTAATGTGTGAATCAGGAGGATGCAGATGCAGGCCAGCTGTCCAGTGCTGAGGTGCAGGAGTGCAGTGGTTTGGTGTGTGTGAGAGGAGCAGTTCACTGCAGAGCTTACATTCACACCAACAAACCTAAAACCAGACATGCCGCACAGGTGAGTACAACAACATATATTCTGTTTGATTGTTTGTTTGTTTTTAATTTAGCACCTGACCAAAAAGTCACATGGATTTTATCGTTACTATGTATAAGTTTTATCCATTCTGTTGTAGCTTTTCTTTTTTTTTCTTTTTTTTTTTTTTTTACAATTAACATTGAAGGTAATATATAATATGTAAAACAGCACCATGAGATATTAATCACCAAATTAAACTGATTAATAACAGACCTTTTTATTTGCTCAGTATTAAAATTAATGTTAAATAAAACAAGTGAAAAATCAACCAGAAATCATCACTAGGGTAATTTCTTGACACAATAAATGTTACAGCCTAATTCACATTGAACTCTGGTTTTGGTGTGGCTTAATATGCAGAAATTAATTCAGGCAAAAATTAGGGCTTTATTGGATATAGTTCAAAAATACATATCTAGAATCTATTTGGAGTACAGCTCACAGGTTCGGCATGGTTGCATTTCTAAGATGGGGTATTGATATGAATTTTTAAAGAAAATCCATGACATGAACTGGGCGACACTAGATGAGTTGGCATGGAATGACCCAGCTGTGAGTTTTGGAGGCACCAATACTGCTTTAACCAATGCATTCAGCCAGCTTTTTTTTATATATTTTATAACCAGAAATAAAGGAGATGCTATTAAGCATGTTTAAATCACTAAAACAACTGACATGATTTTCTAAAACAGTTACACAAATTAAAAGCGCTAAAATATTCTTGCATTTTATTTAAACCCATAGATTTTAAACCAGAAATTCAAAATGAAAGTTCAAACAGGATTTTTTTTTTGCGTGCTTTGTTTTAATTGATGTAATGAGTATAATTTAGATCTTTTCACAATTTTTACAGTAAGTGAATATACTCAGTTTCTATTTAAGTTTATTAATAAGCTATTTATTAGTTTCTGTGTTTTTGCTACAACTTTCACAGGCAGTCAAGAGGGATGTAATGAACACGGTTTTCAGCCGGGTGGAGATGCTTCTGGAAGATCTTCTCCTGAATGAAGGAGGTAAAAGGAATAATGAATGACTGTATATTAATCAAACTCCAAAAGAATGTAAGTCTTTTAAAACTTTAGAATAAATGTTTCTACCTTAAACACGTTATTGGTCTTAGTTACTAATATAAAAAGTATGGGGAAATGGACACTAGGTGGTGCTATGCAAGAATTTGTGAAATTGTCCTCTCACGAGCTCTCACTTGATTTTGTGTGTTTTGAGTTGTAGAGTGCCAAGACGTTTTCTCAGTGGAGTTGACTGGAATGAAAACAGTTGGTCTCTAAGCAGTAAATCTAAAGCATATCAGCAGGTGGTGTCTGTGTCTCACTGTCAGATGAACTTAAATTTCCTGGAAACATAAGTTAGTTTTAAAATATATTAAGACATTTTTAAATATATTAAGATTAAGAAACATTATAATTTACATACATACATACATACATATATAT
>JBCNYH010000013.1:9699339-9725490 GCA_039654325.1 Tandanus tandanus
CTCAGTAGTGTTTCCAAATATTGTCCATACCAAATTTCAGGTCCCTACATGCATTTATTGCCAAGATATTGCCTTGTGAAAATGCAAAAAAGCTCAAGTTTCGCTCGCGGGTATAAAATTGGGGCTGAGTGTACCCTATTTCAAAAATGTATTTTTGGGAAACTATTAGGAATTATGCAGAACTATCTTGCTTGTGTTCATCAGACATATGGAGGTACTTGAAAAAAAAATTCATAAAAATCCGAGACGGTCACCCGGGAAGATTTTGGAATTTTTGGCACGGAATGACCCTATATCAAGAAAATTAATTCTGTCATCCCAAACAGTTCTATGAAGGCCTTCAAACAACATCTGTGGTAATTGCTGAAATGATCCCTGTCAGCCTTTTCTCTGATGCAGTAGAGCTCACTGTGAAAGAGACGATGGCTGAAAAATTACTGGAACTGAAGAATGATGATGTTGTACTACCAACTGATCGATTTGGAGCTGGACATGGTAAACCTAAATTTCCAGTGTGGAAAATGTTAGCAGCCTCACTGATGTACTTGGGAAGGACTCCTGGCTATTATTCCATTTGCTGGACATTGATTCCTCATTCATGTATTTACCAACCTCATTCATGTATTTACCGATGGAGGAATGGTCAACCAATGTCGCATACCTGAATGGAAAGGATCGAATTAGAGCTCTGAATTGTGTGAATGACAGTGCAGGGAGAGGTGTGAAGCTGAGTGCAGATTTTCTAGGTTCTGCAAAAACAGAAGAGAACTATCAAAACGTGTTGCAAGTGGCTGAAAAGGACAGAAGAATGGGGCCTAATCCGAGAAAAAGAAAAACCAAAAACATCAAAAAACTTTTAAATAGTGCCAGAACACACTTTTTGAATGGTATTTTATGTTATAATAACACATTTATGGGCAGCAACCAGATTGTAATAAATTGTTGTTTCATAAATTTGCAATTTCATGCTGTAATTTGATTAAATTTTGAGATTTGAGGTGGACCCCCCAAAACAAAGCTTAACCGTCCTGAAAATTTGTATTTTATCTTTCCTTGAGCAAAGGAAAAAAGTGGTACCTGGGCTGAGAGGATTCTAAAAACTGTTTTGCGAAAGTGCCATTCCGTGGGCACCCTAGTCCCAATTTACAATGGCTTCATCCGAATATGCATTCTTCCAAACAATTAGTACATAAAAAATACATACAATGTCCGAATACTCAGTAGGCATTTATTAATAGTTAAACAGTACCAAGATCAGTAGTATGCAACTCTATAGTAGTATGCAAAGGCCCCACACTATGCTACACTACAGTATCCCATCTTTCAGCTGGAAAATATGAATAACCAGAGAAGAAGGATTTCTCAAAAAAAAAAAAAAAAAAATGGAAAGAAATGGTGGACCAAAGCAAAGAACAGGGTCCAAGGGGAGTCATACAAACGTAACACTTTACATATTTCTGCCACAGAATCAAACTAAAGGTAATTTGTGTATTATTTAGCACGAGGAACCTAAACTGGAAACACGGTGGCGTAGTGGTGAGCACATCAGCCTCACAGCAAGAAGGTCCTGTGTTTGAGTCCAGGGATCAGGTATTTTTGTGTGAAGTTTCCATGTTCTCCCCATACTCCGGTTTCCTCCCACGTCCAAAGGCATTCACATTAGGCTAACTGAATGTCCTAAATTGCCCCTAAGTGTGGATATGAGTGTGAATGGTTGTGTGTGTTAGCACTGCGATGGTCTGGCGAGCTGTTCGTGGTGTACCCCACCTTTGCCCAGTGTTGGCTGTAATAGGATCCAGCCTCCTCGTGACCCTAAAAGGATTACGCGGTTTGGTAAGTGAATGAATGACTGAAGAATCTAAATTGACTCATTTTTGTGAACTAAAAAACTGATGTAAATTTATACTTGTTAGCTAGCTTAGCTAATGCTATAAACATCTGGAATAAGGACAGGTAAGATGGCAGCAGAGTATGTTCGGTTTGTGTGCTTACTTATTCACTTGTATACTTGAAGAAAGTGTTACAGGGACAACCAGGTAGTAGGTACTTAACCAACATTAGTATATACTGAGTATTTAGATACGGCTAATCTTTCCAAGACCACAAGAGAGCACCCTCGCTCATGTTTTTGATGTTCTTTCTTTCTTTTTTCTTTTTTTCTTTTTTTTTTTGGTCT
The DNA here is from genome assembly GCA_039654325.1 of Tandanus tandanus. NCBI lineage: Eukaryota > Metazoa > Chordata > Actinopteri > Siluriformes > Plotosidae > Tandanus > Tandanus tandanus. The sequence continues at coordinate 9,701,516 of JBCNYH010000013.1, forward strand.
ATAAATACTTCCTGTCTTTGTGAACACGGTTCACATTCCTCTGATTAGTTGCACAAGTGCTGTTTTTTCAGTACATTTCCTGCCATTTAATTGCTTATGAGGTGTTTATTTAATAAAGCTTGTTTCTCACATGCACCCCTCTTTGGGGACTTTTTACTTTGAGGAAAGAAAAAAATTTCTTTTTGGATATTGGAATGTAAAAATGTACTTTTTCGATTGTTAATCGCACTTATCTGTTTAAAAATCCCTTTTCTTTTTCTTAAGGCATGTTGTCATTCCTAACGTATTAATGATTTTTTTTAAGCACAAAACGATAGCGTGTGCAACTCACAACACAGCAATAATGCACCAAAGTACAATGTGGTGTGACATCAGCTTATGAGCACTGATTTGCATTTCTTCAGGTGACACATTAAGCTGTTAGCAGTGCTGGCAATTTACATGTCAGTTGACATGACGCCGACAGTCTGGTTTCGTGTGACATATTCCACAGTGCATCAGGCATCAGGTTTCTGCCTGTAGATCATGAAGTCAAAGGCAAAGGTATGAGGCCCAAAATTCCTTAAAGTTTGGTGATGAGGTAAATCTGCCTTTACAGCAGGGAAATGAATGAACCTGATGAACTGATGATCCCTACTATGAATAAGGCTTTTAAAAACATCTTCTATTGTTGCATGTTATTTTTCTGGACAAATGATTTCCCTCCCTTCGACACACCTAACAAAAGGCCTGATAATTATTTGATTATTATTTCAATTTATTCATGTGCTATGCAGGATTCAGCTAATTGGTCAGTACAATAGTATTTGGGTTAAGCACAACTTTGTTTTCCCAGGACATCATAAAACTACTCTATTGGGTGGACCGGATGCTGTAACTTTTTTGTAGGTGTAGAAGAACTATATGAATGAGTGTGTGCATGGTGCACTTTGGTAGACTGGCATCCCATCCATCCATCCATCCATAAATCCATCCCATGCATTCCTGCCTTGAGTACAGTATTCCCGGGAGAGGCGTCAGATCCACTGTTACCCTGACTACAGTATAGTGCTCATAGATGATGAATGTATTTCCAGTGGCTTCTCTGTCCCAAAAAAGGTTTATGCCCCGTATACACCCATGCTTCAGGGATAATCTAATCTGGACACTATAGAGTTCTTATCCAAGCTCATCCTGGAACATTCACTGACCTAAACATCTTTTCAACACTGTACTGTTTTGTTTTGTTTTTTTCATCCACACTTGTATAGTGCAATGATGTAAAATCGGACTATCGGGTGACATCCAAAAGAGGATGGGATCTGTTTTGAGTCTGTATCCCTTCTAGATTTTATCCCCATGCATTCTCAGGGAATTTTTCCTTATTACTCTTGTCGTCGGTTTGCTTATTAAAGACACGGATGTCTATAAAGATGCTTTGTGATGATGTTTAATGTGATATAAATGATGATGATTGAATAATTGGATATAAAGTCATCAGTAATGTCACTGTGTTACCTGTGTGTGTTGGTAGTTCTTCTTCCTGGACAGAGTCTGACATCTTTACAGTCAATCTGTAGTGAGACTTCTGTGAAAAGATACAAACAGAACTTCTGTTTGTTCAGATATGTCTTATTTATAAGTAAATAAAATTTTCCAAATTTGTGTCCAGGGTGTACTCTGCCCTCACCCAGAGTCAGAGAAATTTCCAAATTTGCCCACTTTGTGCAATTTCCTATTGGGTGATCACCAATAAGGAAATACAGCGAGCTTCCTTGGCAAAAATGGAAAATTCTCCCATTCGATATAAGCATTTATTATTTAAACTTAAATGTTTGGTGTGTAACTACAGAAAATGATGAATGAATGAATGAATGAATGAATGAATGAATGAATGAATGAATGAATAAAGGACAGTGAATGAATAGACAGTGAGCTAGAAAGAGAAGGATGTCAGCAGGTGTGGTGGATTAAATCGTCAAACCCTGATTATGATGTAACTACAGGAAGATGGATTATAGATGTCAGTATCACCTACACTTATCAGGGTTGAGGTTGGATTACAAGCTAAATACTTATAATTATACACTGGCTTTGTATTTCAGTAGACAACTCCACTGTGTGTGGGTGCTTTTACGTGTAAGTAGTAATTATCTCACCCAGATATTGTTTGAAAATCTTTGGAGAGTAAACCAACTTTCTGCATGAACACTAAGGCTAAATGGGTCTTTGGTCCATAGTACATCATTAAACATGAAATTATTTTGAGCATAATTTTAAAATAGTAAGGTTCATAGGTATGCTGCTATGTATAGAGAGACAAACATCTGTGCGGTATTTATTTTTTATTATTGTTTTCATTTAGTTTTATTTAACTTTCATATAAACTATGAGGTACATTCATTTCATGTTTTTAGGAATACGTGACTAAAGTCATTGGTGATCAGATTAATTTTCATTCATTTGCCATACCACTTAATTTTATTAGGGTCATAGGGATGCTGGAGCCTATCTCAGCCCTCTCTGGGCAAATGCGGGTTACAGCCTGAACAGCCCACCAGCCCATCACAAAGCCAACATGCACACAGCCATTCACACTCACACTCACACTTACCTAGGGGCAATTTAGAACAGCCAAAAACTTTATGGGTATAAAATGAACCTGAGCAGCACAGTGGTTAGCACATCTGTCTCACAGCAAGATGGTCCTGAGCTCCAGGGCTTTGCTAGGGAATTTCTGTGTGCAGTTTGGATATTCTTTCTGTACTTGCGTGGGTTCCTCCAGGTACTCCGGTTTCCTCCCGTAGTCCAAAAACATGCACATACAGCTCATTGGCTGTTCTAAATTGCCCTAGCTGTTAGTGTGAGTGTAAATGGTTGTGTGTGTGTTGGCCCTACAATTAACTGGCGAGCTGTTCTGGGTGTACCCCACCTTCGCCCAGAGTCAGTTGAGATAGGTTCCAGCCTCCCCATGACCCTAGATGAATAAATTAGTGAATGAATGTTTAGGTTTATTTTTTTTAATTGTATTTAATTTGTGTCTAATATTATTAGATTTTTTTTTTTACATTAAGGTGTCTATAACATATTTTTCACCAGACAATTTAATTTCAGTAAAGTTTCATGTATCCATAATTAAATCAGTTCTTCTGAAGGAATATTGAGAAGTTTTGAGGAAATTAGAGACAAATTTGACCTGGATAAACATGAACTCTTTAGATATTCACAAGTAAGAGATTATTACAATAAAGAAATCAGTAGAATCCCCATTGCTGAGGAGAATCTGATGATAAATTTAATTCATAAAACATATGAAGGGAAGTCACTAAAACTCATATCAACATTTTACCAAGCATTGGCAATAAATAACCTATATTCAACTGAATATGTGGGAAAAATGGAAAGAAAAATAGAAAAAAAAGAACAAAATATGGAAAAATCCATTGAAGGGATGTGGAAGAACCATCATACATCTAATAGTTCACAAAAGTGGAAGGAATTCTCATGGAAAAATCTAATTTGTGTTTTCATCGTGCCCCAAATTAAGAGTAAATGCTTTATCCAATGCCTTCCTTGTTGGAGAAAGTGTGGAATGATTAATGCCAACCATAGTCATGTATTCTGGGCATATCCAAAGATAAAATCTTTCTGGGAAGATATAAATAATGAATTAGGGAAAATCTTGGGATATAATTTGCTTTTGAATCTCTTTGTTTTGTACCTTGGAAATCTGTCAGATGATTATATTCAGGAAAAAGATAAATATTTGGCTAAAATTACTAACAGTAATTTGCAAGAAAGCAATAACAAGGAAATGGAACCAGGCAGATCTGCCAACTCTGAACCACTGGACTCAGATTGTTGACGAAATACATACGATGGAAAAACTGATGCATATAATAAGAATACAGAAAACCCAAACGGAAGAAAAATGCAAGGAATAGATAAGATACAAAAAGAAGATCAGTAACACCGAGGACTGAATGGCAGTATACTGGGACGTCTACAAGTCACTCAACAGCATCTCCCACGAGGTTCATTGTTTGACAATATTTGTGTCAATTGGAAATGATAAAAAATAAAGTTACAAATAAAAAATAAATAAATAAATCAGTTCTGCTGCTGTTTTTACATATTAACCAAAGACAAGTGAACCCATCCTCTTCTGGGTTCCACTTGAAGAACCAAAGAACCCTTAAGATTGTTTTGGGGGGGTTTTTGCTTGTTTTTTTGTTTTTCTTGTCTTGATAAGAATTTTCTTAGCCGATGAATGACTTAAGACATGACATCACAAAACACAATAAACTTGATATTTAAAGCCTCGGGGGTTTGCGTGAAAATATACACATAAAAAGTATTTTTAAAGAGTGTGTTTACACCGTAGTTATATGACTGGTTTATGGAGTAACCAGTAATATTATCAGCAAGTGTTGAACATAGAACCTTTTCCTTATCCTATGAAGCTCAAATCATCAGAATCAGAATCAGAATACTTTATTGAACGTGGAGGAAATTGTGTGCACACAGTTGCTCCATACCAAGTAAAGAAAAGGATAAGATAAAGATAAATTACAAATTACAAATGTCTATATGTATATATACACAATATACATACTGAAAGTCTACACACACACACACACACACACACATATATATATATATTTATAAGTCTGAAATTAGAAGTTCCTAATGTCTATATAAACAGATACATAATGAATCCTGTCAGTGAGTAATATGTACAGTATTATCAATATGATAAACAGTAGAATGTAAATGTAATGCAAAATGTAAATGTATAACAGTGGATGTTGTTGCTATATGGAGGAGTTGTACAGTTTAATGGCCACAGGTAGGAATGATTTCCTGTGTTGTTCAGTGGAGCATTTAGGTGGTATCAGTCTCTCACTGAACGTGCTCCTGTGACTGATCAGCTGGTTGTGAAGCGGGTGGGAGGTATTGCTGAATATTGTCTTTATTTTGGACAACATTCACCTTTCCGACACTACCGTCAGAGAGTCCAGCTCCATCCCCACAACATTACTTGCCTTGCAGATCAGTTTGTTCAGTTTGTTTGCATTTAAAGAACCATTATATAAAAGTATGTGGCTAAGGCACATCATTGCAAACAAGCACTCTGTAAACAGATATTACTTGGTGAAATATTATCAACAATAAGGTTGAGATGGGAGCTGTCTATCTTACCTGACAGTATTGTGCGGCTGGACCAGATTTCTCTCCTATAAGCGTATGAATTTTATTCAGAAGTTCTCAGACCCCGGTGATTCCTCTATGTTGGAGACGGTGCATGTGGTTTAAGGTGCTTAGAATAAGAATTAAAACTGTGCGTCATGATGACATCGCTGGTATAATTCGATGGTGTGTAATCAGATTAGAACAGGGGTGATTATCTTCTTTCATGAGCCAATCTCTTCATGAAGGTAGATGGTAGACAGTGACATGACAATATAGATTGCTGATTGCTGTAAACGTTTATAGATTTAAAAGATTATAGATCAGTGTAGGATGGGGAAGAAATGCATAAGTTGTTGATTTGGATGTGGTGTAAATCAATAATAAGTCATTAATAAAGTTCAGACTGAAAAATGCAAGACTGACAATGAATTACAGTAAAGACGACAAGACATTATATTCCCTCTGCTTTTTAAAACCCACGAAAGTGTCTTAATATTTAATGATATTGTTAGGAAGGGCAGTACCGTGGAATAGAGGTTAGCACTTCCACCTCACATGTTCTTCCTGTGCTTGCGTGGGTTTCCTCTGGGTACCGTGGTTTCCTCCTACACTCCAAAGACATGAACATTAGGCTAATTGGCTGTTCCAGATTGCCCTTAGGTGTGAGTGTGAGTGTGAGTGTAAATGGCTGTATGTGTTGACCCTGTGTTGGCCTAGAAAACTGTTCAGTGTGTGAACACCCCCACTCCCAGGCCCAGAGTCAGCTGAGATAGGCTCCAGCCTCCCGGTGACCTTATTAGGAAAAAACAGTTCAGAAAATGAATGCATTAATCAATCAATCAGTTAATTATTAAATTATGTGTCTTAATAAAATTTCACTAATTAAGCACTTCTGCCTCACAACAAGATGTTCGAGCCCTGTGCCTGGCAAGGGCGTTTCTGTGTTCTGACTTTGCATGTTCTCCCTGTACTTGCGTGAATTTCATCCAGGTGCTCTTTTTTTTCAAAGGCATACACATTAGGCTAACTGAATAGGTGAATGTGAATGCAAATGCTTGTGTGTGTTTGTGCGATGGTCTAGCGAGATGCTCAGGGTGTACCTTGCCTTCACCCGAAGTCGGATAGGATGGGCTCCAGCCTCCCTGTAACCCTATTAAAGGATAATGTGGTTCAGCAAATGAAAATAAAAATATTGTAAGGAATTAAGCACAAACAGATGTGCTGTTATAGTGAAAGGATTCATAACTGGGTGATGTTGATCCTGTACTACTATGAGGTTGAACATGCCCCTCAGGATAGGCTATGGAAAGACTGTTTCAGGCAACTCATTGTTAGCATTGTGTTTTAAGCCGTTCTCTTGTTCACCACGTACAATTCATTGTTAACACTAATGCAGTGTTAAAAGACGTGATCGAGTTCATTGGAATGTGGAAAAGAAAGAGGTAGCTGCTGAATACGTGGTCTGCGTGAAACCTAATGATGTTACACACTGAATGAGATGAATGAGAGCATTCTTCCGGTCTCGTCTTAAAGATTACAACACCACCTGAGTGAGTTCTAAAAAGTGTGGACATGTTGTGTCTCGTCTGGTCCTGACATTACTCTCCTTTTTCTCTTTTTTTTCCCTTATGGCAAACTATAGAGATATGCTCATTAAACTCACTGTAAAAAAAGATGTTTTTATGGAAAATGAAATTCTAAATGTGTTTATTGTGAACCAATTTCCCCAAAATTTCCCCAAATAAAAATCGTACATAGAATTATTTTCTGAATTAAAAAAAGTAATAATAAGTTTAATTTGGTAAGCACAATTTTTTTTCCAGGTCTGATGTTTCACACCTCTAATGGTAAGACAAAATGTGTATTTGTTAAAAATAAACTGTGGCCTAATTGTTATAGAGGCGGGTTTGGGACCTGAATGTCGCTGGTTCGATTCCCGAACCAGCAGGAAAATTGTGTGGCGGCAGGGGGAGTGGCAGCACATTCCCTTCCTCCACCTTCATGGCTGAAGTGCCCTAGAGCAAGACACTTAACCCAACTGCATTTCAGGCATCACAGTGTGTGGCAGCCCACTGCTCCGAGTGTGTGTGTGGGCTCACTGTTTACGTGTCTGTGTGTGTGTGTGTGTGTGTGTGCTCACTTTGGATGGGTTAAATGCAGAAACCAAATTTCTTAATAATACTTAAAAAAAAATCTAATAAAAAAAGTCAGAAAATTCTATCTTTTTTATTTTAAGTATCAGCTCTAGGCCTTTGTTTTTCCAAAAATAGGCTTCCTCATGTTGATCACTAGATGGTGGTAAAATGGAGTTTTTTAAATTCCAGACAAACCAAACACTTCCTGAGGCCTTATAAGGAGGAAGAGGATATGGAAGTACCCCTCTGTCTTGACTGCTGATCTCTCAGACAGGCTTATATCACCGTTAAAGGTTTCCTTGGAAAGAAAAGTCTAGCATGAATCACACAGGACTGCCAGAAACCTGACTCTTCCTGAATGAAAATTAATTAGTGAAATACATTCATACTGTCTGATGCTTCACACATAAAAATTGCACAACACATCTTCTTTTCATTTTCAGGGAGGAGGAAATTATATCATAAGGACTCTTTTTTTCCACCAGAATCTTGTTTTTTTCCACTGCAGTTCGCTTTACATGTAAGGTTTTTCTGTGCCAGTGACTTTCACATTTCCAGTATGAACACATGATAATTTTTGGGAAAGGAAATGACACACTTTTGATTCACATTTCTTTAGTAGGTCAATCTTATGATTGCCAATGTTCAAAAATAAGCAGAGAAAACTATTTCTAATTGTTCAGAATTATAGTGATATAGTCAAGCTAATAAAAAATGGATCTAAATAACTATGTGCAGAAACACAAACAGACATTCAGTGTTGTTAAAATGGGTTGAAAGAGTGGCTTAATTCTAATTAGGGTAGCGGAAGGGCTGGCATCTATCTCACTGGCTCCAGGCGAAGGCGGGGTACAGCCTGAACAGCTTGCCAGGCCATTGCAGGGCCAACACACATACAACCATTCACACTCACACCTAGGGGCGATTTGGAACAGCCAGTTATCCTACTCTGTATGTTTTGGAAACCCACACAAGAAACACAACAACTCCACACAGAAACGCCCCGAGCCTGGGAATCGAACCCAGGCCTTCTTGCTGTGAGGCAAACGTGCTAACCACTGCGCCACCCTAATAATCATAAAAAGAAGAAGAAGAAAAAGAAGAAGAATGTTGTACAAAAATATTCCACCATAGGGTGACAGCTTATACTACAGATCTGATGGCTCGGTGGTTACCCCTGTCTCCTCACAGTGAAGTTTCAGATATCGAATCTCAACCAAGAGCCCTTTCATATGGAGTTCTCGCCATCCTTGTGTGGGTTTCTTCAGTCAACAGACTACACTTAATTGCCCATATGTGTGGAAATCTGAATTCTTGTTTGTGTCTGTTTTAATCCTGCTTTAGACTGGTGACCTGTTCAGGGTGTACCCTGCCGCCCGCCCAAAGTCAGATGAAATTGGCTCAAGTTTTTCCCATGGCCCTGAAAATGAATAGATGGATGAAGGCACACTTGTAATCTACCAGATAAGTTGGGTCCAGTTATTACTTATAGTATCGCAGTTGTAAGTAATTCTCTCAGGACCGTCTTCTGTGTTGTCTCTCTTGAAGTAAAAAAAAAAGAAAGAAAGAAAGAAAAGATAGAAAGAAAGAAAACCACCTCGTAACCACCCAAAAAACCTAGAAAGTAGAAATTCCTTTGTCCTGACTCTCCATCCACGTCAGGTGCATTACTGATTGATACAGACCCCTGTTTGAGACGATTTTCCTTTAATCCTGAATAAGCATGTTATATGCTGAATTAATGTGGGGGCACATCTGCCTCACAGCAAGAAGGTCCTGGGTTCGAGTACTGGGTTCAAGCGTTTCTGTGTGGATTTTGCATGTTCTGCCCACGCTTTCCTCCAGGTACTTTGGTTTCCCCCCACAGTACTCCATTTTCCTTCACAAAGACATGCACATTAGGCTAATTGGCTTTTCCAGATTGGGCCTAGGTGTGGATGTGAGTGTGAATGTTTGTGAGTGTGTGTTGGCCCTGTGATAGTCTGGTGAGCTGTTCAGGGTGTACCCCGCCTTCGCCCAGTGCCAGTTGAGATAGGCTCCAGCCTTGCTACAACCCTAGTAGGATTTAGCGGTTCGGCAAATCAGTGAGAGACTGAGTAAATAAATACTGAATAAACAGAAAACATTACATTTTGTCTCATAACAAGACATTTTTTTCTTACTTACTCACTCACTCACTCACTCACTCACTCATTTACTAAGCCACGTAATCCTGTTAGGGTTGTGGGGAGGCTGAACACACACACAACTGTTCGCACTCACGTCCATACTAGGGGCAATTTGGGACAGCCTATTAGCCTGATGTGCATGTTTTTGGACCATGGGAGGAAGCCGGAGTCCCTGGAGGAAACCCACACAAGCACGAAGAGAACATGCAAACTCCACACAAAACTGGCCGAACCCAGGACTCAAACCCAGGTACTTCTTGCTGTGTACTTAGTGCAATAGTGCAATGCAGGTACTTAGAGCAATAATAAAAGCCATTTATTTTACAGACAGTTTAACAAGTTTATGAAAGACAGGAAAGGATTATTTCTAAAAGTAGGTGAAACAGGGGAAAGGTGCACCAGGATCTGAACTGCACACTCAAACAGAGAACGTGGGAGCTAAAATTGACTCACTTGAGACACGAATGGAGTCAAACAAATTGGATTTGTGCTTTTTAATTTATTTATTAAAATGAGCATGAAGAAGAAATCAACTGTAAATGTCTCTGGTCATTTGTTGTTTAGGCACCCTTCTCTTAAATTACTGAATACTTAATAGTATTCTGATATTTTCCAGCTACTGTGCATGTTGAATAAATTGGCAACACAATGGATTCAGAGTTATTAGTTTTTTCCCTAAACTTGCAAATTTCTTTCTGAACCACAAAATCAGAAAGCAGACGTTTGCAACCAGCAGGTCTTCGATTGGTACCATGATGGCATTAAGATTTCAGCCAAGATCAATCAAAAGATATTGAAGGGGGAATGAACACAAAAATTTGGACACAATTTCCAACCATGTTTTCAACCCAATCCAGTATCAAGTCCTGAGATTGATACTGAATAACAGAATATCTCACCTTTAAAGCAGTAGGTCTTCCTAGAGAGGTTGTAAAACATCTGGAGTGTAAGTTAATATTCACCCGACATTCTTTTTTTTAATAGAAAATGACTAAATTGTTTTGTTCAATACAGCATGAACATGTAGGATGAATATATCCACTTACGCTCTTGATGACATGTACTGACACCCAAAGCCCTACTTAACCACAAATACCCTCCAGTGATTTCTTCCCAGAATGCACTGTGTGAAAGTGCCTGCATTTGTTTCTGGTTAAGGTCATGCATCTGGCTTTGATAAAGTATTACATCTGCAATGGATTTGAGAATATCAATATTTTTATTTGGATTTGCAAGCATCATGACAGTTTCCTCTGTTTAATGTGTACAATTTGTTTGACTGTATTTTCAAACAGAACTTTGCTAACAGTCGAATATCCTACTAAATTAATTTCAGTTACATCTTCTTTACTGATATTTTTCTGATATTAAAAAATGTTATACAGTTTAAAAGTTGTACACGTTACTGGGGGAAATATTTGGTTAACGTTTTTCATGCCACCCAAATAAGACCAACACTGTTATTGGAGAATCATTAATTATAGAGTGGTATGTATTCTAATCTAAAGCAGAGTTATTCCTACCACATAAAGTTAATTACTGTCCAATAACAGCTCATTATATATCACTGCAATTTGCTACTGTTAATAATGTTTATCTTTTAAAGTGAAATGAAAGGCAAGCCTTCCAAACTCTCCTGTTACAATTGAACATGTGGTTATTTTCATTATCAGGTGGTTTTTACTTACATTTTCAAGGTTGCAATCTGCTAAAATCCGTTTGAGAGTTTATATTAGCCAGTTTGAAAAGACTGCCGTTTCAATCTCACAAGTACATGAAATCATAAGAACAGGATGTGAATTTGTCAGTTCATATAAGGCAGGTTAATGGCAACAATAAAAGTATATAGATATTAAAATAACAAGTTATATCTAAACTAGTGAACTTCTGAATAAAATAAAACTAGGCACATCTACACATAATACGATACTTATATATACATAATATATACATTACATAATACATTCTTATATATCAGACAAACATTTATAGGAACAAATGGTATATCCCACCGTTCATTTGTATGCAAATTACTTCCGTATTTACTGTCGCATATACATGAATCACATCATACTCTTTATCCATATATAGTTACATTCAGTGCTGTGGAATGTCTATAAAATTTAGTCAGAGTTAGTTCCAGATATTATTTATAATGCATGTAGCAGTTTACCATTATCTATACCTTTTGACCAATCAGATTTGAGAATTTGAAAACACTGTGCTAGAAAGGCATCTATTCTGTTAAAGTGTATGGAATATTTCATTTTTACTACACATCTGACATGCAGAACCTTTAAGTGAGTGCTGCATGTTTGAATGAGCAACTCTGGACTAGATTCTCTAGACATTATACAGAGTTAATATGAAAAAACTACTTATGATACCTGCCTGGACCCTTTAGGTTGATGTTTTATGACCTGTTCATATAAATAGTCTGTGTAACTCCCTGAAAATTCTCACTGGTTTCTTGTGAGGTCTTTCACTGGTTGACTGAGCTTTCTTCAGTGCCTAGCACGTAGCGGCTCAGGAATGCAGGCCAGCTTGATTGTGAAATACGAGAATATTTGAGGAAGTGAAGGTTTAGTCTACTCATCTGGAAAAGCTTGATGAAACCTCTGCAGTGTAGAAGTGAATTTGTATTTATGAGACCTGCAGACATGAGTTCAGGGCCAAAACAGTGAGTAAATTATGCTTTCTGTGTTTCCTCTCTTGTGAGGTTGTTTTTTTTTTTTTGATTGACCGAGATCTCTTCACGAGACCATAACCTACGGGTTTATCAATGGAAATTTTTACAAAGCACAGTAACATGTTTGCGAAGAATTACACACAAATAAAAAAGTTTTTTCAGCGTCATCGGTAAGAAATAAATTAAGACTTGCTTATATACAGCAGATGTTTATAGTATATATTTACTATGTGAATAATCTGGTCTGTTGTTGAAATCACATGCCTAAGTACACATCTGCCATCTTAAAATAGTTTAATTGTATACAATTTCACAGTAGACAGCAGAATTAGCACTTTGAATGTGATGATGGCATGGAAACACTCCCAAACATGGCATGCATGAGAAAAAAAACACTCGGGCCTAAAAAAGGAATCCCTAATACATAACTTTGCTGATAACATACATTGTAATGTGGACTAGTCAACTTCATTTACACTTCTCAGTCATGAGTAAGAAATTCCAATAGTTACCATGAGCAGTGATATGTAAGTTGCTTAATGAGGGTGGGATTGTGCCATTTCTGTATAAGAACCCATTTCTTTAAGGTGGAGAAGCATGGTGCATTCTTTCTATGTGCATGCACTTTCTTTTATCACCATCTCTGTCTTGTCTTGACTAGAAACCTGTCTAAACATGCTCCCACTTATCTTTCAGTAACAGTGTTGATGTACTACAGTCACGCTGGCAATCCATGTAGTTTCCATGGATATTATTGTTTGGTTTTCTGCTGATTCACATGGGAAAGAAAATCTCTTTATATTCTGATTTCTCAGAAGTTTAAATCAAAATGTTAGATCCAGAGACTCAGGTTACTCTCTGAATGCTCCATGGGGTCCAGGTGCTGTGATACATTTTCTCCCATTCAAATACTTGCCAGTACATGGATTCTCTATGAATAAAAGATAAAGCAGTTAATGAACATGACGGAGTGAGTTACGTTCATGTTTAGAGATTACATTAAGTCTAAATCTTATTCAAATGTCTGTGGGACTTCTCAAGTGCCTTGGGGAAGAAATTTTCCGTAAATGTCTTCCCCAAGGCACATGTATGCTTTCCAGTATTTGTGTGCGACATTAATCTATGAGATCATTGAGAGAAGAAAGAAGGAACAGAAATTAAAATTTTAAATGTGATGGCAATGGAATGGCATTGTGGAGTTTTCTATGTGGGTTTTTCAGTGGGCAGTATGTGGGTTAGTGCTCTGGGTTACTGATCCAATGGCCAGGGTTCAAGTCCCAGTCCCACCAAGCTGCATCTGTTGGTTTCTTGAGCAAGGCCCTTAACCCTCAATTGCTGAGTTGTATTAAAATGATAAATGTAAGTCACTCTGGATAAGGGTGTCTGTCAAATGTTGTAAATGTAAATGGCTTCCTCTGGGTGCTTTGGTTTCTTCCTACAAACCCAAGACATGTGCAGTAGGTTAATTGGATTGCAAATTGCCCCTGTGTAAATGTGATTGTGAAAGGGTGTATATCTGTGTTGCCCAGTGAAGGTCTGGCAAGCAGTTCATGGTGTATCCCACCTTTGTCTGGAGTTGGCTAGGATGGGTCCCGGTCTTCCCGTGACTCTAATGAAAAATGAAGAGGTTGAAGAGGTTCACAAAATAAGATTAAATAAAATGTCTTCTTTAAATGTGACTTTTTGAGCCAAATATCTGTTTGTGATTTCATTTACCAGTATCTCTGGACATAGTTCTCCCAACCTTAATATCGAGTATGTAGTTCTGAGACAAATTCCAGCACTCTTTTTTCTGCACAATTCTCATTCCCTTTGCTTTATTTTTTCCACCCTGCAAATGAAGCTTTTAACCAGGTGTTTTTCCATTACCAGCTGTTCTGCGAAACATGCAGAATTCCCACAATGCACCCGAGCATTTCAGCCCTGAGAGGACTGAAGAGGAAGAGACTCCATCCAGTCTCATCCAGAGATGAGAGAAGAAAGAAGAGATGATTTGCGTAGTTAATCCGCATGCTTGGTGGTTTTCTTTTGTTCATGGCATGTAAAAAAATAAATAAAAAATATTGGAAGCAGTCAAAAAGACGTCAGAGGATACGGAGAAGGAAATGGACCTCCTAACATACTGGGTGACCACAGTGAATCAGCCAGCCTGCTGCAGCCACTTTTACTTAACTATGAACCACACATCTGAACCATGACAGCATGCAGAGCAATTAAGATTATCCATGAGTCAGTGGGAAAGTGATGTTGTGGATGTTGAGTGGTAATTGTGGTGACGGCGCTCAGCAAATCAAAGCCACAAAAGTGAAAACAATGACATGATGAGACATTACTTTACTTTCTAACTATCTACTAGAAATACCTACTGTAGCTTCCATAAATTATAGCTACTGTATATTATTAGGAATATTACAGTTCCTACACATTTATCCTGCCATTCATAATCAATAGGATATTCTGTTGACTATTTTTTAATGACTGTGTTCATATACTTTTCAATCAAGCAGTAACATACATGATACGACTGATGACAATCTGTACAATTTGCAAAACCCTGTTTCATTAAACAGATTTTATGGATCATTACATTTGTGTGTTTAAAAAGAAGTCAGTTCTTATTTAAATACTTAATATTTAAAAGAAATGGGGCTTACAGTATATAATTGAATCATAATTCAGATATTTCAGTTAGATTAATGGTATTTTATTTTATATGACATTATATTTATTTTACAAAAGTTTTTGTGTATATTTGTTTGATTGGGTGGCACAGTGGTGTAGTGGTTAACATATCTGCCATACAGCAAGAAAGTCCTGAGTTCGATTCTCTCTCTCTCTCTCTCTCTTGCTCTCTCTCTCTGTGTGTGTGTGTGTGTGTGTGTGTGTGTGTGTGTGTTGCCCTACAATGGTCTGGCAAGCTATTTAGGGTGTACCCTACCATTTCCCAGTGTTGGCTGAGTGTTCCCCGTGACCCTAATAGGATTAAGCACTCCGGCAAATGAGTGAGTGGGTGAGAGATTTCTCAAAGAATTAAAAACAGGCATCTTTGGTAGAGGTTCATACTGTCTTCTTTGTTTTAACTGTTTTGTAAGGTTCTTTTAGTAAGACAGGAGCATTTTCCCATAAGCAGGTAAACATACTCTCCTGTGTTACTAAAAGAGCCTTACAAAACAGTAAAAACAAGCATGTTTTAAATAAGTTCAGCAGGTTTAGTTTTACAGAAGTTGTGAAATAAAAGCAGTCCATACGTCACATTTGGATCCAGGTATAAACATTTATGCTTATTATATGGATCCTTTAAACCTTTTCCTAAACCCATTAATTAAAGGGCAGGTCTGTTTTGGAAATGTAACAAAATTGAGTTCAACCTCCATTAAATTAAACACCCCATAGAAAACAAACAAACGGAGTTTATACCTTAGCAACAGCACTCATGCCTTGACATGAAGAAAGCCCTTATATGTCCCACACATCCGCTCTAAATTCTATCATGTGCCACATTGCGTGTTCGTTTCTCCTTTACACTCTGCTCCCAGAGGAGACAGGCAATAACAGTATATGTACACCCACGCACATTGCTCAAAAGAATTTGTGCTTTAATGCTTCTATGGATCACAAATCAGGTTTCCAATGTTTTTTTGTTGTTGTTTGTTTGTTTGTTTGTTTGTTTTCTGTTAATTTGTTTATTTATTTACTTACTTACTTACTTACTTACTTACTTATTTGAGTATTATTGAAACTATGTAGTGTTATTTCCAAGAAAAGCTTTCCAGTTTTAACTTCTAACATTTTTACTCAGAACTTCAAAGTACTCCTGCTTCTCAAAGAATAGGCCTATTTTGAATAAAGCTATTGTAGCAAATCATGATTAAAACATCACCTGTTTCATATTGCATCATTATTTAATTGTTGTACCTCAATACTAGTTCTAAGTTGCCCTCATCACAACTTTTTGGAACGTCTTACAGGCTTGAAATGCGGGAATGGATGTATATTAACTAATGAAATAAAGTTGAACAGAGCAACATTAAATAACTCTTAAATAAAGTTCATATTGTTATAGAAAAACAATACATTTGGGCAATGAGTACCACTACTTTGCTATAGCAGCACACCCCAAGTGTTTCATAATTTACCTGTTCAACTCTGACTAACAGGTTAATTCACCCTGACCACCACATAGTATTAATACCAACTGGAAGGAGACAAACTGCCATTGTGATGAATAACATTCTAGTATTAAATGTATGTAATCAGCAGAACATCGTCAGAACCTGAAATAGCGGACATATTTCTCAGGGTCGGATTCTTCTAAGTTCACTTCACATTGAATATTATCTTGCACAAAATGGAGGCACATGAAGATATTGAATACATGCATGTATTCCTAGACAGCACAGTGGCGCAGTGTTGAATGTTGCCATCTCTTAGTGCCGGAGTCCCTGAGTTGATCCTGACTTCAAGAGTTTCTCATCTTTTCATGGGTTTTTTCCAAATTCTCTAGTTTCCTCATATTCCTAAAAAGGTGGTTCAGCTACTCTATATTGCCACTAGATATGTAGGAGTATGAATGAGAGCATGAGTATGTGTGAATGTGTGTGTGTGAATGGGTGTGTAGGGTGTGTTCACACCTTTGCACTTAGTGTTCTTAGGATAACTTAATAAAAGCGGTTACTAGAAATGAATGAATAAATACACGCCTTTATGAACACCTAAACATCAAGAACAATTCTAATGTACTGTAATGGTGTAGCAAATATATCTCTGTTATATCACGTAATTGTTTGATTGTCTCCAAATGTTTAGCAGCATTTTTGTCACAAAGACCATAAACTGAATTGTAATATGCATGGGGGAAATTATCATTTGCTGTAATTATTTTGTTTCTTGTTATACATTTCAGCATTGGGGAGGGACGCCTTAAACCAAAGCAACGTTATCTCACTTATACAACTGAGCAGTTGAGGGTTAAGGCCTTGCTCAAGAACCCAAGAGTGGCAGATGGGTGGTACTGGGGCTTGAATTGGGGTTACTGTTCCTTGTTGATTGATAAATTGCCACCCCACCAAATTTTAGACACACATCCATGGCATGGTACACTTCAACGATGATTTCAGTCAGTCACACGGTCAAAAAGTAACATGAATGGCTGTTGACCCTGACACATTCAGGTTCTCACTATGAAGGGCAAAACCTGAACAGGAAGTAGGGTGTGAACAAAAGGATTTCAGAATGGAGTCGGTTACTCAGCAGTGACTTTTCTGTTGGGAATCCCATGAGAAGGCGCGGTGTGTCGTGTGTGAAAGTGAATGTGTGCACTTTGATTTTAGCCATTGTTGTGGCATCTTTGCTTGGTTTGGACCTGTCCATGTAGGACAGTTGGCAGAACTCAAAGGTGTGTCTCTGTGATTCTAATCTAAATCCCTCTTTCTTGCTACATGTATATGGACTCTAGTAGTAATACATACTGTACATGATGTCATGGAATAAATAATTAAGGAAATTATCCACACCTCTGCTATAAATCTTACAATGGTTTTCACTCCTCTTTCTCTATATAGAGTAGTATTTTTAATAAGCAGTTTTCATTGAATGTCCATGAGTGTACCAGAGTGGCATGGATACGATGGCTCATCATGGAGAGAATGGAGCCTTTCTTCCTTTGATCTAATACTTTTTTCAGTATTATCTGCAGTCCATTAACAGACTGGCAACCTTTCCAGGGTGTACCCTGCCTCTCACTCAAAGTTAGCTGGAATTGGCCCCAGTGTCACCCATGACTCTGACAGATAAATTGCATAGATTAGGGGTTCCTCTGGTTCTGGAGGACCCTCTGCCTTGTTCCCAGCATACCTAATTTAACCAATTAAATAAATAACGACTCTTCGTGACTTAAAGTTGGTGTAATAGAGCAAGGAAAGCACTAAAATGTATAGGACAGGGGGACCTCCAAGACAAGTTGAGTTGGGAGGCTCTGCTATAGACATTGGGTTGCTGGAGTATCTGCTGTAATTTGCTATGGTGTCTGTTTTATTGGCTGGCAGTAAGATAATGTGAGTGAATCTCAGACTGAAATGAATTGTGATTGATGTGTTACCAAGACAAATTCATGTAGTTATCCAGGACCACCCACAACTTCAACATTTACACAGCTAATAGACCCTGAACAGTTTGCCAGTTAATTGCAGTGTCTACACGGAGACTAACAACCATTCACACTTACATTCACACCTAGGGGCAATTAAGAATATCCAACTAGCCTGTGTTTTCTCACAACATTGAAAAGGCACTCTGCAAAAAGGATAAAACGCCTTTTTGATGTAGTCTATGGGACGGAATGTAAGTCATAATAGAAATTAGACTTCTAGGAAACTGTCAGCACGATGATGCACCAGAATTGTAGTTACTGTACAAGTCTCTGGGGGGAGTATAGTGATGTGAGGTTGTTTCAGTTGGTCAGGAAAGTTATGTACCTATAAGTCAGCTGACAACCTCACTCACTCACTCACTCCCTCACTCAATTGGTGAGCTGTTTACTTTCCCTAGGGTCGCTGGGAGGCTGGAACCTATCTCAGCCAACACACAAAAGCAGTGTACACCCTGAACCGCTTGCCAGACCATCGCAGGGCCAACACGGGGCAATTTGAAACAGCAAATTAGCCTAATGTGCTTGTCTGTTTTTTTTACTGTGGGAGGAAACCGGAGTACCCAGATGAAACCCATGCAAGCACAGGGAGAACAAGCAAACTTCACACAGAAACGCCCGAGCCCAGGACTTGCTGTCAGAAGAATATGCTAACCACTGATGATACAGGCATGTTCCAGGACAACAATGCCAGAACTAATCAGGATCAAGTTGTAAAAAAAGGGGTTCAGGGAGCATGAAGAATCGTTTTCACACATGAATTGGCACCACAGAGTCCTGATCGTAACCCCATTGAAAGTCAGTGAAATGTATAGTTATTTATTTAGTTAGTTACAGGGCTGAGTAAGATGATAATGATGATGATAATGATTATGATGATGACACAGGTGCAGTAGCGCATGTGATGGGATTCAAACCAGAAAACCGAAGCATTCTGTTCTAGCTATCTACAGAGTGTTGAAACTAGGGACATGAACCTGGGGCATGAACTTTGGTCCACCTCATAACTTCAGACTGTGGAAATACATTGAAGGGAAGTATTGCACCCTTAAATACACCCTCTTTCCGGGGGAACAGTTACTCCAAATATAAACACCACCTTGTCAAAACAAATCTCAGCCTTAATAGAAGCCAAATGCCTTAAAACGGTCTCTGCTTCAATAAAACTGTCCCTGAATGACTCACGCACAGATAATATATACTACTGTTTTCTTTATCTTCCTATATATCACGCCATATCCATCTGCAGCTTAGCACAGTGTCATGGATTCATATGCACGTAAAAATCCGTGCATTAAATGGAATTTTCAATAGGCCCGGACATGTTTGGCGCATTTCCGCTGATTGCACGCCTGGGGTAGATGCAGGGAATCTCTGCGATAAGTATGAGAAACCTTTATTAGCCTAT
Organism: Tandanus tandanus; assembly: GCA_039654325.1. Lineage (NCBI taxonomy): Eukaryota > Metazoa > Chordata > Actinopteri > Siluriformes > Plotosidae > Tandanus > Tandanus tandanus. Next base: position 9,721,233 of record JBCNYH010000013.1, read on the forward strand.
TGTATGTCTCTATAATTATGTGTTTCAACTACATAGTCTTGCAGGCCAAACAGCCAAACGTGCACAAATTGTTTATATAGGTAAAGAGAAAAGTGAGAGCAATAATGACATAATCCCCAATAGGTACAAAGAAAAGAGTCCATGCTCAAAAATTCTTACAAACGACACACACACACACACACACACACACACACACACACACACACACACTTTTCTACTGAGAACGATATGAAGGAGTACATTAAAAATGTTACCGTATAATGTTATATACATATAATAATTGCAACGTACTTTATAAAGAATTGGCTTTCATAAAAATACTCATGTGCACATGCTTGGACACCAAAATCAAGAGACACAGTAGAAAAATGCAACATACAGATAAAGGACTGGTGCATGTATCACACTAGTAAATATTGCTATAATATTAATCAATTAAACCATTTATCAAACCTTCAAGTATATAAAATGAGAATCAGGTGATTCAGATTAGGGGCCATTAATTAGAGCCTCCTGCAGGTGGAGTCTATCTTATTTAAACCTGCTATTTAGGGTCTGACTTTCTCTTTAGATACTTATGAGTCTGGCAAGAGATTTCATTCAAACTAAATTTTAAAAAATAGCCGTTCTTTAGAATGCTGTAACCACTCAACCAGGACGCCTCAAACGCATGGAGGAAAAAAGCCATCCCCCAATAGAACACTTTTGGACAATCAACATTTTATTAGCTACCCAACACACAGGTTTAGGTCATAGAGTAGGTCACTGAGTTCAGAAAAGTTCTGAAAGCTATCATGCGTAAGAGCTGAGCAATGGCCCGGACAAACTTTATACATTCAAGGTCACTGTGCCAAGGTCAAAGGTCACATATGCAAATTAGCTACCCCACGCACAGTTTTAGGTCATAGGAAGTGCCTATGCAAAATTTCAGAAAGCTGGCCTGTGCATGAGCCGAGCAATGGCCCGGACAAAGTTACTGTCACACCGCCCGCCCGCCCGACTGCCCAGCCACCAAGCCAACGACAATACCCCTCCAGCCATAACTGGCTGAGGGGCAAATACTGCCATTTCATCCAGGACTGGCCCAGCAAATGCAGCCAAAAGCAGACTATTTGTTATAAAAAGAAATCTCCAAGAAGCTCAAACTATCATCACAGGACCGACAGACAGCTCTTGCAAATGTTGAAATCAAAGTGCATACATCTACAATCAGAAAGAGATTAAACAAATTTGAGAGCTGTTTAGCTGCACTTACGGTACTCACATGACTAGGAGAAGAACCTGATAGAATCTGTGTACCAAAAATAATGACAAAGCTCATTTTTATCGTCGTCTTGGCCTTTATTTGTAGGTGTGTATATTAAACAGGGAGAAATGTTTACTCATTCAAATATGCTGGGGGGAAAAGGGACACACACCACATTATACATTCATACAGTAACATACAAAGAGCCAGTGCTGAGAACAGGATCAACACAGTGTGCATGAGTACTTTGCTGCTAGCACATGCTTTTAGTCAGGCGTTCATTTTGTGCATGCAAATCTACTAGTCTAGGGACAGAAAAAAGAACCCAGAGCAGCACTTCAAAAGAATCTTTAAAACCTTAAATGTGGCAACCCTGTCCAAATCAAAAACAAATAGTTTTTTATTTATTTATTTATTTTACTACTTGCTTGTCACTGCATGTGAAGAGCTTGTGAATGTGTAGGTGGTGAAACTGGAGATGAAACTAGTTTTAAACCTTTTCCAGCAGTTAAAATCAACGGTTTTCTCCGCACACTCTTTCATGAGGCGTGAATGCACAATTGTGAAATACCTGAAAATGCACATGGCTGACACATCTTGAGTTGGCTGATGGGTTGGCACTCCTCAGCTTGTAGAGCGTGAGCTAAATCCATTTTGTTGTCTGTGACTCATGCATTTTTTCCCTAATCTTTCCTCTACAACCTCACTGATGGTTCATTATTTTCCCAGCCAGTTTCAGCATGCTCATTTATATGATTAAAGGCTTTGTGGTTGTACATCTTACTAGCATCCTGAAGGTTTTAAAAGATTTCTAAAATCTTGCAGTGTAGCAAGCAGGACTGTGCATGTCAAGTATTATACAGTGTGGACAAGTCACGCACTGTAAGTCTTTGCATAGGCAGTGAACCTGCGATGGTCTGGTGAGCTGTTCAGGGTGTATCCTGCCTTCGCCCAGTGTCAGCTGAGATAGGCAACCTCCCTGTTACCTTAATAGAATTAAGTGGTTCGGCAGATGATTGAGTGAGTGAGTAAGTGAGTGCATAGGCAGTGGCAATGATGGGGATATGTTTACTTCCATAAGCTGTGACGAAGCATAAGATTTCCATGAATGGCTTTTGAATGTTTCTTTTATTCTTTCACTGTGCCTGTTGTGATTTATTTATTGTATAGAATTATTTGGTCTGATCTGTTTTTGTAGCTGTTATGATGCCCTCCATGAAATTTGAAAGGTTGCCTTTAATCACTAATTCGGAGCTGGCAAGAACTGGTTACCCATGTGACTAATAAAATATAATAATATAATTATTGTTACAGATGAAGAAACTGTCTGGTGACAATATAATGGCCTGTACAGTAGTTATATTGTATGAAATATGAAATGAATGCTAATTACTACATAGTATTGCATAAGTGGCTTGAGACCCTGTTATTTGTAGTACGAGAGGTCCCGCATTCTTCCACTGGGTTTTCCTCATTCAAAAGGTAAAAACAAAATTCAATTCATTCTGCACCTGAGAGAAACTTCCACACTTTAGGTCACCTAACACAAGAGAATTTGCGCCAGCCTCCCCGTGACCCTAATTGCGATTAAGCGGTTCAGAAAATGAATGAATGAATGTTGTTAATTTGAAGCAGTTAAAATTATGTACATTTGAATTGATTAATTAAAAAAAAAAGATCTAACTGCACACTGTGGTGGCATGGTGGTGCAGTGGTTAGCACATCCGCCTTACTGAGAGAGATGCCATCCTCCCCGCAACCCAGTTCACCAAATTAATGTTTGACAATAGGCTGGTCACCTGCCTATGGTGTAGATTGCGTCTCTTCTGAAGTCAGCTTGGATTGGGTCCTGCTTTTGCCATGATCCTGATGTGAAATATATAAGTAATGGATGGTAGAAAATTCACTCCAGGTTTTAATCTGTCATCAGGTAAGTGTGGCATGACTGAATAAAACAGAAGTATACTCTGACTTTATTATAAGTAGGTTGTGTCTGTGTTAGGAATTAATGGAATACTATGGGGACCTGGCACGATGGTGTAGTGGTTAGCACTTCTGCATCACACCAAAAAGGTCCTAGGTTCAATTCCCGTGCTCGGGCGTTTCTGTGTGGAGTTTGCATGTTCTTTCCGCGCTATTCTGGTTTCCTCCCACAGTCCAAAGACATGCACAATAGGCTAACTGGCTGTTCTAAATTAACCCTAGGTGTGAGTGTGAATGTGAATGGTTGTGTGGGTTTCCATGCAATGGTCTGGTAAGCTGTTGAGGGTATACACTGCCCTCACCCAGTATTGGTTGAGATAGGCTCCAGCCCCCCTGTGACCCTAGTAGGATTAATTGGTTTGGCAAATGAGTAAGTGAGTGGAGACCTATGTAATATCATAGTCACAATAAGTAAAAATCATAAAAAAAAACTTGTCCCCTAGCCTTAGGATTCCTGCTAAAAATGGTGAATAGTCATTATGAAGTCCCAATATAATAATTTATTCAATATTCGTCTCAGTGGTTTTATTGTTTCAGTAGAATCCGAGAGTGAGCAATAAATAAAGCTGTAATTAAATGTAAATCAATTTTCCTTTTTTTCCTTTTATTCAATTGCCAAAAGAACCCTACTTGTCCACAAAATTTTGACCAGCAATGTATATGTTAGTGAACTCTTTTAGCCAGCACTAACCTTTTACTCTAAAGCCAAATTGCAATGCGACTCATGCAACTTAAAGGTCATTTATAAGTGTTGTATTAACACAGACATTGAAGTGTTAACAACGCCTCCAATAAAGTGTACACATCCGCACTCTGCAAGTAAACAGAGTTAACCCTCTTCCTGCACACTTCTTTACAGCCTGTAGCACTTTCAGAATGGAATTAGCTTCTCTGGGTGACATCTAGTGATATTTTTACACATCTTTGTAAAAAAAAAAAAAACACCTTTTACATCGCTGGATGGCAATTAATGCAAAACAAATTTTTGCCTCTTATTTCCTACAAACACATGGTCATATTTTATTTTGT
>JBCNYH010000013.1:9735240-9752676 GCA_039654325.1 Tandanus tandanus
ACAGTGGTGATAGTGGGGATTGAACCGCTGACCTTCGGATCAGTAACCCATCGCCTTAACCACTAAGCCACCACTACTGTAAAATATTACAGTATGATAAATTATGAAAATATTGCAATGTGCTAAAGTATTATTACTGTGCAAACTACTGTACTAAAGTGATAGACTGTATAAAATAAGGCATACATATAGGTGACTACATGACAGAGGAAGTGCAGTAGACGAAAAGAGTATGACTAATGAATGACTCAATTTATAGGAAATTCTCTACAGAAAACAAGCAAAAACTAAATCAATTAATTTGTTTAGAGATGTTAAGTTATAATAATAAAGTTCATTTTTGCACCCATTGGCTTCCCAGAATGGGCGGAGCTTCGAAAGGCTGGAGGCTGGCAATGGATTCACAGTTTCTCGTCTTTGTCTCCTGTTCAGTATCTCCACTTTCAATGCGAGAGAGAGAGAGAGAGAGAGAGAGAGAGAGAGAGAGAGAGTATTAATCTAAGAGTACGCTGATGAAGGTAAGCTGAACTGAAAGATCTCTATTTATTTTATTGTAACTTTTTTCCTGCGGAAGTAAAAACTTTAGTTGTATATTATAAGGATGTCAATTGAAGTAAAGTTAGAGATAAACCATTTTTTAGTTTGAAGATTGTTTGGTTGGTTTGTTTGTTGTTGTCGGATCTGCACTCCTGTAAAGTTTTATTCTCATAGAAATATAAGAATCCAAAGATAAATTGGATTCCCTATGTTGATGGAAATGCGCATGCGCGGAAATTTCATGTATTTATTGGCGACTGTATGAAAGGCTTTAATTACAGTCAATGCTGCAGCACCTTCAACCATCTCATAGAAATATCAGTTAAAATAAAAATGCACTGCTGCATTGTTCTAGTAATCATAGTGAAAATACAATCAAGACAGACAGACAGGCAGGCAGATAGAATACAGAAGCCCCCCCCCTTAGGTTTTATATCATTTATTTATTTATTTATTTATTTATTTGCTTTGGAAATTTCAGTGCAATGGTTATCACCATCATCTCATGGTAAGAAGGTTCTAGGTTCAGATCTCACAGTTGACTGTGTGGAGCTTGCATGCCCCTCATGCATGCCTAGGTTACTTCAGAGTAGTCTGGTTTCCTCCCACGGGCCAGAAATTTGCAGAATAAGTCAATCGCATGGTTACTCTAAATGTGACCCCATTTGGGAAAACCCCAGCCAAAGTAAAAATTATAGTTTTTTAAATATTCTGCATTTTTTTTTTTTTTTTTTTTTTTTTTTGAGTTCCATGTAGTCCATGTAACTTGTGCACGAAATTTCAGCTGATTATATCCAATGAAAGTAAAGTCAAGTTAGAGTTAATTTAGCTTAAAATATTTCTGAAGTTTGATGACAGTTGTAAGCCTTCTCGTTTTTTTTAATAGTCTAGCTCATTAAGTGATGTTCCGACTTGGCCAGGTTTTCCGAGGCAGGGTCACAAATTGCCTATAGGGTGTGAACTGTGTGAGGCCTATTCAATTATACTATTAAATCACAGTTAGACCTCTGGGAATATAGTTATAAACAAAACCATCTGAGCTCTGTGTGATGTTAGATTGCAGAAATTGCATAGTATAGTATAAAATTTTTAGTACGTTCCTCTTTGACAGTTTGTTACCACATTTTTTCTTGAGTTAACAGATGCCGCCCAAGATAAACAGAACCCTTTCCTGACATAAATGTGTTTCCCATGGTGAAACTTTCATTGCTGGCAGCAGGATGTCCTCCATTGATCCCTATCAGTACATTATAGTAAGTTCACTCCTGTTTATATTGTAGATGATATGTTTTTTGTAGCTGATTTTACTGGAAATGTGAAATGTTCATGTCAAAGAGCTAGAGTTTTTTGTCATGGTTCCCTAGATGTGCTAAGATGTGACTCATATCTATATTACACATCACTTAACAGCTTCTCCAGACTGTATTAACATTACTGAATCAGTTTATTTTGGAATTGCAGAAACTATAGCACTGGTTGACATCTACAAATCCAAATATTGATATGTATATAAAAATGCCATCCGGGTTTATAAAAATTCAGTCCATTTCTTTTCTCAGCTGCATGAGCGCAAACATGACATCACCTGTTTCTCTTAGGTGGTTGCTCCGGTCTGAATGTCACTTGTGTCACTTGTTAGTCATTGATATGAGTGTTTTTTGTTGTCAGGTTGAACATCAATATTCTCACAGGTTCAAAGTGACTGTGGTGAGAGCGGAAAATGTCACTAAAGGCGCACTTGGGGACTTACGTAAGTGTAGACTTTGTTTTGTTAGCTCTAGTTGTTACAGCAAAATGCTGTGTATAATGACGCATTCATGTGGATGTGTTGGTAAACAGTGGACACGCCAGACCCGTACGTGGAGCTGTCAATCCCAACTGCTCCCGAGTCGAGAAAAAGAACCCGTCACATAGACAATGATGTCAATCCAAAGTGGAATGAAACTTTCGAGTTCCTTCTGGACCCCCAACAGGACAATGTGCTGGAGGTAAAAAAATGAATTACTGAAAATATCTGCAGATTTGAATCATCATATTTAATAGTTGCCAACTTTGTACCAGAGCATGATTACATTCTCAGGTCTGGTTATTAATAAATAGAAGATGCCGTGTGCATTACATTCATGTGTTCATTCTTACGATATGTTAATAACAGATCATTCACAAGGCCCTCAATGGAAGACACTCACTTAATAAAATGCTTAAGATTTTTAATGAATAAATAAATTATATAACATTAAATGTTATTAAATGGATTCGCAATATGATGTTCTTTACTACATAGAAAAAAGTGTAATTGCTAGACGTTTGTTGGTATATAAGAGAAATAAAATTCATTGGTGTTGTACTGGAACTTTCATTCTGGGCTTCATCACAGCACCCAAACATTTGTTCTTTTCATATAACAGCACACCTTGTAGTGTATTCCTTTCAATATCACCAGTAATGTGGAAGAGCAATGCTTTAAGTAACTAACACAGATCTTCGCTTGTTATCACTCTCTTTTTTTACCTTTTAGATGACTTTAATGGACGCCAACTATGTCATGGATGAGACTCTGGGCACAGCTACATATCCAGTCAACACACTGAAAGTAGGACAGTCAGAGATGGTGACTCTGCTTATTGGCAAGGTAGGCTAATGAGTACTAATGCTCAGAATTTAATGTTAAAGTAGTATAGTAAGGAGCAAGGAGTGAATGAAGAGGTTATTAGGCCTGTCTTAGTAACCTTACCTTAGTAACCTTTTTGGTTAGACGATATATTTTCAAACAAATGTTAAAGATTAACGATACTGTTATCAGCAAAGCAACTTATCCTCTTCAGTTGCTGATGTTCGCATCACTCTGTGTGGTGGCCCTCCCCCGTGTCAGTTCTCAGACTCATGAGAAGAGAGTGGAGAAAGTGAGCAGCAGCAGAACCAAGAAACTACTTTCAATATAGTTTTTTTCTTATGTAAATAAGCACATTAATTACAGTGAATAATGGAATAAAGGAATAAAGGAAAATGATCCTGATTAGTTATTAATATTAAGTTGAAATGAAAGGCAAGCCTTCCAAACTCTCCTGAACTTATGTATATTTTATTCATCTGGTGGTTTTTACTTACATTTTTGAAGCTGCAATCTGCTAAAATCCATTTGACAGATTGCATTAGCCAAGACTGCTGTTTCACTCTCGCAAGAGTGCAAATCGGAATGTGAACAGGATGTGAATCCCTCAGTCCATATACGGCAAGTTAATGGCAATAATAACAGTTTACCGATATTAAACTAACAAATCAGATATCAACTAGTGAACTTACCAATAAAGTAAAACTAGGCACAAATACAAATTATTTGTGATTCTGTTTAAATACATTTTTAAAAAAGCATGTGCTCGGAATAACACCACGCCATGTATTCATACGCAAATTAATGCTGTGTTGCCGGCAGAAACACAAGATCACGTGATTTTTCATTTCTTATTGCTACCTTTTGCATTACAATGGCACCCAATGTGTGCAGAGTAATTGCTGTTTCTTTAATCTCTACAGGGGAAAAAAAGGTTTTGCACTGAATCTATAACTGAACTGCATTAATTATTCTGACACATCCATTTCAAAACATGTTGCTTTTTAACCATGTTGAAAAGACGTGTCTGTGAATTCTGACTTTATATCATCTCAGAGCTACAGTATCCATGTTAGAGACAAAATGTTGTTATTTTTAATTGTTTCGCATAAACTGTTCTTTCTGTATGGAGAGGAAATCTAAGTTTGTTTTGAAGAAGCCTAAAAGAAGAAACATGAGAATACCGAATGTGTCCATTTAATCTCTTAGACTTTCATTATAAATAAATAGAGCGGTAGTAACACAGTTTCTGTATGAATATGTGAGAAAACATAAAAAAAAAAATAAAAAAAACCCCAGCTTAACTGCCAAAATGTACATTTTATACATTTCTGGTCCTGGTACATGTTGTGTGAAGTCACTAATAGTATGTGGCTACATATCTTAGTGTAGCTTCTTCACTGTACTAGTGATTATATAACAATAATCCTGCCTAGCGATCAGAAATATTTAGAGGTGGATGATATAAGATTGCATAAGCCTGGAAAATGCAAGAATGTGGGGCGATAACACATTCTGCAGTATGACGTAAGAGTCTGATGTTTTGCAGCCGAACTGTGATTTATCAAAACTTTCAGCTCAAGAATTTTCTTCCAGTGGGTATGATACAGCTAAAATTTCAGTAAGCAATACTCTAGTTAAAAATGAAATGAAAGCACTTTCTGATATTGTGGTTGATAATGTGTCTGACATAGCTATGAGGAAACTGGAGATAACTTCCTGAGCGACATTTACCCAGAGCAAAGGGATTTTTTCCCTGATATTTTTGCAAATGTCTCTATGAGCTGTAAAGAAAGAATAATTAGAGGGGCACTCGTTAAGTGCAAGGTATGTCTGTTATGAAGCAAGGATAATGTAATAAATAAGCTCTGAATGTTTACTGGATTTAAATAACCATTACAGCACGTTCTATAGCAGGTGAACTTGGTCAAATAAGTGATAAAACTCATATGAAGTTTTTAAATATGGCTAGTATTTAACCTTTAAAAGTCATTCAAGGTCAGAGGTAATTGCTTTAGTAGAAAGTCCCTATATGTTTTCCTATTAGTGTTTAATGGTAATGGCATGTCTACTGGCACTTGTTTCAAAGTTAAAAGCACTCGAAATCCTGTGACTTTGATTTTTGACTTTTCAAGGTCACTCAAGGTCAAAGGTTACTGTATCTTTAGAGAGTCCATATATTGTATATGTCATTACCATGGAAGACTATCATCACTTGTTTCAATGTTATAAGCGCTCTATCATCAAAGATTTGTGACCTTGCTCTGACCTTCACCTTGACCTTTGACCTAGATATTCCGAAATCAAATCATCACTGGGACGCAGGTGTCCCAAACAAGTTTGGTGAAAAACCTTGTAGACGTATGGTCAGGAATATGTTCACAGACAAAATTGACAAACAAACAGACGGACTCATAAACGCCATTGATTACAATCACTATTTAATTGTGGTTAGTTACAAGATAATTATGATACCACGCTTTTGATTACTGCCAGAAATGCAGGCGAATCCAGAAGCCAGACTTTGCGTAATGATAAATTCTTATTTTATTATCCCACCAGAATACAAAGGTGCATCTGGAGATGTTATTGGAAGTCTGGTAAGTACATTAGTCCTCTTAGAAAAGCACCTTTTCGTGATGAGCTTGTTGTGTTAGTGTTATTACCCATTGCCTTTTCTTTCTGTAGTTCATCCACTGACTTGCGCTTCAGTATGGCCCTGTGTGATCAGGAGAAACTCTTCAGAGAGGCACGTAGGGACAGAGTCATGCTGGGCATCAAAAAGTTCCTTAATATGGAAAACCCAAAAGTCCTGCCCACCTCACAGAAGGAGGTGAGCTCTGATTTCTTATGTCTGTCTCTCCAACTGGGCAAAATGTACAAATCACCTCATTTCCTAGCAGTTTTCCTATCTATAGGATTCACATATTCACACGTGCACCCCCGTGCACAATAGATATTGTATGTAAAGTGTGTTTGGTTCGACAGTATATGTATGCGTTCGCATACAGTGTACTGTTAAAGTGGTGCCTTGGATACATTGCCTGTCTCTAACAGTAATTTATTATTAATTATTATTCACCATGTTTTGGTTGTGTCCAGGTTCCTACTATCGCTATTGTGGGGTCAGGAGGGGGTTTTCGAGCCATGGTGGGCTTCTCTGGGGTGATGAAGGCTCTGTATGAGTCTGGAGTGCTGGACTGTGCTACTTATGTAGCAGGACTTTCTGGCTCAACATGGTTTGTACTAGGGCTGTGCATCTGTGATCTCAAGATTCGATTTGATTACGATTGTCCTGTTTGATTTGATATCACAATGCATCACGATGTGCATCCCCAATTTTCTATAATACTGAACATGGCTGCTTTTTGTCAATTAATAAAAGCAGTCAGATGAATATGATCTCGCTTTCTATTATTTAGAAAACTGTTTTAGAAATCAATATCAGCACATATATCTTTATATTACAACTATGTATATAATATTTATAATTAGTATTGATATGAACTTTACATCCTGTTTTTTAAATAGCACAGTGTTCTCACACTATCACTATCACTCTCTCACACACAGTCTGACTGTGTATATCTCTCTCTCTCACACACACACACACACACACACACACACACACTTTCTGATACAGATGATGAACTTGTTTCTCTCATGTGCACAGAAGTTTTTTAATAGTTTTTTTTTTGTTTTTAAATAAACGCTTCCGCTGATCGTGAGACAAACACAAAAGGTGGCTATTTTTTGCTACTTTGTTGCTTCCATTAAAGAGAAACCCGAGTGTTCACTTACGCGCTGCTTTACGAAGCCTCTCCGCCGTGCCTGGTTGGCTATTTGAACAGCACCACAACATAAGACATCACAGAGCTTGGTGTTAAGCACTAACAGATAATAATTTTGAACTTTGAAACTTTATTGTCTGGCCAGCTATTATTGAATATGTTGTGTCACAGCAACACCCCTAGTCTTTACAATTCTTTCATTTGCTCTACCTTCTTTCCATCCATCCATGTATCCTTATTCCTTACCTTCTCAAAACTTAACACTGATAAGCCTTTAAATTTCTTTACAAAAATTTTTTAGTTTGCTTAGTTCCTTTATCACTTTAACCACATAGCAGAGTATGTATTTATTTCAGGAAATGCACTTACACGGCATCATATCAATACGTGTGAGTCAACCAGTGTAATGGTACAGTTATAGTGTCAAGTGCTGTATAAACTGAAATTATTGCACGCATATTGCATGCCGTTGCACCAGTCACTGAGAGCGCTGTACTGGCAATGACACTCTCTGATCATTAACGGTCATATTTACACAGGTACATGTCCACGCTATACTCGCACCCTGAATTTCCTGAGAAAGGCCCACAAGACATCAATCAGGAGGTGATGAAGAGTGTGAGCAGCAGTCCACTTAAACTTCTGATGCCACAGCACATCAAACGCTACATTAAAGCTCTGTGGAATAAGAAAGCAAACGGGCAGCCCGTCACTTTCACTGACATCTTCGGCATGCTCATTGGAGAGACGCTTATACCAGGGGTGAGGAGGCCACACACACACACACACACACACACACACACACACACACACACACACACACATCTATATATATCAGTTTGTTTAATTCCTGTACACTGTAAGGTGGGGCCTGCATGGTTTGGACTTGTTTGTCCAGCACCAGGGGAATTTCGAGGCCAGTTTTCCTCAGACCATTCCTGAACAGTTTTGTAGTATGGCATGGTGCATTATCCTGCTGAAAGAGGCTACTGCTGTTAGGGAACACCATTGCCATAAAGGGGTGTAGTTGGTCTGCACCACTGTTTTAGAAGTACATGTCATATTAACATCCACACTCAAGGCTTCCCAGCAACACATTGCCTCAAACATCACACTGCTTCTGATGGCTTGCCTTCGTCACATAGTCCATATTGTTGCCATTTCTTTCCCATGAAAACAAACGCACATGCACGCAGCTCTCCATATGATGCAGACCTCTCCCCCTTCTTCCATTGCTTCATTGTCCAGTTTTGATGCTCATGTCCCCATTGTAGGCCTATTGTGCATTCATACTTCTTTTTGGATAATAGCATATCATGTAGTACAAGAACTTACACCAGCACCAAACACGGTCCGAAAGCAGCTTGTAAGGGTTGCGATATTTAACACTATGAACTTTATTGAGATCTGTACTGATAACAGTGTTAATATTCTCTTCCCGCTACAACACCAACCCTGACTACAGTGCCAGGCGCACCGAAGCAGGCCCATATCTCCTAAAGAAAAACACAATGTACTTCTCTGATGTGTTTCTCAAGATTGGGATCCCATAAATCAGCCATGGGAACAAAAGGTGCCTGGGTTACAGAAAGAATTCAAGTCTTTTAACACTGAAATGTTATTCTCTCTTTTTCTCTCTCTCTTTGTGTGTGTGTATATGTGTGTTACAGCGGATGAACACCACACTGAGCTCCATGCAGGAGAAGGTGAAACTAGGTCAGTGTCCTCTGCCTTTGTTCACCTGCCTGCACGTCAAACCCAACGTTTCTGAGCTCATGTTTGCCGGTAAGACCGCTTCTTACATACAATTTTTATTTATTTATTTATTTATTTTGCGAAAATCTAATCTCAAATAAACTGCTTTTTACTTTTTGTCCATCTGTACTTTGGTCCCAGGACAAACTCTATAGTACAGATGGAGCCAGGCCTAGACTTTTTCTTTACCATTCATTTTCATGGTATTGCTAAAAAGTTACACCTCAATTCACGAGCAGATGCACCTCATTTTCATCATCGCCATGAATTCCAGACTAAGCAGGCAAATCAAAAAGGCAGCATTTCATTCATTTGGAGTGGACTGTTGGTCCAGCTGATGCAGCATGTGAATGAAGTGCACCAGCAAAACACATTTGCTTAGATTTGAATAGCTTGCGGCAGATATGCAAAGCACGCTCCTGATCAACATTGCTGTATTATTATGCTCCTGACATATCATGGAGGCAGAAACAACTCTTTCATCTATTGTAGTGAAACTGTCCTGTAAGAGGATAGTTTGCCACACAGCTTTGACTAAACAAAGCAGATTGTCGGAAAGCTGAGTTTTACAGCAGACGTCTCATGATCATTGTAGAGATACTGTTGTGTACATTGTGAAAAACTGTGAAACTGACTGAGGTCTTTTTTTTGGTACACCACCTGAAACTTCCTGCTAATTCTGTACACATTTTTCCCATGACAGACTGGGTGGAGTTTAGTCCTTATGAGATCGGCATGGCAAAATATGGTACCTTCATGTCCCCTGAGCTGTTTGGCAGCAAGTTTTTCATGGGCAGCGTTGTGAAAAAGTATGATGAGAACCCTCTACACTTCCTAATGGGTAAGATACTGAGAAAAGGAAATACTGCATTCATTTATTTTTAATGAATAAATAAATAAATAGAAATAATTAGAATAGTAATTCCTGCGAAAATTATAGGAATATTTTGATAACCAAATCTACATTATCAAAATCTAATCTAAAAACTAATCTGTTCCCTCATCCTACACATCTATTTTTACTTTAAACTCACTGTGCCATGGAATTATTGGCACCCTTCAACCATCCATCCATCCATTTTCTGAACAGCTTAATCCTAATTAGGGTCGCGGGGAGGCTGGCGCCCATCTCAGCCGACTCTGGGCGAGGGCACTGCTTGCCAGGCCATTGCAGGGCAGAAACACGCTGACTGCAATGCAACCTACTCTTTACGAAAGTTAGCAATGGTTCTTTCACATGCCTCTCACCATAGACATGAGAGACATGGCTGGCCTTTGATAACCCAGTTAGCTGCACTGGGGGGACAGCAATGACAACCCAGTGACAGTGGGGCTTGAACCCTGACCTTGGGATCAGTAATCCAGCACCCTTCCACCGGGCCACCACCGCCGGCACCCTTCATGAAAAGCGAAATATCATAAATAGCCTTCATAAAAGTCATTCTTTAAAAAAGCTTTAGCATCCATTAATTCATTTATTTGCCGAATGAATCTAGGGTCTAGAAGCTGGAGCCTATCTTAGACAACATTGTGCAAAGGTGGGGTGCACCCTGAACAGCTATCCAGTCCATTGCATGGCCAACACTCACACATCGATTCACACTCACAGTCACACCTAGGGGCACTTCGGAATTTACCTAACGTGCACTGTGGGAGGAGACCGGAGTACCCAGAGAAAACCCATGCAAGCACAGGGAGAACATGTAAACTCCAGCCCGGGACTCGAACCCAGGACCTCCTTGTTGTGAGGCAGATGTGCTAACCACTACGCCGCCATTCCGCCCCACAAAAATTCATTGAGGAATTACAGAGAGAAAGACAAGGAACTGAAAGTCTTGTACATGTTTTTAGAGAAGATTGAGTCATGAGTGGTTGAGCTGAACAGAGAGAGATAGAAAGACCCTGGATAAGAGTGTAAGGAATGCAGGGAGTCCCTTTCAACACAACATTCTGTGTGTGTGTGTGTGTGTGTGTGTGATAGGCGTGTGGGGCAGTGCTTTCTCCATCCTGTTTAACCGTGTGATTGGAGTGAAGGAGACGACTGGCTGCAGCAGCACTATGGAGGAGGAGCTCGGTGAGATATAGTCTCTTTTTGTTTGGATTTGTACTCACACCGGGAATCTATAATCTGGTCGTTTATTATCTAAGAAATGGTGGTACCAATAAATCATTTACATGGAACTTTCACCACAAAGAAAATATGTTGATTATTTATTTACTTACTTGCTTAGAAAAAAAAAACCTAGCTTTCATACTAACAACTAAAAATGTACTCGGCTGGTTGATGAGATTAAGATTAGGGTTGAATTTAGTTGTAGGCATAGCATAGCTATATTTTTAAAACATGGCAGTGGAAGATCCTCTCAAAGACATAGAGATAATAAGGAATAGGGGATGAGGGGGATGCAGGGCTAGAAACAAACAGAAATTTGCTCCTTCTGAGAGTAGAGCACTCAGGAAATTACATCATTCTGTCTGGTTTAAATGGTCACATGTCACCTTTTCCCTTCTGTATTCAGGTTCTTTTTCACTAGCTAAGAAAAGACTGTGGTAGATAAATTCTTTTAACATACAGTAAATCTTCATACTTTATACAGACTCACTCACAAGCTAATGTAACTGTAACTGTAAAAAATAAACAGCATGTTCATTATTCCTGTATCGAACAAGTTTGTCAGTATATGAAGCTATAAACTTTAACTTGCAGCACATTAGCAAGCAACAGTTTGCTGGTATACATTTACATTTATGGCATATTCCCTTACATTTAAGGGCATATTTTTAAGGGGACATTTTTTTTATGCCTTACCTTTTTCCCAAACCATTTATACAACTTAGAAATTAAGAGCATTGCTCATGGGCCCAACAGTGGAAGCCTGGTAGTACTGGGGCTTGAACCCCAAATCTTCTGATCACTAACCCAAGGCCTTAACCACTGAGTCACCACTGCCATTGATATACCACTCTTACATTAGCGATTCCTGCTTTTAGCATTCGTGAGCATGTTTTTTCCTGTTACGAGGGTAAATCCAAAAGGTCGTGGCCCAGATAGAAAAACTCAACAGTTTCATAAGTCGAATAACTTTATTTCTCAACATAATCTCCCTGAACAGCCAATCACATACACTTGTTCCAGCTGAATGACTTCATTGTCACTCACACAGTGTCGTCCTCCAAGTTCCGATTTGAGCTCGGGAAACAAATAAAAGTCTGTGGGTGCAAGATCAGGTGAATAAGATGGGTGTGGTAGAAGTTCGAAGCTGCACTCGGCTGCTGCAGCAGCGGCCACCTGTGAGGTGTGAACTGGTGCATTGTCCTGAAGCAACAAGACACCTGATAGAAGCTTCCCTCAACATTTCTTCTCAATCTCTTCCCGTAGCTGTTGCAATAGGTTGGCATAGTACTGTCCATTGATAGTTCTCATTATTCTCCATTTTTTCAGTATTCTGTAGGGCCCAGGGTACAGACCTAAATAACTCTACTGAATTATAACTAGCACGAACAGTTTTCAACTGAATATTATTGGTACAGATTGTAGTTTTGAAAATCAGTACCAATATAAAACTAAAATAATGAAAAATGCATAAGGCTACAGACTTTTGGATCTGCCCTCGTCGCATGCAATTTACTGAATCATTTCTACACATCACTGTATGTAGTTTGATATTGTACTGAAAGCCCCAAAAAGTGTTCATTTTTGTGCAACAAACAACAGAGAATGAAAAAAACAAAAATGCAAGTATGAGTTGTAAGAGGAGATCAGTTGTATGCGCCTGTGTACTTGAAGCTGTTTACTTTCTTTGTTGTTTTTATTTACAGAGCAAATTAAACCGGAGCACATTCTCGGAAAGGACACAACAGATAACGAAGAAGAACTGCGCAGGAGTAGGTCACTTTAATAGCACTTTCAATTATACATCATAAAAAATAAATTCCCGTTCACGTTCCTGAGCCGCAGTTAGCAAACAACCAATTCGCTTTTTCTGCTTTTTTCCTTTTCTCCTTATTCTCTCGTCCTCTTTTATTCCTCTTTTCCCTCTTAACCATCTTCTGTGTCCCCCTCATTTTTTTCTCTCCTCACCCTTTCCTTACCTGATATCCTGATTTTTTCCCTGCCTTCTAATTATTCATACTTTCACTCTTTCTTCATCTCTTCATCTCTAAGTGGGTACGGAGTCCTCAGAAGTGGAAGAGGAGCGGCAACGTAATGCTCAGGCCAGCTGGGTGCAGCGGATGTTCACTTCCATTGTGGGAGACACGGCGCTGTTTAACACACGTGAAGGCCGCGCGGGAAAAGTGCACAACTTCATGCTTGGCCTGAACCTAAACTCCTCTTTGCCTTTAACACCATGCAATCACTTTCAAACACAGCAGTCTGTTGAGGATGAGGTGGATGCTGTCACAGGTGCACAAATATGCTTTATCCATTACTTGTCAGGGTGAAAAGTGATCGCGCGCATCTTCTTTTGTTTTCTGTAAAACTGAGAATATGCCCTATAATCCGTGATAAATTATTGATTATGTTATGCAGGCATACTTGCTCCTCTGCATGCCTCTGCAGGTTTGGCCTTAACCACAGAGCTGTTCTGCTTTCAGTTTGGAGCACTATATAAAGGTTTTCAGTGAGTCAGCTTTAGTGCTCGTTCCCAGTAATACTGCGGTGAAGAGAAAAAAAAAACAGCTCATGCAGAATTTTCAGGCTACTTCAGACCTTTAGCAGGATATAATGATGATGTGTAACACTGTAGTCTATTATTCTGCATGTGTCTGCCAACCTGATCCTTGATCCCTTTTAGTTCATGTTTATATTATTTGTGAAAAAGATTATTTCAGGTTTGATGAAGGAATGTGTACTTTTCTTTTTGCAATACAGTTAAAGCAATCCTTACCTGATACAGAGAGTTAATAATAATAACATCCTTACCTTACCTTAACTGACAGTTATTGAGACCACACCCCCTTTACTGGGACTGACAGGTATTGAGACCACACCCCCTTTGCTGGAACTGATAGTTATTGAGACCACACCCACTTTACATGGACTGACAGGTATTGAGACCACACCCCCTTCACTGGGACTGACAGGTATTGAGACCACACCCCTTCACTGGGACTGGCAGGTATTGAGACTACACCCCTTCACTGGGACTGACAGGTATTGAGACCACACCCCTTTTACTGGAACTGACAATATTGAGACCACACCCCCTTTACTGCAACTGACAGGTACTGAGGCTATAGCTAATTGACTGAGACTGAGAGGTATATCACACCGAATTTCTTGGGACAGAAACACACTGAGTCCATATTTATTGAAATCCCCTTACTGGGACTGAGACTGAACTGAGGCCTTGCCTAATTCAATGAGACTGACAGTTATTATGACCTCACCCCCTTTTCTGGGACTTACCTATACACTTTTCCTGTAGATCCCAATGAGTTTGTTCACATCTACGAGCCACTGGATGTAAGGAGCAAGAAGATTCATGTGGTGGACAGCGGCTTGACCTTTAATCTACCCTACCCATTGATCCTGCGACCCCAGCGCGGCGTTGATCTCATCATATCTTTCGATTTCTCAGCCAGGCCGAGTGATTCCAGCCCTCCCTTTAAGGTTAGCATGACAATAGTCAGATTTGTGCAGACCATTGTGATTGAGAACAGGTTACTGTGGCAGTTATTCTAACAGCAAAGTGAGGCACTAAACCCTGAATGGATTTGTAAAAAAACGACATATGGTTGTGATGGTCCAGTGTTTACTTTTGGCAATATAGTGTAGCTACTTGATTGTGTCTTATGACTGTTTCAAACATTTAATATTATACTGTGACATATCTTTTTTTCAGGAGCTTTTGTTAGCTGAGAAATGGGCACGCATGAACAAGTTGCCTTTCCCTAAGATTGATGTGAAGGTGTTCGATCGTGAGGGTCTGCAGGAGTGTTACGTGTTCAAACCCAGGCCAGATGACAAACAATGCCCCACTGTCATCCACTTCGTCCTGGCCAACATCCACTTCAGGGAGTTCAAGGCTCCTGGTGAGGACAATTTTTTTAATGGAGCTAAAGGGTCAAACTTTTAACATTATAGTGTACTATTAATATGCTACAAATGCGAAAAGTATTTGGCCTAACCTACAAATAGACAGCTACTAGAAAGCCAAATACATAGCATTTGGTTTAAGAATATCGTGTAGTTTAGGAGATGGAGAACTCATTCATTCATTCATTTTCTGTACCGCTTAATCCTAATTAGGGTTGCGGGGAGGCTGCCGTCCATCTCAGCCGACTCTGGGTGAGGGCAGAGTACACCCTGGACAGCTCTCCAGGCCATCGCAGGGAGAACTCATCAGTTATAAAATAATATATAGGTTTAAAGGCATTATTTCTTTGCCATTTTCTCCCCAAATTAGTCACCTGCCAGTTTCTACCCACCAGGTAGCTCTCCTATATCATATTTAATCTATTGTAAAGGCTGACACAGGCTTTCTTTCAGACACATGAAACCAGCCAATTACATCTTTTTGAACTTCTACTCATGCTATGTTAGGAGAGTGTGTGAAAAAAACAGCGACACCCAGTAACGTGTTTGTGGTCACTCCAAGCACTTCTTTTTTCTAGGTTTTTCAGTTCTTATTTGGTCATAGCCAATACCCACCCATCCGGTTTTCTGCCCTATCATGTGACCACCTTCAACCAGGGAGGGGTGGGGGCAAGAACTTGCTTCCTCAGAAACACACGATGCCAGGCAATTGCATCTTTCTGGACTGTTGTGCATATATACAGTATTTAGGGCCATCGTAACATACCTCAAAGGAAAGAGCTATAGACTCGCTTGTATACATGAGCTCACAGACAGCCATGATTGGCTGTTGATCACGTAATTGACAGGGAGAACATGTATGCCATCAATCCCTCCCTGACAGCTTACTATGCCACTCAGGAACCCCGCTCCAAGCACTTCTAATTGAAAAATTTCATACCTTTCAGGAAGGTGCTGGTGTCATCAATTTAACTCCTCTTCAGGCAGCCCATCATATGGGTTGGACTTGTCACCCTGGTAACCATGAAACTGGAAGAGAATCGAGCAAAGAAGAAAAACACAACAGCAAACAAATAGTAGCCTAAGAAATAGATAATAAAAAGTAAAGAATTGATGCTAGACTAACATACAACAGCAGTCAGAGTGGTGATGTCAAGATAGTGTCATGGTGTTAATGTGATTGGCTGGTGTATAGTGTCAATCAATTTTGTTTCTTTGACTTTTGGCCATGGATGGCTGCGTCATTGCTGGGATTTGAACTTACAATCTCCAACAATAACACAAACACTTCTGTTGTATCATTTAGGAGCTAACAGATTATCCATTAATCTATTATCTATGTATATTGTGTACCCGTGGGTCATGCAGTCATGAAGCCAATCCCAGCTGACTTCAGGCAAGAGGCAGGGTACACCATGAACAGTTCACCAGACTATTGAAGAACTAACACACACAATTATTCACACTTACATTCACACCTAGGGACAAATTTAGAGTAGTCGTTTGACCTAATCTGCAAGTCTGTGGACTGTGGGAGGAAATGAAAATACCAGGAGGAAACCCACACAAGCACGGAGAGAACATGTAAACTCCACAAAAAAGTTTGAACCCAGAACATTCAGCTTGCCAGACCATCGCAGGGCAACACACACAAAACCGTTCACACTCACACTTAGAAACAGCCAATTAGCCCGTGATGTGCGTATTTTTGGACCGTGGGAGGAAACTGGAGTACCCTGAGGAAACCCACGCAAACATGGAGAGAACATGCAAACTTCACACAGAAATTCTCGAGCCCTGGACTCGAACCCAGGAACTTCTTGCTGTCAGGCAGACACGCTAACCACTACACCACCGTACCGCCCTCTATTGTCTATTTCATAATGAAAATAAAATGGATGTCTTTTATGTTATTGTTCTGAAGGAGTTCCCAGAGAGACGGATAAAGAGAAGGAATTTGCTGACTTTGACATATTTGACGATCCTGAGACCCCGTACTCCACGTTCAACTTTCAGTACTCAAACCAGGCCTTCAAACAGCTGCATGACCTCATGGAGTTCAACACACTTAACAATATTGAGGTTTGTTTTCTCCTTTATTCAGAAAATATCCAAAGAACTAACTTAATACAGACTTATTAGAAGTAAAACAAAATCTTTATACTTTACTTTTTAAATGTATTCATACTACTATAATAATTAATAATACTAAACTTTAGTATATGCTACACAGGAACTGCAAAATCTGATTGGGCTGCTATCTAGGGTTAGTACATTGTCTCAAGTGGATAATGTTTGGATGAAAATGAAGGACACTCCCAGTTTGTCACAGTTACTTGGAGCAGGCGGTGTCTTTATTATCCTACTTTAAAAATGTAAAAATAAACCATAAAAGCTGTTGTTAGTTTGCTTTTCTTGTGTTTCTGTGTAGTATATACTACAACTTTGTATAAATTCAAAAACACTCCATTACAGAGTGGAGTTTAAATTATGTTTTCGTGTAGTACTGTAAAGTAAAACTCTGAATTAATTTAACAATGCACCATTATCCAGCGCTTAGGACCTGCTCGCGGGAACTTCACCTGTCTATAATGGTTATATACTGCTCAAAAAAATAAAGGGAAGACTAAAATAACACATCCTGGATCTGAATGAATGAAATATTCTTATTAAATACTTTGTTCTTTACATAGTTGAATGTG
>JBCNYH010000013.1:9762920-9780718 GCA_039654325.1 Tandanus tandanus
TTTTTTTTTTTTTTTTTTTTTTTTTTTTTTTTTTTTTTTTTTTTTTTTTTTTTTTTTTTTTTTTTTTTTTTTTTTTAATACTTTCAGTAGTATCTGTGAAATGAAAACACATACCACTCTGTCCACTTTGTCTCAGGCGTTATCAAGTCATGATTTCATTAAAGTTTAAATGCACTTAATATTAAAGCTACTGGCTGGATGTAGAAATCCTTCTGAGGTTCATTACATTAGCTGAAGGGTTCGCTATAGATGTGTTTTCGCTGACCTGTGTGTGTGTGTGTGTGTGTGTGTGTGTGTGTGTGTGTGTGTGTGTAGGACCGGGCTGAGGGTCTGGTACTGAAAGTGCTCACAGCCTTTAAGTCTAGTGAAATTGAGAAAGCGGTACAGTCTCTGGATAAGACTAAAGTGGATCTGCTTATGAAGTACATCTATAAAGGGTTTGAACGACCGTCAGAGAACAGCAGTGCAGTGCTGCTCCAGTGGCATGAGAAGGTATGCTGTGTGTGTGTGTGTGTGTGTGTGTGTGTGTGTGTGTGCGCGTGCACAGATCCTCGTCAAATGATTCAATATCAGGAATTCAATGCTAAGTTTGGATACCGGACTTGGCGAGGGAAGCCCCAAATGTTGCGCAGTGTAGACTGATGATTGAGGATATTTTTAAAACAATTATTCACACACTAAAGGGAAGGCTTTTAAAGGCAGGCTTTTTATGTGTATGTAGTAGGAATTTATAAAAACAAAACCACACAAACATGGTTTAATTAATTGTAAAATCTATTTGAATCAGAATGCATTAATCATTCATTTGCTGAACCACTTAATCCTACTAGGGTCAAGGGAAGGCTGGAGCCTATCTCAGCCGACTATGGGACGAAGGCGAGGTACACCCTGAACAGCTCGCCAGTCCATCACAGAGCCAACACACACAACCACTCACGTTCACACCTAGGGGCAATTTTGAACAGCCAATTAGCCTAATGCGTATGTCTTTGGAATATTGGGGTAAACCCATCCAAGCACGGGGAGAGCATGCAGAAATGCCCTTGCCGAGCCCAGAACTCGAAACCAGGACGTTCTTGCTGTGAGGCGGACGTGCTAACCACTGTGCCACCATGTCACATTGCATTAATCAGCTTTATTTAAAAACATGGCAGTGAAAACTTCCGACTTCCTAACGAAAAAGTTAGGTGGCTGTTCATGGACAGACAGAGAGATCATCACTTCGTTAATGATGCTGATTAACAAAAGTTAGTGTAAGACCCCATAAGTTCTATAACTGTGAACCTAATTTTTTGTGTGTGTGTGTGTGTAGGCACTTTCCGCAGGTGGTGTGGGCTCCATTGTGCGAGTGCTCACAGCTAGAAAAACCGTATAACTCTCTCTATAAGAACGCCTTGGCAGCGCTGGCACAGAGATTGGCTGGCACAAGCTCGACGCCAGGCTCATCAATACACTGTGGAGGACGTCAGCCTCTTCCTCGTTCTCTCTCTCCCTCTCCCTCCCTCCCTCTCTATTTTTCTCAAATCTTTTACTCTCATTACATTTCTCCCCTTCTGGGTTTCATCCAGACAGCAAAGTTGAAGAAGAAAGCTCAGGTCTGTACATCCCCTGAACAGCGGCATTGATATGAAGTGGATTTGCAGATCTGATCTCTGTTCTTCGCATGTTTACAGGAGATGTTCCTCTCACACCCATAGGAACTGTTAAAATTATTCGAATGAGTTGATTATATAATACACACACACATATATACCTGAATGTATGAGTGTCACAGGTATGACTGTAGACTGTTTTCTTATATGTTGTCATGTATGATGAAATACCATACAGTCTCTCAACCTCACAAACTGCTACCTAATGCTTTAATATCAGCTCTCATAAGTGCATGGCTAGTGCTTATGAAATCTGCAGGGCCTGAATCAGGTGCTTTGGGGTTCATGTGTGTGACTTTAAACGTACGGTACAGCATCCCTTACCAGCCTCAATGCTTATGATCACAAGTCTCACTGGAGCATAAGAGGCATCCGCTGTGATTTTGTGCCCTTGTACTTTTTTTTTTTTTTTAGCATGGTAGAGGGTTCGCCTTCTGTAGGTCTGCTGCAGTCAACACCTTAACACTGCTCAACAGATCACCTTTTGCTCATCTCTGGGTATAATGATGTTCAGCTGCCATCAAAGCAGCGACCTGACTATCAAACTATGCCTGCATCTTACAAGCGTAAATCTGACCGATGGATCTTAAAGGTTTAGCCAAAATAAAGTATATTATGTTTGGTTATAACTAGTGACAGGACAGTACACTGTACACAGAAATATGAGAGAGCGGTATACATTACTCTATATCCACATGTAACATAAAAAAAATGAAGCTTGGAGAACTTTTTGACTAACATTCAAGATGCTAAGTGTTAAACATGTGACAGTTTTACTAGCTGAATAATCGCACTACCACTGCAGTGTCACTTGTGGCACTCGTTATGGCAAAACTTGAAGAGGTTGCGTGTAATTCGTAGCCTACACAGGAACGGTGTAGTCTGATTGGACCGCTATCTTGGGATTTGAGAGGGTATGCTCTCTCGCAGTTAGTCATGCTCACTTGGAGCAGATGGTTTCATTATTCTCACAATTTAAAATGGAAACACGTAACAAAAATCCTGATTTAGTTCGTTTTCTTGTGTTTCTGTGTAGTATATACTAAAACACCATTCCAGAGCGTGGTTTACTTTCGTTTCCGTGAAGTATGTCCTGAACTCTGAATGAGTAGGCTAAACATATGCGGTTAGCTATGTTGTACTAGCTCAGCTCGTAGTTCAGAGCTCACCTGACCTGCCTCTGTCATGGGCTAAATATGTAAACTGTAAAAATTGCATTTTAGTTCATTTTATTTATGTTTCTGGGTAGTATATTCTCTTAACGAGCTAAAGAAATGCCATTACACAGCACTTCTGCACCTGCTCACGTGTGCACTTGGAGCTAACCCCGTGTCCGTCGTGATTTAAATAATATAAGAAATCGACGATAAATATCTTGTTTTAGCATGTAGGTTTGTCATGTTTCCAGTTGCTACACCTGTACGTTGTCTCAATATAAGACTTATCCACTATGCAGCTCTCATACTAAGAAGGCCATATTGCCCTTTTTCCCAGCAACTTTGAATCCTGAGCATATTAATTATCCGACTTCCTGTATGGAAGTACGAGTTCAACATATGAAAAGATCGCGATGTTAGTTTGTATGAATATGATGCTGTTTCCTGTAGTACTGTTCCAACCATGAGTCATAGCTAAACATATTGGCTTTATTTCCTTACTGACAGCCTGTTCCTAAAGATCGCTGTCTTAGGATCAGCTCTTTATTAATCTTTAATTCCGTTAATCAGGTCAAGCCAAAGACTGATCCAGCATCAGCATGCAGATCGAAACATCCATTATCTGTTGTACTGAAATCAGTTTATGTATGTCTTGATCGTGTGTAAAGGTGTCATGTGGGTCTCACAATCTGCTGTTAGTTTGGAAGATGTAGGAGCTGGCTTGTATAAGCTGAGCACAATATACTGGGTGAGGGTGTATATGTTTGTGCGCTTTCCTCAAGTAATGGAACTAAACATTTCCAGCCAAGGTGTGTATTTTGGGAATGGTCTTCACATTAAGCCTTTATGTTGTCAATCATAGAAGCCAAATGTGATGAACAGACTGACATGGCCATGTGAGAGTTTTTTAGTTGTGCATATCACTTATCTGATCAAGTGTGAGTATAATGTACCAGTTTACCGACTGCCTTATGAATTATTCCTTTTATAATGTCCATTTGGAAGCAATAAAAACTACATTGATTAAAAATTGGTGTTATCATCTGTAGTTATTATGATTATAGTAAATAACAATCAAGAAGCATGAAACCGATTTTTGGATAGGTGTATATAGTGAACTCTATGACGGGCATGGCAGTAGCCTTTTCACTAGAACTAGGAGTCGCGTTCAAGTGCAGCGCCATTACTAAGTGTTGGACAGATCTAAGCCCCATATGTAAACAATGGCAGTGCTACCTAAGTGAGCTGGTCCCAGTGGCCTGACTCATTCACTTTCTGAATCGCTACTCCTACTAGAGTTGCAAGGTACACCCTGAACAGCTTGCCAGACCATCTCACTAGGGGCAATTTGGAACAGCCAGTTAGCCTAATGGGCATGTCTTTGGATTATGCAAGGAAACTGGAGTACCAAGAGAAAACCTACACAAGCACAGGAAGAACATGCAAACCCCACACAAAAACCACCCAAGCCCGGGAATGGAACCCAGGACCTTCTTGCTGTGAGGTGCACGTGCTAACCACTATGCCACGGTGCTGCTTCTGGTGCCCTTATTTTGGGGTTAAACTTCAAAAAATTTTCTAACATTTTTGAAAAATGGGGCCTAAAAGATTCAAGCTGTTCAGATTTTCTTTCAGTATAATAAAGATTTAAGCACTGAATAAAGTTTTTCGTGGGACCTCTCAAACCCCACACACATATCCTAATCAAACACGCAATCTTAGTCTCGACATGTAAAGTACACCATTTAGAAACTAGGTTTAGAGAACATTTCAATAACACAAGAATGCCATTAGTTGTTTATGTGTATGTCATTAACGATGGCGTCACATCACGTGACCCGAATATTATACGCCTCTTGTTCTCTATATTACTCTCTCCCAGAAAAAAAAATTCTTGCGTTTTTCCTTTTTTTCGAGAAATTAAATTTTCAAAGAATAACACAGGGTTCCCAAGTGTACACGTGCAGCGGAAGGATCGACAGACGAAAGCTTTTTCTTGATGTTCCAAAGCAACTCGATGGTTAGATGATTTTTCCTCAGCACTGGTGCTCCGCTTGTGCAGCACTTTGGTACAATTAAATTTTATTTTTTTAATTCTTTAAGAATATATGAAAAGATGTTCATTCAACATGGCACTGAATGTAACAAAGCCAGTAAAAGAAAAAAAAAAATTCCATGCCTTTTTTTTTTGTGCATTTCAACACTTAAAGGTGCACTGTGTAATATTTTGGAGGATCTATTAGCAGAAATTAAGTACATCATCAATGAATACATTTTCATTGATCTATAATCATTTTTTTATTTTAAAATGTTGAGGTTTCGGAACCTTAGAATATGCTTTTTATATCTACATGGGGAGCGGGTCCCCTTTCATAGAAGCCATCATGTTTGTACAGTAGCCCAGAACCACACAGGCTTCAGGTTGGTTGCAAAATTGAATTTCACCACTAGATGCCGCTAGATACTGCTAAATCTCACACACTGGTCCTTTAAGCATGTGAAGAGTCATTAATGGTATAAATGTAAGGAAAGACGCCTGGTGCATTAAAAATCATGGGGTTGAAGCTCAGACAGAATGGGACTGACACACCAAATTCACATTTGATAAAGACCAAAAGTCATTATCATACAAATGAGTTGTTGCCGTTGGTGCTCTGTATTTATAAGGTTTTGCAGGTGTAATTATTCACATTTTTCTGAAAATTGCACTGACATGTGTCATCTGTGGCAATGCTCTCCAACACTTAGTCATGGCTTCAACTTGGTACGTTGAACCACTAATAGATAGTTTGTTCAAGAACCACTGCTGTATCCTGATATTTTGTTGTGTTGGTTAAGCCAGTGGTCAGCACTGTTGCCTCACAACGAAAAGGTTTTGTCAGTTCTCTCTTTGCTTACATGGGTTCATCTACATCCTCATTTCCTCCCACAGTCCAAAGACATGCAGATTAGGTCAACTGGCTACTCCAAATTGCACATAGGTGGGATTGTAAGTGTGAATGGATGTTTGCCTGTGTGTTATCCCTGCAGTAGACGTGGTACCTCTTCAGGTTGGACCCAAATCGGCTTAATCTCACTCAAAGTCATCTGGGATTGGGTCTGATTTTTCCTGCAACCCTGATGGATAAGCAGTATGATGGATGGATGGGTGAATGGATGGACGGATGGAATTGCAGTTTCTTAACTTAAATGTGACATTTGCTTTTTTCTGTTAATTTATATCAGCCACATCTGAGGTTAATGCATCTTTCTGTGTATGGTTTAATAGTTAAACATGATCAGTTTGTATATCTTTTCAGTACTAAGCAAAATATTCAGTAATGTTGAACGCCTGACTTTCTGAGGTAGCTGTTCTAATCTGATTTCCACTCGACTGCAGGGAAGTGCACTTATAGTCTATGTATTCGGTTGAAAAGCATCTCTAAATTCAGTCATTAGTTAATGTGTTAATGTCCGAATGAAAAGCTCAGCTGAGTTTAAAATAACATATCGACAGCAGAAAATTAGCACCTCATCTTTCATGCTGGAATTGAACCTCACCCCTGCAGGCAGCTGTGAGAGGAAAAGCCAAAGCTGGAGAGGCTGCTGGCACGAGTGAAGAGCAAGACTGAAATAAAAGTTAATGAGACTGCTCAGCAAATCAGTCACATTTCAGATACTGATCCAAAACATTTGAGAAGCACAGATTCCTTGTATTTCTGGATTTAACCCATTGAAAGGGAACACACACTTAGAGCAGTGGGCTGCCACACATTACGGCGCCCGGAGAGCAGTTGGGGGTTAGGTGCCTTTCTCAAGCCATGAAGGTGGAGGAAAGGAAGGGGCAGCTCACTCCCCCTGCCAACACACATTTTCCCTGCTGATTTGGGAATCGAACCAGCGACCTTTAATTCCCAAACCAGCTTCTCTAACCATTAGGACATGGTTGCACCCAGTATTTTGGATATGATCTTAATATCAGAGGTCTGAGTATCTGCCAAATTCTGATACTGACATCATCTCAAGAACCGAGCCTGCTGCTTGATGTTAATGCAAAGCACATGCAGAAAGTTTGGATCTGTGTCAATGTGCGGGATTAGAGTCACATCAAGTCTGATGTGATACTAATACAGTGTTTTAAGCCGGGTTCAGCCCAAAGACACTTTCATGCAGTTTATGTGGCTCTAATCAAATAACCTCTGCTCTAAATTAAGCTTTTCAAGTTCACACACACACACACAAAAGTTGTTGCTTAGGCACCTGGAGGCAATTGCGTTCCTAATAAGCACTCCTGAAATAATTTCTGCTGCTCCACCCCCCACCCGTTTCCCCAGCAGTGTTCTGGCAATACAATCATAATCATAGGCCGAGTCCTTATCCGAGTCCACAGTGCTGGCTAAAAGCAATCCAAAGAACTACTTTTCACTTGTGATCATGATGTTGTATTAATGTTTCTAATCTAACCTCCACATACAGCTGATCAGTGCTGGTGCTGGGTGAAAACTTACATCATAAAAGTTATCAGTGTTATATTTGTTACGCTATGAAAACAATGTTCAGGGCCAAAAGAACCTGGTAGTACATTCAGACTGTAAGAAAAAGGACACAGGGGGCATTCAAATGCCTAATTGGGTTCACCACACACCCCTCCCAAAATAGACCGCATGTTCATGAGCCATAGTGCTACTGTGTACTTTCTCCAAAATTTGCTCTACATTGGTTCAGGGCATTGTGATAGCTAATCATGGTGTTCATGCTGTTTTTGAGTTCCTAAAGCTGTTTTTTCACACAGAATACAATAAGCACGGCCCTGTCTCCCACTTTATTATTGTAATACTGGTTGAATATTTATTTAAGCTAGCTGTACATATCATGCGACGTTCTACATCTTCATTGATGCAATAACGTGGAAAAAATAATTAATAATAATTATTTTTTAAACTGGGCAATTGAGGGTTAAGGGCCTTGCTCAAGGGCCCAACAGTGGCAGCTTGATGGCACTAGGCCTTGAACCCTTGACCTTCAGACCAGTAAGCCAGAGGCCTTAACCACTGAGCCACCACTAGCCCTGACATTTTTCTTCTTTACCCCAAATGTCCCCCCCAATAAATGGGGGCAGCCGTGGCCTAACGCTTAACAAAGCGGCTTGGGGACCTAAAGGTCAATGGTTCGATTCCCGAACCAGCAGGGAAAATGTGTGGCAGCAGGGAGAAGTGAGCTGCACCTTCTCTTTCTCCACCTTCATGGCTAAGGTGCCCTTGATTAGGGCACCTAACCCCCAATTGCTCTCCAGGCACAAATGTGTGGCAGCCCACTGCTCCAAGTGTCTGTGCTCAGTGTTTACGTGCGTGTGTGCTCACTTTGGATGTGTTAAACATAGAGCCAAAATTTCCCTTGCGGGATCAATGCATTATTTATAATAAAAAAAATGTATATATATTTAAAAACTTCATTAGCCCTCTCAGCTCTAATGAAGCAAACCTTGGACATCAAGCATGCCTCAGCTGATCCTCTGCATATGCCGTAGGGTAAAAAAAACAGGTAAAGCATTGACGTAGGCAATAAAGTATTCAATAAAGCATTGAAGTAGGAGTTATTCATGACTTCACAGTATAATAAATAAATATAATGGGAATCATATAAGCAAAATCATAAACACATTACAGAGGTTCTCACTGCAGCACTTGCATACCGTCTTTTATTTTCCAAACAAATGTGGTATATATCTTTCCCCCAAAACATCAACATGAACTCATACTTATGCAAATGGTGTCCAACTAAAAACACTTCATGCTCTAAAAAGTTTGCGATGGATGGCATTTTTAAATGAATCACACATATATCAAAACTCTGCTCCGTTTCGATGTACGACTGACAGCTACTGATGCGTTGCGAGTTGATGGCTGCTTTATTGTGACAGCTTTCCAAAATGCCTTAATCTGAAGTGATGTCATATGTACAAGGTCAATACAGCCATCTGAAAAATATACACTAGTATAACGTTGATGTGAGATGTGGCATGGACAGTGCAGACCAGACTGAGTCTTCATATTATCCTCAACACAGTGGCACAAAAGGCAAGTCAGCTTTTCGTAAATGCTTATATAAGAGGAGCGATCAGTCATTAAAATGCACTTATGATCCCTTCCCAGCTCGGAAGATTTCACTGGTTTGCACTAAGGTGAGAGAGGATATTGCCATTGACTGCCACAGAGTGAATGTCATGGATGGTTATTTATTCCCCAAAGCCAAACAATCACGATGAAAACACACGGTCACATAGTGTTGTGATTGTATTAATAGATATGAACCTTAGCGAAGGCCGCATCAGACTCCCGACTATAACAGACTGCTGCTTGGTGTGGGACACTGAACTGACTGACAACTTAAAGGGGAAAAAGAAAGAGTATCAAATACCAGTATGTCACCCAATGTCTCCCTTCCCCAAACATCTATAATCCCCTGGGCCTTAAATCCTACAAAAAGACAATTAAAAAAAGCAGCCACAGTTGTTAAGGAGCAAGGGCTCCACGAATAGAGAGAGAGAGAGAGAAAGAGAGAGAGAAAGGAGGAGAGAGAAAAAAGAAAGAGCAAAAGAACATCCATCAGTCCATTCTAAACCCTTGCATCAATCCGTGCTGGATTCATTTGTGCTCCTTCGTTGGGGCAAAGTACAGCTCCATAGGTTTGTTGACCTTCCAGTATTTCTCACTCACCAGCTCCAGGGAGAAGGAGCCATTGAGGACCTGAGACACAGACACACATGACAGCCTTATAGTGGATCAGCTAGTTAAAGCTTTATTTCAATGTCATGCAACACTGTCGCGGCTCTGCCCCTGTACGAGATGTGAAATCACTCACTGTGAACTGGTTGTTGGCTGTGGGAATGTAGATGGTGTACTGTTTCTCGCTGGCTGCCTCCACATTGATAGGACTGGCCTCTCCGTTCTTGCGCAGTTCCTCCAGAGCAAGTCTCACAGCCAGGTATTTTGAAAGGTGATCGACTGTCGCGTTGCCCGAAGTCTTAATGTACCTAATTGGGTGCAAAAAAAACCTTTTTATTATACCTCAAAATGAATAGTTTTAATGCCAAATAAATATTCAAAACTTCATCAAAACCATCACCTGACCATCACATCCATATGTGCATTCTGAACATTGCATTGCAGCTGTGATACCAGCATCTGTGTTTTATATCAAATTTACCAAGATCAGACGTTTTATTTCACGTTGCTACTCACAGGGTCAAAATGACCTGACCATGATCCCTGCGTGACTGTTAGCATTGCGTGACTGTCATCAGTGAGATCATCAGGGTTCAAGCCCCACTATCGCCGGGTTGTCACTGCGGTCCCCCCAGTGCAGCTAACTGGGCTATCAAAGGTCAGCCATGTCTCTCACTGTCTTTGGTGAGAGACATGTAAAAGAACTATTGCTGACTTTTGTAAAGAGTAGGTAAAGAGTAGGCTGCATTGCTGTCAGCGTGTTTCTGCCCTGTGATGGCCTGGCGAGCTGTCCAGGGTGTACTCTGCCCTCTCCCAAAGTCGGCTGAGATGGGCGCCAGTCTCCCCGTGACCCTAATTAGGATTAAGTGGTTCAGAAATTGAATTAATGAAAATCACTTCCACTATGTTCAAGCACCTGGTTTGGGCAGCGTCCTCCTTCTCCATGAGGGTAGGATGAGGCCTGAAGACGAGCTCGATCTCACTGGCTCCATCCAGAGCTGTGTCCCCTCCTCCGTTCTCTGTGGTGTTGTCCATGTCAAGGCCCGAGTCATCTGAGGTCTTGGTGCGTTTGATGCTCGGTCCTGCCTCCTGGTTACTGTGGACAGAGGCATTACTGCAGTGCGAGCTGTCGCCATTGTCTTCTGCCCCACTTCCATTCTCAATCTGGTGCTTCTTCCCTCGCTGCAGTCTGCATGAATAAATATTGGCAAAGAAACAAGAAAGTGTGATTACACAATAAACCAACATCGAAGAAGCACCTACTCCCCCCCCATCATCATAAAAGAAAAAAAGATCCAGGAATATGCAAACTGGAATTCTCTCTACCTTGTGTCCCAATCTGTATTTGGACAATGGAACACGAATGGCTTGCACATTTTGTGATGCATTAACTCTCATATTTAATAATAGAATAAAGAAATAGAAGCAGTTGTGTCCTAATGGTTAAAGAAGCAGGTTTGGGAGAAAAAGGTTGCTGGTTCGATTCTTAAACCAGCAGGAAAAATGTGTGGCAGAGGGGGGAGTGAGGCACCTTCCCTTCCTCCACATTCATGGCTAAAGTGCCCTTGAGCAAGGCACCTAAACCCCAACTGCTCTCCGGGCACTGCAATGTGTAGTAGCCCACTGCTCCAAATGTGTGTGCTCACCTTGGATGGGTTAAGTGCAGAAGTCAAAATTTCCCTTGTGGAATTAATACAACATAAAATAATGTAAAATAAAAATTCCAATTCTCCTGATTCGTGATATCGCCTGGTTCATTTTGCATTAATTTGATTTGCAGTTAAATATTATGTTTATACAACTATCAGCCATAACATTAAAACCACCTGCCTATCCCTGTGTACATCCTATTTGTGCCACCTAAATGGCTCTAACCCATCAAGGGATGGACTCCAGAAGACCTCTGGTGCATTTGCACACAATCATGTGAATACAGGCCAGGGGTAAGAGGTCTGCTCTCTAGACTAAGTTCAGAATGGTGCAATAATAAAAAATCCAGTGAGCGGCAGTTCAGTCAACAAAAACACCTTGTCGATGAGACAAGACTGTCAGTGAAGTCTTATTAACTGAATGCAGGGATCATATAATCTTAGAATCCAGAACTTTCAAGGATGTTTTGCGAACGCTGTTGTTTGCTTGCCAAACAGCTCCTTGTTATCCAGCTGGATTATCCACATGCTGGACTTGATTTGCATTTTCCTGGCCTCACTAGCAAACTAGGGCAGTGGGTGTGAGCTGTGAACTTGTGAAGCCTGAATCAGGGTCAAATTGTTGACTTTGCTTCATTTTCTACTTCTACAGGCATTTTCTATCATTGTACAGCTGCGCATGGGGAAAGAATTGGCAAAGGTGCATTTGGGAAAAAAAAAACGGGATTAAAAATGCCAGTGCAAGGGTGAACATTTGTAAATAAAGAGACACAAAAAGAAATAATGAAAAACAATGAGCATGAAGAACACTGAGCTTAGGCTAAATAACCATAAAATATTACATAAACATTTATTTGAACTGTATTCTGCATTTTTCAGCGCTGCAGCTTTCAATGCATCACAAAACACTAGGATCTGTGATGAGGAGCGAGACAATCAGTTGCAGGCAGTTTCAGACCTTCTTTGGCCCACATTCAAGTGTGAAACTTATTGTGTTAACGCCTGCCAAATAAACTGCACCGGGGGAAAAACCCCATCAGGGTTCCACCCAAACATAATAAATACTGCATATATGAGAGGGCACTGAGAAAAGAGGAAATCCCGAACCTCTACCAAAGCTCCAGATGATGCCCATGTGCTTTATTTTTAATACACTTGTATAATATTGGAGTCTGTATTAACCTATTCAGGGCCTGGATCTTAAGGCCCTCCTCGATGCTGTGGCTCAGAGCCTGCTGGTTGTTGTGTTTGCTTATGCGTGCCAGCACTCGCTCCTGGTGTGCCTCGTACTCGTCTCTGCTCGGGTAGATCTTGCTGATCAGGGCGTCGAAGTTTGGATCAGGACGGAGTGAGCGCTTTGACACCAGCTTCTTCCTGCACGTTGGACACTCTTTATTCCTGCATAAACAAAGATGATGGCTTACTCATAACAAGATCTGCACTGAATGACACATAACTGTCTGCTGTTGCGAAAATCAGTACCTTTAAACATTTATTCCACTTCAGAAACCATTAAAACATGCAAATATAGGTAAGGTAAGTCTGTGGGCTTTTACACCCGAGCCTCATCAGGCCGGAGCTTATCCGGTTTCCGTAGCGTGAAGCTAACATTTTCACCATGAACTCTTGGATGGGACGCTAGTCCATCGTAGATTACCTTCCCAGTATCTTTACTGGTACCCATTTATACTGCTGGGTGCACAAAGGCACACATGTGGTTAAGACCTTGCCCAGGGGTCTTAGCATGGTGGGAGTCTAATGGGGATTCGAACCCATGACGTCCTGATCATGAGCTCAGCACCCTAACCACTAACCACTACACCTCCTCCCTGATTTTCAGGTCATATGTGGTTCAAACCGATCTTTTATATACTTTTTTTGTTACAGTCTTACTTTAACTTCTCTTTGTATCATGCCCGAGCAGGACTTTGGGTTTATTCCAAATACTCAAAACAGCTTATAACAAGATAAAATGAGGAACAATACTGTCCATAACACACCCCACTGTTTCCTATACCTACACATGCTTTACTCAGGTATCAAATATAACTTGGTGAAAGAATATCTGGTGACCCATTTTAGGAAATGAGTACAATGAACAAGAATGCTGTGTAAGCACCAGTTAAATAATAATGAACATAATGTACCGTATCGCTAAAAGGAAGCTGACCACGTGAACGGAGAGTTTTCAGAATGTAAACACTCTTTATAATCATATATTTTATGCATCACTGTCAATGTTACCATGACCACATGGAGCACTTAAGTCCAGTCAGTGCATTCAGCTTTGTAATAGCGCTATGTTCCTAGCCCCTTCCTAGCAAATTTATGGTCTATGTACATTTGACTATTTTCATGTCAGCTAATAATGTAAGTTAATGAGACATTTTTGTTTTTAACTCTCAAAAATCGCAGCTATAAAAAAATATTTTCCATCTTTGTTCACTGAGCAGCATGATTTTTTTGAAATTCAAATATATTTCACAAAAATTGTTAAGACCTGACTCACACGTAAGCGATCTTTTCCAATAGTTCAAGCAAATTTTATTTAGAAAGGAACGGAATAAATTCGAAATGGAATTCGCATATGTTCGGAAACAGTCGGTTGAACTCGAGGTAAATGATCCGTATTCGCGGTCCTGGTGAAAAACTTTGGACCTGCGCAAAATTTTGGTGTGAAATTAGAATTAAAAGATATTATTAGACATTCTAAGGTTTTCGAAAAGACCACATTTTGGGCATTATGGCGGTATTTTCGGCTGAAACCAACCGAAAACGACATCGCACTATTTCGCAGCTATATTGCTTATGTATGAGTCAGCTTTAAGTCTGACCCTAACCTCTATTTCTGAGTGCAACATCGCCAACAGCCTTTAATGATGTTAATTTTAACAATAAAGAGCCTAGCAACAAATCCAGTGACTATACAAGCATATGTTAGTGTCTGCCTTGAACTCAGCGTTCCAGTTACATCAGATGCTGTGGCAAGAATTTGTAAAGCAGGATCACTTAAACTCACCATCAGTGTATTACACCTGAATTGCACGTGTGACACATCCCTGATAACCTCGGATCCCCACATAGCCAATCTCTGATCATCCCTGTTTACCCTCGTATTCTGGATTTTAATCTCTCTTTTGGAGACTCTATTTAGAGTACTTCATGGCTACACACTGTTACTGCTGCTTTTTATCTGTGTTCTTGATAGAAATGGATAAAAGGTTTGTTCATAGTACCATGACGAGCATGAGTGTGTGTTTAGGTAACTGGCAGCGACAATGTAGAAAGGACTAAGAAAGGAGCCGTTCAGAAACCAGTGTGTGTCTGACCCGGATCTGAGCGCTGTGATGATGCAGTCTGCGCAGAAGCGGTGCAGGCACTCCTTGGTCGTCATGGTGTTCTTCAGCATGTCCAGGCAGATGGGGCACATCAGCTCACTGTGTAAGCTACGAGGGGACACGGCGATCTCCAGACCATCTGTGATGGCTTCCTGATTGAAGAACAACAACAACCACAGAGATTAACACCAGGAGACTTAAATAATTACTGGGTAATAACTACTGTACCGATTGTCAAACTGCTAAAAATGTGTTTTGTTTCTCCTTGTAGCTTCACAATCAAATAATTACTGTATTATTACGTTATGAGTTAAGGGGTTTTCTACATATTGTATGTAAGCCTATTAACAATTCCAGGCTTTATTTAAAATGTGCTAAATAATTAAAGGGGGGAAAAGGGCCAAGATAAGCGTTTTCTACAAATGTTATGAAACAGAAAGCAAGGACCGATGTCTTTACCGTGGCAAATCACAGCCTTTAACCTATGCAAACTATCTTTCATGATGAAGGAAAGATCAGCACTTATTAAGTATAGGATTACTTCTGGCACCCACACTCTTACCTGTGGAGTTCTCTGTAACTCATAGAGGCTGAGCTCCCAGGTCTTGCTGAGGGGTTGAACCCCATTAGTCTGCACAGTCTGAGTCATCATTCAGCGCTGATGTAGAGAAAAATCACCTCTCTGACACAACAAGCACAGGGAACCTTCATTACAACAATGATTCATGTCTAAAATGGTGAGCTTTACAGTCGTGGTCAGCCACAGTATGCTGATGTACACATTACAATTCTTTTAACAAATCCAGGTGGAATCCCTGAATGACATTCACTGTGAATACCTGTCAAGTCCTTCACATCCCTGTAAGTGTTTACCATGTAAATGAGCTCACAAGTTCCAGAATATTTGTTTGAATCTCTCACCTCACACTGATTGGGATGGAGTTGCATGTTAGATCACTAACTGGATAAATTTAAAGAGTTAAATAAATGATTCACTACAGTCAAACAGGCCAGTGTTACCCACAACCTGCCCCCTTACCCCTCCTGTATGGCACATTTGAGTGGTTTCCTCCACTCACACACCCACTTTAATCACATATAATACTGAATCCTGTTTATTCAGATGTGGTCAAGCAGAAAAATTACAGAGTGCTGTGCGTTATCGGTGGAAACAGGGGGAAAAAACTGTCTACAGCTAATAATATTAGCTTGGGAAGCTTCTCAACTCTTTGTGTTAGCGAATGCGTAGGACAGTCGAACAAACCTAACAAAACAGACAAAAATGTCTGGTTTAATCCATGAACTACATGTAAAAGTGCACGAAGGTTTTACATTTCAGTGAAAATGCGGATGTGTTGTCGTTTTCTTCTCTCGCTGTCAAGAAAAATCGCAGTTCAGGAACGACGGCAGTGAAGCAACTGGCTAACGCAGCTAAGGATGTAGCTTTAATTAGAAACATAAACATGACTCTGCACCATACATTACATCAGTACCAGCCTCTAAATCATCTAATACTCTGGCCGTGTACAGAGAACGCTTTATAACCACTAAAAACCGTGTGAATGTAGCTTAAATAGACCTTGTTTACACACTTACCCTTTTCTGTGTTGTGGTACTGTTCCGTTTGCCAGCGCGTTCTGAAAATCTCAATATGGCGGACTTTACGACGACCCCGCAAAGCACTGTGGGAAATGTAGGAATCTGCTAACATTTTCACCATGAACTTTTACAGATTTCTAAAGATAAAATAAGCTCAAACATACTCTTGTGATAGATTTGCTCAGTTTCTTATTTTAATATTCTGTATCTTAAATAAAATGAAAATAAAAATAAATAAATTAAACTTAAATAAATAAAATAAAATCAAAAAGTAAATAAAATCTATTTTAAAAACCTCAACTTTTATTTCATCATGGGAAATATTCTTTTAGTACCTGGAATATCTAACAATAACAACAATAAGCCGACCCGTCCCGGGCCCACCAAAGGTGTTTCTGTGTGTGAAGTTTGCATGTTCTCCATGTGCTTGCGTAAGTTTTTTTCCCTTATACTCAGAATTCCTCCCACAGACATGCAAATTAGGCTAATTGGCTGTTCCTATTTGCCCCTAGGTGTAAGTGTGAGTGAGTCGGCTGAGAAAGGCTTGCCCAGAGTTGGCTGAGAAAGGCTCCAGCCTCCCTGCAACCAAAGCAGGTTTAGGTGGTTTGGCAAATGAATGAGTGATTAATTGACTGATTTCCTTTATTTGTCATTCCTTCGACCTCCACAATGCAGTAAAGAGCGAAATTTTGTGCTAGGCTCACATAAATAAACAGATAAGATTAGTGGTGTTTTTCTTGAGAGTTGCCGCTGCTGCCAGCACGGGTGCCATCTTGCCATGCTGCATTCTCATCATCTCTCTCTCGTTTGCTGAACCGCTTAATCCTACTACAGTATTATCACGGGGAGGCTGGCACCTATCTTAGCCAACACTGGGCAAAGGTAGGGTAGGTTGGGTTTAGGTTAAGCCTAAACAGCTTGCCAGACATCAGCAAGGCCAGCACACACAACCATTCACACTCACACTCACAGCTAGGGGCAATTTGGAATTTGGGAGGAAACCAGAGTCCCCGGAGGAAACCATGTAAGCACGGGAAGAACTTGCAAACTCCATACAGAAACACTCAAACCCAGGACCTTCACCGCGCTGCCCACATCCTCATCATGAACAATATATTATATTCTATTATAAATATAACATTTATATTTATATATAAAGGTGCTACATGTATGCAAGGGGGTAAACAAACAAATAATCCAGTAAATAAATTCTCTTTCTACTACTTTTTCTTCTTCTTCTAATACCTCTAAAGTAAATTTATCATTCATTCATTTTCTACCACTAGAGTTAATCAGGTAATGAATGAAAGTCTGATGTTGGCAGAAGTGTGTGTGAGGGTCAGTGCTGAAGAAGATGAGCAGGCGGCGCTACAGTTTGAGAAATGTGTGAAGTTTTAGATAAAGAGATTCAACGCCGTGAACACAGCCCGAGAGAATCGATTCGATTCAGTGAGTCGTTTAAAGATTCGACACGTCCTTGATTCACGCGCCGCGCTGCTTTTTTTCAGCCGACAGTGAAGACGCGCGGAGTTTGTGAGTTAATCGGGTTAACGGGACTAACGGACACACAGAAAGCCTTCTTCACCATGGGAGTGTCTTCCTCCAGTCTTTTAGATGAAACTAAATGTAACTACATCAGAGGTAGGCAGACTTTTATGGGATATTAAAAAGAAGTAAAAAGAAGTGTGTGTGTATATAT
>JBCNYH010000013.1:9795701-9808751 GCA_039654325.1 Tandanus tandanus
GCTTAGGCTGCTGCCCCCGCGACCCGACCCCGGAAGAAGCGGAAGAAGATGAATGATGAATGAATGAATGAATGAATAACACCTGTGATTTGTGATTTCTAAGGGACCTAGGGAAGTCTGCGTAGGTACTTCGCTCTGGTAAGTGCTCAGTCGTGGTCTGGTGTGATTATGGTTAAGGCGACCAATTTCCCTTTAGTGCTCACTAAACTATTTACTTTTTTAGTTTATACTCATACTAATTTCCCTTAGTTAATTCTAAGCCTGGTCGATATAACCTGAAATTGCAATTATATTTCAATATTTTTTAACGTTGTCACAATAGCTATACTTATCACAATATGTATTTTTATTGAAAATGTTTAGAGACAAAAGAACATCACAGCACATAGTTTGTACAGATGCTGGTGAACTAAGGGGAGCACTCTTGTACACACCTGAGGCCAGTTCGGGCTCGTCAGACACCTGTCATAAATGTGCGCCACTCCCATCACAGGACACTTGTTCGTGAGCTCCGGCACTGAGCTTGTGTGCAATGTTTTGCTCTTTGTTCTGGAATTCCCTGTACTTGCTTTGCTTTTGTTCCCAGTGCTTTTGCCTTGTTTTCCGCAGGGGTTTTCACCTGTTTACTCCCAGTTTGGGGTTAGTAAAGCCCTGAATTTTTTTCCCACCCATAACTGCTCCTCCCTCTCTCACCCCTGCCAAGAATAAGATCGTAATATAATAGGCCGGATATTGTTTAAACTAGCTCTGCATATTTTGCTATACTATACTTTTCACTTGTATTCATGGGGTAAACACATTGCAGTTACACATTTATTTCTGGAGGACAGTTGATAGTCCTGTGGAAAAAAATAATACTCATGAAATTCAGTTGGCTGCAGATAATATAATGATAATTTATTGATATTAATTTATTCATTCATTAATAATACTAGGGTCGAGAGAGGGTACAACCTGAACAGTTCGCCAATCCAATTGCCCGGCCTACACACACACAACCACTGACACTCAAGCTCACATCCAGGGGCAAGTTGGAACAGCGAATTCACTCAATGTGCATGTCTTTGTTCTGTGGGAGAACAACGGAGTACCCAAATGAAACCCATTTGAAACCAAGCATGGGGAGAACATGCGAACTCCAAACAAAAACACCCTTGCCAAGCCTGGGACTCAAACCCAGGACCTTCTTGCTGTGAGGCAGACATGCTTACCATAACGCCACCATGCCCCCTTTATTGATATATTACCCAGCCCTAATTCAGTCATTAATGTGTTTTATTTTTTTGCAGTCCAGATCATAGCAGTTTGTTTTATTTTGTTTGATTGCTGCACAACTACATACTGGAGTGCTTGTCTATTCCACAAAATAGAGGCCAAAATAT
Source organism: Tandanus tandanus (assembly GCA_039654325.1). Lineage (NCBI taxonomy): Eukaryota > Metazoa > Chordata > Actinopteri > Siluriformes > Plotosidae > Tandanus > Tandanus tandanus. The sequence goes on from JBCNYH010000013.1 coordinate 9,797,084, forward strand.
TAATTTGATTATTCAAATAATTACTTTTTATAGTTGTATGAGAAATGTTAGGAATGACGAAAGTAGAATCTTGATTTAAAAACAATATTTTTTTTGTTTAATAACTGATGAAATAAAAGCAGGTGATCAGTTCATACTGTACACTCAGGATTGTTTTGGTAAAAGCAGCTTGATTTTGCAGCTGCTTCAGTATAATGAGGGGCTCGCGACAGGAAATGACCTCATACTTTACACCGTGTGCAGAAGTAGAGCTCCGAGTCCCTGCAGTAAAGGTGCTTGCGAAAAGGCCTGGTTTCAGAGGTTGTAGGACATAAAGCAGATCAAGAAGCACTGGTTTATTTGCTTTCTGTTTTCTGACCTGACCATGGCTGTGAGAGCGAAAAAGACAGGATATTAATTTAAAGGGTTTCTTAATTGCCTATATTACTATCATTGCTGTATATCTGTGTGGTGAAAAATCTTTTATCAAGATGAGATCAGTTTATGAGTTGATGATATGGCAAAAATGTTGTATTTAATGGAATAATGGTACTTAGCATTTTCACATGATCCAATATAAATATAATATATCTGTATCTGTACAGTATATACAGCTCTGATATTTTCCCTAATCCAATTTAACATGTATATAGACTTACCAGATGATGTGGATGAAGGGAAGGTAGTGTTTGTAGTGTTTTCAGTTCATCTTGCTATATCACATTATCATCTCTTCATTTATGTGCACATACACTACAACATTCATGTACACAGAGTGGGACGCAATGGATCAGTGCAATACCAAACCCCAGACAGTCTCCTCTGCAGGATTTTCAGATATACAAAGCAGCTTGTGTTTGTGTGGTGAGGATGCAGGGCAGTTTGAAACCGCTCCAGATGTGAGCATACAGACCCAGTACTCAGCTGTGTTTATTTACCCCTCCTATGTCAAAGACTCTTGTACGAACTGGGTGCATTTGCTGAAGGCATAAAGAGAATGAATTTAACATGCTGTTCACAAAAAGATGTGTTGTTGGTGATGTTATATCAGTTGTACTGACTTTCTATGAAAGAACATCTTCAGTTTCACACCTATCATGAACGTTGATAAGTAACTGTTTTTACTTGAGTTTTACTCCCTTAAGTAATTATTATTTTAGAGGACTTTCAATCAGTATTCGAGTTCATTCCAGTGGTGTTCGGTAGTATCGGCTCAATAAAGACCACTCGAGTTCTTCTACACCAAATTGTGGCCTGTATAGAATTCCTTATGGCCAGGGGCTTTGTCATACACGAACAGGTTTGGGCCTGTTACTGTAGTTCTAATGAAAGAAAAATATAATGCCACAGCATACAACTATATTCTATACAATTGTGTTTCCAACTTTGTGGCCGCAGGTTAGGAAAGGACCAATCATGGGCATGATGGTCATGCTTTCATAAACTTTTCACCATATAATGTATATTATTACTCAGTTTTAAAATTTTGCAGCATTTAGTTAATTTGTAACTACTTATTTTTTTTGTTCTGTTTTGGCGATACCAGTTATTTACCTGATCATAATTTATATTCGAAGAGTTCAGATGCAAAACCCATAAGTGTAACTACTGCACATGAAAGTCTACGGTACCCCGCAGCCGATGGATACATACATTTTGCTGCAAAACCCCGTTAGTACTGTAGTAAATCCAAGCCAATATGCAGTTTGTTTGCAGAAGCTTGTAAGCGCCAATTTTTTTTGCTTTGCAACACAAAGGTCCACTTTTTACTTATTTGCAAAATTAAAGACTATAGATGGACTTACTCAGCAACATTTTAGAAAGGTATGAATAAAGTTGTTTTTTTTTTTTTTTTTTTTAACAATCTGATATTTTGGTCAGTGCCCCTTAACAATTCCATAACAAAAAAAGGATAAATAATTGAGGTTTACCCTTACAACCAGGTAACTTTCACTGTTTTAAAACAAAAGAGGTAAAATGGACTTACTGGGTTTTGCATCTGAACTCTTAACTTCTAAAAACAGCTGCTTTTGTGCATAGAGCTTTATCCTGTCTCCCTCAGCATGTTCCACTGTTTTCTTCATCAACATCCTGCAATTATATGTGACTGTAATGGAGGTGCAATTATATTCAATTACACCTACAACCTATGAGGCCTTCTGTCAAACTGAGAATAGTATGAGCTGGCATACTATGCATAATTCATTCATTCATTTTCTGAAGCGCTTAATCCTAATTAGGGTCGCGGGGAGGCTGGCGCCCATCTCAGCCAACTCTGGGCGAGGGCACTATGCATAATACTCATGCTAAAACCTATATGCCGGATTTGAAGAGCATAAATATTTTCAGTATGCCAATTTCCAAAAACATGGCTGAAGCAACCTTCATAGTCTTCTGCATGCTGCAATGCAGCATGGGTAAATAAATTTTTTTTTTAATAAAAATTCCCAAAATAAACAGAAAAATATACCATGTGTGATGAATATAATTTAACAATGTAGTGGTCTTGCACAGTTATACTGCACTATGTTTTTATCTACATGAAAGTAGGAAATAAAAATTGTAGGATTGTAATATATAATATAAAATCTGACAATTCTTGAGCTCCTGGAGTGAGAGGCATGCTTGCATAACTTTAGCAAAACTTTGTGCACCTTTATACAGCAGTCTGACTAGTGTTCATTAAATTTAAGTCATTAAATTGTCAGATTTTCAGAGAGGTTGAACCGTGGGTCAGTTAGAGGGCGGCATCAGCCAGCGACAAATAGCCGACAATTTGAATATTCCTTTGTTGACGGTAAAAAGTTCAACAGTGAAGGTAAGACCACCACAGATCCATGACCAGGTCGACCTGGACCATCAGAAAGATGCCTCCGCTCTGTGAAGAGAGCAGTGGAGAAAAATCCCCATTTCAAGGCTGCAGACATTGCAGAAGACATCCAAATCAGCTCAAAAACTGTATGCGCTATCTTCATCAAATGGGATATAAACCTATATACCTATAAACCTATATATAAACCTATATAAACCTATATAATTACCTTATTTCAGTTAGCGATCTGTGAGATGATTAGCAAGATGATGGTGCTAATAATGGCAGCAAGAAACAAGCCATTAACAGGTGTAAAAATAGGTTATCATGTCAATGAAATCATTAAAAAAGTACAAACCCTACCCTACCCTAAAAAAAAAAAATACAAACCCTAAAAAGACTTCTGAAAGAGATAGATAGCATTGAAGAGCACATGCTATTTATACAGGTTAATATGCAAGTCATTGAGGGAAGACTGTGACCATTTTAATTGCATTTGCAACAGCTTGAGTACAAAACAGGACCTTATTCTGCAAAGTTGCAAATATTTTGACTCTTGACCACATCACATTACTGCACAATCATTTCCTGAGTTGTGTATGTCGTAATGAACCAACTGGTGTAACATTCGATGCATAACTGAAGGCGGTGGTAATAAACACTGCATTGTGTATGTCTGTGTCTCAACAGTGTCTTTTTCACTGTGTGTGTGTGTGTGTGTGTGTGTGTGTTCTATCCTCCTGCTATGTGCCTTAAAGAGGAAAAGCACACAATCTCCCAGTCAGGAATCTAACAGGAAACCGTTATCTCATCCCACTGCCTCTAAATTCATTTATCAGCACAAGATGAAGAGCAGGCTGATTAGATAACAGGAATCAGACACAGATTTAATTTTATCAGGATACAAAGACTTCTCATCTCTTTAGCATAAATCTATCATTTCTTTTTTCATTTGTAAACTACATGCCTGAAGACGTACTGGAAATATAAATGTATTGTCATAGGGCAGCATGGTGGCAGAGTGGTTAGCACATCCACCTCGCAGCAAGAAGGTCCTGGGTGTGGGTTCGGCCAGGGCGTTTCTGTGTGGAGTTTGCATGTTCTTCCTGTGCTTGTGTAGGTTTCCACCAGGTACCATGGTTTCCTCTCATAGTCCAAAGACATGCACATTAGGCTAATTGGTTGTTCCAAATTGCCCCTAGGTGTGAGTGGTTGTTTGTGTTAACCCTGCGATGGTCTTGTGAGCTGTTCAGGGTGTACCCTGCCTTCACCCAGTGTCGGCTGACATAGGCTCCAGATTCCCCATGACCCTTGTAGGATTAAGAGGTTCAGCAAATAAGTGAGCGAGTGAGTGAGTGAGTGATGTCATAAACCATTAATAAAATTTTAGTAGTATGAAAATAACGTAAGCTTTGATGTGGACATGTCTCCAATGAAGTCAGTGTTGATGTATTAGACATCACCGTTGAAGCCAGAGAGACAGGAGAACGTATTATCTCACTTATCATTCTGTTCAGAGGAAAATGAATTATTCTGTCTCTGAGTCTGTTTCTTTTTCTCTGAAAATAAGCAGCTAAATCCAAAATGGAGAGGGTTGCTGGACTTGCGACTGGAAATAGGAGGAAATGCAGTCTCCACATCACCGTGCCATGTTATTTTGGCAGAGCAGTGAAGCGTTAAGTCTCAGCCCAAATTTCTCCATAATGCATCATAGAGTTGGCTCTGAACATAGATCTGTTTTTCCTCTTACAAACACAACATCTAAAAAAAATCCACCAGACTGTGAGGATATGATAGATTCTTAAGGCACAAGATCATACAAAATGAGGGATACAAGTCAAGTTGCCTTAGCTGTAATATAGAGTAAATTAAATTAAATCCTTTGAAGTGTGAAATGTTGAACTAAAAACCACATTGATGGGCCTGTTTAACAATGTGCCTGTTTGTAGGACTGTTTCTGGATTTTGAAACATACAGTACTAATGTCATTACCAGCCGTGCATTTGCCGTAGAAGGACATCAGAGTACAAAAGTTTGTACACCCGGGTCAAAATGACGACGACATAAAACTTCTTGTGCATTTAATTTTTAGTATCAGTATAAGTGAATATAATGGGTAAAATTTGATATATTAATAATAATAAAAAACCTAATGCATGCTAATGGCAGTTACATTCTTAACTCCTAAATCTGTAAGTTTTACAGAACTAATAACAAAGAAATGTCTTGCCACAGCATTTAAATTAGTTGTTGTTGCAGTGAAAGATGGCACACCCCAGCACTTCAACTAAATATGTATTTTGAGGCGGTGGCACGGTGAGGTAGTGGTTAGCACGTCCGCCACACAGCAAGAACATCCTGGGTTTGAGCCCTGGGCTAGGCGATGATGTTTCTATGTAAAGTTTAAAGGTTCTATTTGTGCTTGCAAGGGTATCCTCTGGGTACTCCGGGTTTCTCCCAGTCCAAAGGCATGTACCTTAGGCGGACATTTCAAATTGCCCCATGTGTGAGTGTGTGTATGTGAATGTTTGTGCGTGTTGGCCCTGTGATGGACTGGCGAGCTGTTCAGGGTGTACCCTGTCTTTGCCTAGAGACTAAGATTGGCTCCAGTGTCTCACGACTCTCGTAGGATTAAACCGTTCGACAAATGAATAAATAATTAATGAATTCATGTATTTTGGAGAATTTTTACTATGTCCCCTGGCTCAGTTGTTAGAAGTGTTGCCTCACGATGAGAAGGTTTAAATCTGGGTGTACTCCACATTTCATTCAAATCTGTGCTTTGATTGGAGTAGATTAGCCAATCAGAGCACATAATTGCTCATATCGAGTGACCTAGGAGAGATTAAATATTGTGTACAACCTGAATATATTGAACCTGTGTGTGTGTGTGTGTGTGTGTGTGTGTGTGTGTGTGTGTGTGTGTGTGTGTGTGTGTGTGTGTAGGACGGACTGAGGCTGAGCTGAATAACTTCAGCCCTCACTATAAGAGACAGTACTGTGTAGCGTTTGTCTCACAGCTACAGGATGAAGTGGAGCAGCAGCAGACGGTTCACACACAGCTCCTCAAACAGAAGGTACTTTACCCACAGCACACTTATCAACCAACTCAACTTTAATTATGACCCTTTTCACAGGGGCATGGTCACACTGGAATAGGTTTGGCCCATTTCGTTTCATAAAAAGGAAATTGTAATGCAACAGAATGAAAAACGTATTCTAAACAACTGTGCACTTCCATTTTTTTGAAGAATACTGTACTTGACTACTGTTGAATAATCTTGGGAATATAGGAATTTAGTATATACTATACAGGAATGGTGCAGTCTGATTGGAATCAAATGAAAAAATAAGCCATAAAATTTTTATTTTTGTTTGTTTTTCTTGTGTTTAACCCTAAACAGTTGGGTTAGAAAGGAGTCTTGCCCTCTAACTGCACCTTGCTTATTATGACTTTTTTCCTGAGGCCTGTTCCTCAGAGCAGACAGATAAAGTCACGCTTGGTGGGGGGAGAAAAAACCTTCATTGATGAAAAAAGTATAAACATACTATCCATTAAATAGTTTCATACCAAATGTTGAGCAGTGAGCTCACCTTACTGAGTCTTTCATGGTTAAAATATGTATTTAAAAAAGAAAAGCTTGTTTTAGTATGTTTTTGTGCTGATGTTTATGTGTAGTATATACTAAAACAATTATATTTCTGTTAAATTCAGTGACATCCACCTTCAGTGCATAATTGTTCATTAAATCAAGGCTCTAGGAAACTTGTGCCAGCTGTTTTATTAACAGCTATCTGTTTAGCCACCTATAAAGTATTGGTACAGTAAAATAAAGCAGTATAGTTTCACATTAGCATGTAGCAACATCAGTTAAAGCTGATTTTAAATCACTAAACTGTCCGTGTGTGTGCATGTGTCTGTTTGTAGGACCCACTGCAGGCCTCTGATTTGATGTATAAGGACAAAGTACTGCACTTTGATGACAGTAAGAAATGGAAGGAGAGGTTTGCGACAGTGCGAGCAGACTACAGTCTGGAGCTTCATGACAGCCAGGAGGTACATGAGAGACAAGTCCCACACCGATGCAGCAAATGATCATGAAAATGAGTAACTATGACGCCCAACCAATTTTATCACATTGACACATCTGCAGAATAAATGTACCTTGTTTTGCAGATAGGTCAGTACACCTCTAATAAAAACACCTGTATATGGGAACATAGCAGCCATATATGTCATTTTATTCTTGGCCAACAGCACAAATGTTCTTATAGTCTGTAAACTGAAGTATAAATGTTCAATCCTTTCTTCCTGTTTCCTTTCCTATTCTTCTGGGTGATCTAAACTGGGATATGATTAACCCCCAGACATAGTTTTGCAGCAATTTGATTCTCTAAACCTCACCCAAATTGTTTCGAAGCCCACTAGACCCAACCCCAAATCTCCTTCATCCCCTTCGCTGACTGACCTCATTCTTACAAAAACCCCATCTATTTATCAATCTGGAGTCTTTAGCCAAGTGAGTGATCACTGTGCCATTGCATGGATACACTCTGGCCTTTCAGTCAAACAGCCAAGCGCTCTCTGAAGAGGTTTGACATGCAGACCTTTCTCCTCGTGTCTTGGGAGAGAATCCATGCTATCGCTTCCTTACATGATTCCTGGTCTTATTTCAAAACTACATTCACCTTGATCATTTATAAACATGCCCCTCTGAAAAAAATTCAGGACCAAGAATCTTTACAGTCCTTGGTTCTCCCATGAGTTGGCAAAGCTTATTCATCAAAATTACACCCTTTAGCAGAAAGCCTGTTCCTCCCAGTCTACTGTCGACTGGCTTGTCGACAGTAGACCGCCAGGAATCAGGAATGCCAAAATCTCCTACTTTAAGGAGAAACTCACCACCTGTGGTTCTGACACAAGGAAGTTCTGGAAAATAGTCAAGTCTATGGAAAACAAATGTACTTCTCCTCAGCTGCCAAATTCAATGTTATTCAATAGCATTGCTATCACTGATAAGCCTCGTTTGGTCGTATGATCCGAATAAATCTGCTGGCTTTGATGGACTTGATCCGATGTTCTTAAAAGCATCTGCTCATATTATTGCTGCTCCAATAACAACAATATTTAACCTGTCTTTACAGCTCTCAGTTTTCCCTCCTGACTGGAAATCAGCCATGATTTTCCCCCTCTTTAAAGGTGGCTCTGGCTCCGACTCCAACTGTTACAGGCCCATTTCCATATTACCATGCTTAACTAAAGTTCTGGAGAAACTGGTTCATAAACAGCTAAGTTGTTTCAAACCACATCCTGTTTGACCTACAATCTGGCTTTCGGGCTGGTCATGGGTGTATTACAGCCACCATAAAGGTTTTTGAAGACATTATCAGAGCATTAGATAATAAGCAGGTCTGCATAGCTGCCTTTATTGACCTTACCAAGGCCTTCGACTCTGTCGATGATGGGATCCTCCTACGTTTGCTCTCTAGCATTGGTCTGTCCACCACCTGCTGTGACTGGTTTGCCAGCTATCTTGTTAACCATGTCCAGCAGCTGAAGACTGAAAATATTTTGTCTGAACCGCTTACAATCTTCAAAGGAATGCCTCAGGGTTCCATATTGGGCCCAACCTTACTCTCCATCTACATTAATGATGTAGCCAAAGCTGCTGGCAGTTCCAGGATCCATCTGTATGCTGATGACACCATCCTATATTCAATTAGCCCTTCACTCCACTCTACCAGATCTACTCTTCAACTCAGCCTCACCTCTGTTGAGCAGTTCTATTAAACCTTCATCTCTGCCTTAATGCTAATAAGACCAAATGCATTGTTTTTAATAGGATGGAAATATGATGCCTCCAGCCTTCCTAAGATCCAATGTGCTGATGGTTCGGATTTGGATTATGTAAAATCCTACTAATACCTAGGCATCTGGTTGGATTCGTCTCTGTCTTTCACCAATCACATCAGTAACCTTCAAACAAAAGTTAAAGCTAGACTCGCTTTTCTCTTCCGTATTAAAGATTCTTTCACTCGTGCTGCCAAGCACGCCCTCATCAAGATGACATTACTCCCGATCTTGGACTATGGTGACATCATCTACAAAATGGCTCCAAGCACTGCTCTCACTAAACTGGACACTCTTCATCACTCAGACATCCGCTTTGCCACTAATGCACCTTTTCATAATTACCATTGTGACCTCTATAAATTGGTGGGTTGGCCCTCCCTCCACACCTGATGGTTCCATCACTGATTTTACTTTATCTATAAAACAAATACATCTGGCTCACCATTCCCAGTACTTGTACTATTTTTTTGGCCGCAATTCCTTTCACTTTGCAGCAGCAAATAATTGCAACACTTTACAAAACAGACTCAAAGTTTTATCATTCATGTCTTTTACCACTTTTAAGCTTAAACTCCAGCAGATAATAACTGACTGCTGCTCTTGTTGATCATCTTTTTTTGTGTGTGTGTGTGTGTGTGTTTGTGTGTGTTCTTGGTATGTTTATATGTTTATTTGTATTTATGTTTATGTATTTTTCCTACTGAAGCCTCTTGGCCAGGTTTGTAAATGAGAATTGGTTCTCAAACATTTTACCTGGTAAAATAAAGGTAAAAAAAAAAAAATCCTGTGACATTGATCAATGGTATGCTATTTTTTGTCATCCAGTCTAATCTTGGGATACTGGGTACTGCTTGATTATTGTGATAGTTGAAAGTGCATTGTCCTGTTTTATTATATCCAGAGTTTTGCAAAAGGCACTCCTGCACGTCAAACCCTTCAGCTAACAGGGGGCACTGTGCTAACCTCGGAAGAGAAATATTGTGCTCTAGTGGACAAATCCTTCCCTGACCTGAACAGTGAGTTTCTTTGTCATCTTAGACATTTTAAACCTTATTGGGAGACATCTGTTTGCCTTAATACAGACATTTTAAAAAATTTTCATTTACTTAAGCATTAAAAAGTAGACCAAAATAAAACAGAGTAGCCAGTAGGGAGTGGGGCTCTGACTAAGGCCTTCTCCCTAAACCTCAGTGGGATTAAAATACTGTTCTTTTTTTTTAATTTTCACTCCAGAAGAAACAAGCATAAGCCACAAAAAAACAAATGGATCTTGATATACCATCTCCTTTTAACTCCATTTCCCACCTTTTTAGGCTCGAAAGAGGAGGCTGCTTCGCCAATGGTAACCGTTTCTGGTCCATTTCCTGTCTTCCTGAAACTCCCATACCGAAAAGATGCCTACTTCAGCTTCCAAGAGGAGGATAAACAGATGCACTTTGTCTCTATTCTCTCAGACTGCATTCGCCATCAAAACCACGGTGAGTGCTGTGAGAGAAAACATGTAGCAGCAACAGGCTAGGTTTCCTCCGGGTGCTTCGGCTTCCTCCCACAGTCCAAAGATATGCTCATTAGACTAATTGGGTGTCCCGAATTGTCCCTAGGTGTGAGTGTTAATGATTGTGTGTGTGTTGCCCTGCAATAGTCTGGTGAGCTGTTCAGGGTGCACCACACCTTCGACTAGTGTTGACTCAAATAGAAATTCCACACAGAAACGTCTGAGCCCAGGACTCAAACCCAGGACCTTGCCGTGAGCTTGACCTTGAGGTGGATGTTCTAACCACTACGCCACTGAAGGCACGGACAGAGAGTAAGATAAACTGGTAGGTAGGTAACAGACAGGCAGAAAGATAAACTGGTAGGTAGGTATGTAAGTAAGTAAATACGTAGGGTAATTAAATATAGAGACAGAATCGCAGACTAGCAGGTGTGGACTTACAGTCTTGTAGCCTTCTAAGACCTCCCTCACCCAGAGCTGTCTCTCTGTCATACTCAAACATATTCTTTACATATTCTACAGACTCCTGCACCTCATGTACACACTCACACACAATTACAGCTGCTATCATTAATGAAACAGGCAGACAGGTGGACGACACATTGTTGGGTATAATGATAGATTATCAAACAGACAGACAGACAGATAGATAGCGATAGAGTAAGAGAGAGAACATTAGCAAGAACGAAAGCAAAGACGTCCTGCCTCCCCGAAACTGTGAGATCGCTACTGTTGTTTTTTTTTTTTCCGTGGCCTTGGTAACACTCTAATAATATCCCACTTACACAAGCTGCTCTTCCTGTGCTGAAGTAAGAACAATCTCGATGACTTGTCTTTCAGTGGTTTTAGCGGTTAGTTCTCCTCTGCAGAGCATGGTTACACACGCTCTAGCATCATCATCGAGTTCGGTTACACATGCTGTGCAGTGCTGTGCTGCTTTAACACCTTTTGATGCGGGTGTGTTTCATATTCCTTAAATGCCACATGGTTTATTTATTATTATTATTATTATTTTTATATCATGCGAAGTAACTGATGTTGTCAATATGCAGAGGATTTGCCAAATTACACATTATACATAAAGCTGATTAACAGATTGACTGTCAAGTCTGGTGTAACTTCTTATCAGTGAACAGAAGGGTGGTACTTATGCTTGGAAATAATATGAAAATCTAAATGATGAGGTCTGTTTAAGTTATTAGCGCTGCTTGTGTAAGTGCTTGTGTAAGCATGCTGTTTCTTAACCCAGTTTCTAATCAAAGCATTTTGAGAGTTTCATCCCTTTATCCTTCCGTTTCTCTTGGTTTTTGGTATCTGGCTGACCACAAGGGAGAAGTTTGTCACGCGATGCAGTGGAATTCCTATAAATTTATTTCTGTTATAGATGTGCCAGCGCTATTTACCAATATCAGGCCTCTGAGTACCAGCTGATACACAAATAGTAGTTGTTGTTGTTTATTATTATTATTATTATTATTATTATTATTATTATTATTATTATTATTATTATTATTATTATTATTATTAT
>JBCNYH010000013.1:9892125-9902335 GCA_039654325.1 Tandanus tandanus
GGAGACTTGTGGATATTAGCAGGACGCTGTTGATTCCCTCTGCGTGCTGCTTTTGAAGTAGAGAAGAGTTGGTGTTCAAAGAAAGAATAAATAAAATAACTAAAACTGCTTCAAGAGGGAAAAACAAGAGAAGTTAAACAACGAAATTAAAATTAAATCCCTAAAATCTGAGGGAAGAAGCTAGGTTAAGAACGCCGACAAGCAGTTGTGGGCTTACTGGTGAGGTAGAGCTGGGTGTCATCTGCGTAGCAGTGGAAATGGATTTTGTATTTATGGAAAATATTGCCAAGGGGAAGGAGGTAAATAATGAGGAGAAGGAGCCCCAGGACAGAGCCCTGGAGCACACCTGTAGTGACAGAGGAAGGATTGGATGTGAAAGATTTAAGTTTGATAAACTGAGTGTGGCCTGAGAGGTAAGATTTAAACCAGTCTAATGGAGTATGAGTGATACCAATGGAGGCTAGCCTATTAAGAAGGGTGATGTGAGATATGGTATCAAAGGCCACACTCAGATCAAGGAGAATGAGGATGGTAAGTATTTTTGGTGCGCAAGTGATATTTTTTCAAGGATTTTGTAGATGAAGGGTAAATTTGAATTGAAAAAAAAAAAGAAAGTTATTGAGGTTGGTGGGATCCGCACCGGGGTTTTTTTCAATATTGGAGTAATTACAGCAGTTTGAAATGATGTAGGAACAGTTCCAGTGGATGAGAGCAGAAATGATGGGGACCAGAGAGGGGAGACAGGCTTTAACCAGAACTGTAGGGAGGGGGTCAAGCTGACAGGTGGATGACTTAGGCTTTCTGATGAGGTCAGATATTTCTGAGAGAGTGGGGAGCTGGAAGGTGGAAAATAAGTGAGTCGGTATAAGTGAAATTCAGATGACAAACTAAGTGAAGAGGTAGGACCGAGGTGCTGGTGGATATTTAGAATTTTGTTAAAAAGAATAACATATGGGCAGAAGGCAGTTGAGTAATGGTGTGATGGAAGAGAGTCCAGGGGACAGATGGAATTGTTGAGTAAAGAGAACAGTGATTTAGTAATGCCTTCATTTGAACAAATTAAGCCAGAACAGTAACAGGATTTGGTGCAGTCAATGCAGTCCTTGTAGTGCAGGATATAATTTTTGTGCATTTCTTTGTGGATGACCAGTTCAGTTCTTCTAGAGAACCTCTCAAGTTGCTGACCTTTGGCTTTCATGAGGCAAAGGTCAGGAGTGAACAAGGGGGCTGAGATGGAGGAGACAGACCTGGTTTTTAAAGGAGCAAGAGAGTCGAACATATTATAAAGTCCAGTGTTGTAATGTGAAACCAGTTCATCAGGGGTAGATGAAATGTAGGTGTCCAGGAGGGAGTCAATACTGGAAGTGAGAGCGTCCATGTAAATGTTTTTAAAGTTATGAAATGTAATGAGACATGGACACTTAGTAGTGGAGAGGGTGAGTGTAATATTGAATGAGAGGAGGAAATGATCAGTTATTGGGAGTTCATCAGCAGTGCAGTCCAGAGGGGAATTGCCAGAATAACAAATTAAGTCCAGTATATGCCCTCTCGTGTGTGTGGTAACATTAGTGTGCTGCTGAAAAATAAGCTTTTTAAACAGAATGGAAAATCTCTGGTGAGAAGGTGATTGATGTTGTCCATATGCATGTTGAAATCTCCCAGCAGAACTATGTTAGGTGAGAGAGTGGATAGATGGGTTAGAATTGCAGCAAAGTCATTTAAAAGGTCACTATTTGGTATGGGTTAAACAGATGCAATGATGGTGGGCGTAGGTTTAGACCGTTTACATACAAGGAGCTGAAAACTGGGGCAGGCAGTGACGTGACTCTCCAAGTCTCGCGATATATCATTGCGAGACCGCCTCCACTGCCGAAGCAACAGGGTTGACAGATGTAAACAAACCCAGATGGAGTGGATTTGTTGAGCTGGAAAAGTCAATGGGCTGTTGCCATGTCTCAGTTAAACAGATGAGATCAAACTTATGGTTGTTGAGGAGATCCTGGATGAGATTACCCTTGCTCGGAAGTGAGTGGATTTTTAGCAGACCAAAGTTGACGGAGGTGGTGTCGCAGTTGATGGTGGTGTTACCGAGCAAGGCTGGCTAACACATGGTGGTCAAAAGCCCGGCCGGTGCAGCGAGGGGGCTGTCGAGAACTGGACCAGATGGACTTTATTGCTGTAGTTGTCGGTGTGAAAGGTGACAGCGTAGCCGGAGGAGTTTGTCAGCCGAGTACTGGAGCAGACCCGTCGATTATAGGTAGGCAGATGAAAAAAAGGAGCCAAACATACACAGACCAGAAGTAGATCCTATCATCCCATATTGTAGCCGAGGATTCAGGCAGCGCAGACGTCCAGGTAAGCACGCTGTGACAGGTGGGCTAGTGCTAAATAAAATAATAGCCTACGTTCAGGTGAAGTTCGTCAGAAGAGTTGGTTAGGTTACAGTACCATAAAACAAGTTAAAAACAAACAAGCTAACAAAAAAAAACAATGTAAAAGTTTACCGGTGAGCAGCAGCAGCAAGTTGCACCAGCGTTCACTCAAAACCGGAACCGAAACCCACCGCATCCATGCATACATTATGAGCAGCAACCATACTCTGCATGATCTCAGTGTAAATCACTGTCTCACCACTCTTTCCATCAACACCTACTGTCTCACCACCCTTTCCATCAACATCTACTGTCTCACCACCCTTTCTATCAACACCTTCTGTCTCACCACCTTTTCCATTAACACTGTCTGTCTCACCACTCTTTTCATCAACACCTACTGTCTCAACACCATATCCATCAACACATTTTGTCTTAGCACCCTTTCCATCAACACATTCTGTGTCAACAACCTTTTCATCAACACCTACAGTCTCACCCCCTTTCCATTAACAACTACTGTCTCAACACCCTTTTCATCAACACATTCTGTCTCACCAGCCTTTCCATAAACATCTACTGTCTCAACACCCTTTTCATTAAAACCTTCTGTCTCACCATCCTTTCTATGAACATCTACTGTTTTAACACCCTTTCCATCAACACCCACTGTCTCACCATCCTTACCACCAACACTTACTGTGTCACCACCATTTCCACCAAGATCTAGTGTCTCAACCCCTTTCGATTATCAACTACTGTCTCAACACTTTTTTCATCAACAACTACTGTTTCACCACACTTTTCATTAACACCTTCTGTTTCACCACCCTTTCCATCAACACCTACTGTCTCATTACTCTTTCCATCAACACATTCTGTCTCACCACCCTTTCCATCAACACCTTGTGTCAACACCTTTTCAACCAACACCTACTGTCTCACCACCCTTTCCATAAACCCCTTCTATCTTTCCACTCTTTCCATAAAAACCTACTGTCTTAACACCCTTTCCATCAACAACTTCTTTCTCACCACACTTACCACCAACAACTACCGTCTCAACACCCTTTCCATGAACACCTTATCTCACCTCTCTTTCCATCAACACCTACTGTCTTAACACTCTTTCCATCAACACCTACTATCTCATCATCCTTACCGCCAACACCCACTGTCTCACCCCCTTTTCCATCAACTACACTCGTGACGCCCTTTCCATCAACACATTCTGTCTCCCCAGCCTTTCCACCGACACCTACTGTCTCAGCACCCGTTTCATTAACAACTACTGTCTCAACATCCTTTCCATCAACAAATTCTGTCTCACCAGCCTTTTCACCTAGACCTTCTGTCTCACCAGCTTTTTCACCAACACCTACTGTCTCAACAACCTTTCCATCAATACTTACTGTCTTAACACCATTTTCATCAACACCTTCTGTCTCACCACACTTTTCATTAACAACTTCTGTCTCAACACCCTTTCCATAAACATCTACTGTCTCACCACCCTTTCTATAAACATCTACTGTCTCACCAGCCTTTCCATAAACACCAACTGTCTCAACACCCTATTCATCAACGCTATCTGACTCACCAACATTTTCATTAATGCCTTCTGTTTCACCACCCTTTCTATAAACATCTACTGTCTCACCACATTTACCATCAACACATTTTGTCTCAACAACCTTTCTATCAACTCTGTCTTTGTCAACAACCTTTTCCATCAACACCCAGTGTCTTACCACCCTGTACATCAACACGTACTGTCTCAACACCCTTCCAACCAACACCTACTGTCTCACCACCCTTTCCATAAAAACCTTTGTGTATCACCACTCTTTCCATCAACACCTACTGTCTCAACAGCCTTTCCATCAACACCCACTGTCACCACCCTTTCCATCAACACCTACTGTCTCAGCACCCTTTCCATCAACACCCACTGTCTCACCATCCTTACCAGCAACACCTACTGTGTCACCACCATTTCCACCAAGACCTAGTGTCTCACCCCCTTTCGATCATCAACTACTGTCTCAACACCATTTTCACCAACACCGCCTGTCTAACCACCCTTTATATTAACACCTACTGTCTCAACACCATTTTCATCAACAAGAACTGTCTCACCAGCCTTTCCACCAACACCTACTGTCTCAAGACCCTTTTCAACACCATCTGTCTCACTACCCTTTTCATTAACACCTTCTGTCTCACAACCCTTTCCATAAACACATTCTGTCTCACCTCTCTTTCTATCAACATATACTGTCTCAACAGTCTTTCCATGAAAACCTACTGTCTCACCCCTTTCCGTCAACAACTACTGTCTCAACACCATTTTCATCAACAAGAACTGTCTCACCACCCTTTCCACTAACATCTACTGTCTCAACACCATTTTCATCGAATCCTTGTCTGACCTCTTTTTTACTGTCTCACAACCCTTTCCATCATCACCCTCTGTCTCACTACTCTTTCCATCAACTCCTTTTGTCTCACCACCCTTTCCATCAACACCTACTGTCTCTCCTCCTTTTCGATCAACACCTTATGTGTCACCACCATTTCTATCAACACTATCTGTCTCAACATCCTTTCCATCAACACCAACTGTCTCAACACCCTTTCCATAGACACCTAATGTCTCAAAAAACCCTTTCCATCAACACCTACTGTCTTAAAACCCTTTCCATCAACACCTACTGTCTTAAAACCCTTTCCATCAACATCTTCTGTGTCAACACTTTTTCTGTCAACACTTACTGTCTCAACACCCATTCCATCAACACTTACTGCCTCACCTCCCTTTCCATCAACACCTACTGTCTCAACTCCATTTTCATCAACACCTTCTGTCTCACCACACTTTTAAAGGAAAGGGTGGTGAGACAGGTGGTGTTGATGAAAAGGGTGTTGAGACAAGGTGTTGATGAAAAGGCTGGTGAGACAGAATGTGTTTTTAGCATGGTCAATGAGACAGTAGGTGTTGGTGGAAAGGGTGGTTAGACAGTAGGTGTTAATTAAAGTGTGGTGAGAATGGAGGTGTTGATGAAAAGGGTGTTGTGACACTGGTTGTAGATGGAAAGTGGGTGAGACAGTAGGTGTTGGTGGAATGGGTGGGGACACAGTAAGTGTTAGTGGTAAGGGTGGTGAGACAGTGGGTGTTGATGGAAAGGTTGGTGAGACAGTAGATGTTGATGGAAAGGGTAGTGAGACATTCGGTGTTGATGAAAAGGGTGGTGAGACAGTAGGTGTTTATTGAAAGGATGGTGAGACAGTAGGTGTTGGTTGAAAGGGTGTTGAGACTGTACGTGTTGATGTAACGGGTGGTGAGACAGTAGGTGTTGAGGAAAAGGCTGTTGACAAAGACAGTATTGATGGAAATGGTGTTAAAACAGTAGATGTTCATTGAAAGGGTGTTGAGACAGTACGTTTTAATGAAAAGGGTGGTGAGACAGACGGCGTTGATGAAAAGGGGGTTGAGACAGTAGGTGTTTATGGAAAAGCTGGTGAGAATGAATGTGTTGATGGAAAGGGTGTTAAAACAGTAGATGTTCATAGAAAGGGTGGTTAGACAGAAGGTGTTAATAAAAAGTGTGGTGAGACAGAAGGAGTTAAAACAGTAGGTGTTGATGGAAAGCGAGGTGAGACAAGGTGTTTATGGAAAGGGTGATGAGACAGAAGGTGTTAATGAAAAGGATGCTGAGACAGACGGTGTTGAGACAGTTGGTGTTGGTGGAAAGGCTGGTGAGACAGAATCTGTTGACGGAAAGGATGTTGAGAGGGTAGTGGTTGGTGGTAAGTGTCTTGAAACAGTAGTTGTTGATTCCTTAACACTAGTTGATGCATTAACACCTTCTATTTCACCAGCCTTTCCACGAACACCTACTGACTCAACACCCTTTCCATCAACACCTACTGTTTCACCACCCTCTCCACCAACACCTACTGTTTCACCACCTTTCCATCAACACCTTCTGTCTCACCACACTTTTCATTAAGACCTTCTGTCTCACCACGCTGTCCATCAACACCTACTGTCTCAACACCCTTTCAATCAACACCTCCTGACTCACCAGTCTTTTCTTCAGCACCTTCTGTCTCTCCCCCTTTCCATCCACACCTTCTGTGTCAACACTCTTTCCACCACCTAGTGTCTCAACATTTAATTTCTTATAACCCTTCCCATCAACACCTACTGTGTCAACACCCATTCAATAAATACCTACTGTCTCACCACCCTTTCCATGGACACCTAGTGTCTCACCCCACATTCCATCAACATCTTCTGTCTCAACCCCTTTCCACCAACACCTTCAGTCTCACCAACCTTTCAACCAACATCTTCTGTCTCAACCGATTTCCATCAACACCTACTGTTTCAACACCCTTTCCATCAACACTTACTGTCCCACAACCTTTTCCATAAACACCTACTGTTTCAACACCCTTTCCATCAACACCTTCTGTCTCACCACACTTTCCATAAACACCTAACTTCTTAACTGCCTTTCCATCAACAACTACAGTCTCTACACCCTTTCCATCAACACATTTTGGCTCAACACCCTTCTCATCAACACGTACTGTCTTAACACCATTTCCATCAACACCTTCGGTCTCACAGCTTTTTCCATAACAGCTTCTTTCTCTGCACCCTTTCCATCAACACAGAATGTCTTAACATCCTTTCCATCAACACCTACTATTTCAACAGCTTTCCCATCAACATCTTCTGTCTCATCACTCATTCCATAAACAAGTACTGTGTCATCACCCTTTCGATCAAAACCTTATGTCTCACCACCCTTTCCACCAACACGTACTGTCTCAACATCCTTTCCATCAACACCTTCGGTCTCACAACTCTTTCCATAAACACCAACTGTCTCACCACCCTTTTCACCAACGCCTACTGTCTCAACACCCTTTCCATCAACACATTCTGTATCACCCACTTTTCCATCAACACCTACTGTCTCACCTTCCTTTTCTTCAACAGCCTTCTTTCTCTCCACCCTTTCCATCAACACCGAATGTCTTAACATCCGTTTCATCAACACCTACTGTCTCAACACCCTTCCCAACACCTACTGTCTCAACAGCCTTCCCATCAACACCTTCTGTCTCACCACACTTTCCATGAACACCTAAATTCTTAACACCCTTTCCATCAACATCTACAGTCTCTACACACGTTCCATCAACACATTTTGTCTCGCCACCCTTATCCTTAACACGTAAAGTCTTAACACCCTTTCCATCAACAGCTACTGTCACACCACCCTTTTCATCAACACCTACTGTCTCAACAGCCTTCCCATCAACACTTTCTGTCTCACCACCCTTTTCACCAACACCTACAGACTCACCACCCTTACCATCAACACATATTTTATCACCTACTTTTCCATCAACACCTACTGTCTCACCATCCTTTCCATCAACAGCTTCTGTCTCACCACCCTTTCCATCAACACCGGATGTCTTTACATCCTTTCCATCAACACCTTCTGTGTCAACACCATTTCCATCAACACCTTCTGTCTGACCACTTTTTCTATCAACACCTTCTGTCTCACCCCCCTTTCCATCAACACCTTCTGTCTGAACAAACTTTCCATCAATACCTACTGTCTCACCCTCTTTCCATCAACACCTACTGTTTCAACACCCTTTCCATCAACACCTTCTGTCTCACCACCCTTTCCACCAACACGTACTGTTTCACGCCCCTTTCCATCAACACCTTCTGTCTCACCACAGTTTCCATAAACACTTAATTTCTTATTACCCTTGCCATCAACACCTACTGTCTCAGCCCACATTCCATCAACACCATCTGTCTCACCCCCTTTCCACCAACACCTTTTGTCTCACCACCCTTTCCATGAACACCTACTGTCTCACCCCACATTCCATCAACAACTTCTGTCTCACCACCTTTCCACCAACACCTACTGTTTCAACACCCTTTCCTTCAACACTTACTGTCTCACCAACTTTTCCATGAACACCTACTGTTTCAACACCCTTTCCTTCAACACTTACTGTCTCACCAACTTTTCCATGAACACCTACTGTTTCAACACCCTTTCCTTCAACACTTACTGTCCCACCAACTTTTCCATGAACATCTACTGTTTCAACACCATTTCCATCAGCACCTTCTGTCTCACCACACTTTCCATGAACACCTAAATTCTTAACACCCTTTCCATCAACAACTACAGTCTCTACACCCTTTCCATCAACACATTTTGTCTCACCACCCTTTCCCTCAACACATAGTCTTAACTCCCTTTCCATCAACATCAACTGCCACACCACCCTTTTCATCAACACCTACTCTCTCACCCTGCTTTCCATCAACACCTTCTGTCTCACCTCCCCTTTCACCAACACCTACTGTGTCACCACCCTTTCCGTCAACTCAATTTTTATCACCCACTTTTCAAACAACACCAACTGTCTCACCATCCTTTTCCTAAACAGCTTCAGTCTCACCACCCGTTCCATCAACACCGAATTTCTTAACATCCTTTCCATCAGAACCTTCTGTATGAACACCCTTTCCATCAACACCTTTTGTCTGACCACCTTTTCCATCAAGACCTTCTGTCTGACCCCTTTTTACATTAACAACTTCTGTCTCAACACCCTTTCCACCAAAACCTACTGTCTAAACACCCTTTCAATCAACACCTCCTGACTCACCACTCTTTTCATCAGCACCTACTGTCTCTCCCCCCTTTCCAATAACACCTTCTGCCTCAACACCCTTTCCACGACCTTCTGCCTCAACACCCTTTCCACCACCTACTGTCTCAACACGCTTTCAATCAACATCTTGTGTCTCACCACCCTTTCCATAAACACCTTCTGTGCCAACACCATTTCCATCAACACCTACTGTTTCAACACCCTTTCCATCAACACCTTCTGTCTCACCACACTTTCCATGAACACCTAAATTCTTAACACCCTTTCCATCAACATCTACAGTCTCTACACACGTTCCATCAACACATTTTGTCTCGCCACCCTTATCCTTAACACGTAAAGTCTTAACACCCTTTCCATCAACAGCTACTGTCACACCACCCTTTTCATCAACACCTACTGTCTCACCCCCCTTTTCATCAACAGTTTCTGTCTCACCACCCTTTTCACCATTACCTACAGACTCACCACCCTTACCATCAACACATTTTTTATCACCCACTTTTCCATCAACACCTACTGTCTCACCATCCTTTACATCAACACCGGATGTCTTAACATCCTTTCCATCAACACCTTCTGTGTCAACACCATTTCCATCAACACCTTCTGTCTGACCACTTTTTCTATCAGCATCTTCTGTCTCACCCCCCTTTCAATAAACACCTTCTGTCTCACCACACTTTTCATAAACACTTAATGTCTTAACCCTCTTTCCATCAACACCTTCTGTCTCACCACCCTTTCCACCAACACGTATTGTTTCACCCCCCTTTCCATCAACACCTTCTGTCTCACCACACTTTCCATAAACACTTAATTTCTTATTACCCTTTCCATCAACACCTACTGTCTCAGCCCACATTCCATCATCACCATCTGTCTCACCCCCTTTCCACCAACACCTTCTGTCTCACCACCCCTTCCATGAACACCTACTGTCTCACCCCACATTACATCAACAACTTCTGTCTCACCACCTTTCCACCAACACCTACTGTTTCAACACCCTTTCCTTCAACACTAACTGTCTCACCAACTTTTCCAAGAACACCTACTGTTTCAAGACCCTTTCCATCAACACCTTCTGTCTCACCACACTT
>JBCNYH010000013.1:9902435-9916556 GCA_039654325.1 Tandanus tandanus
CCTCCAGTCAAGTCCAGCAAGATTACATAGATTCCATAACACAAATCAACAGTAAATAAATAAATGAATCAGATTATTAAGAGGAGCCTTATACCCATAAACCTCCACTTGGAAAAGCAAATTTGTTCCTCCCAACACAGCAACCAGACTGCCATTCGGCTTGCTATAATGCTAGACAGGACAAGTTTAAAAAATATATATATAAAAAATAAAAAAATTGGATAATACGGAAATTGGACATCCACTGTGCACAAAGTATATAGCAGTGGTTGCAAAGGCTGTGGAAAAACCAGCACACATTGTTATGTGTCACCCACAGACACAAAATTGTGCACACAAACCATGGCATTACAGCATTTTTACAGTCAACTGTGTTTACACTTTCAGCACGTAGACAAAATAAATTCAAAAGCATATTTGAGCAACCACACATCACATTCACAGGTGAAGGTGTGAATATGGCGAGTGATATGCAATACGGAGAACCACATGATTGCGCAGCGATATGAGAAATGAAGCTGAGAGATGAGCTATACACTGAGCCATTAGCAAATCCACAGGAAGTACTCTTTTGTGATGGTTGCTGCTATAGAGCACATACAGGAGGTGTAAGAGCTTCCTATGCAGTGTTAAGGTTAATGGAAGCCAGATTTGAAACTGCTGCAGCAGGGGTAATTCCCCAGCCTGCATCTGCACAGACAGCTGAAATAGTGGCACTCACAGAAGCTTTGATACTGTTAAAAGACAAAACAGGGAACATCTACACTGACTCTGCATATGCTCATAATGCAATTTTTGTTAATGTGCCATATTGGAAGAGGAAAGAATTTGTTACCAGTACTGGTACCCCGATTAATCATTTGAAACACATGATCGAGTTAATTGATGCTGTAGACCTCACACAAAAGGTGGCAGTACTAAAATGCAGGGGACATCAGAAGGGGTTCAGTTTCACTGAGTGGGGAAATAAGGAAACTGATGCAGCAGCAAAAGTAGCAGGAGGATATGTAGGGCTAGTAAGTAGGCAGATGGCACATATAGAAGGTAAAGAGCAAAGACTGCAGTTAACAGTGAAAGTTATAAAGGAACTTCAGCAGAAGGAATGAAAATATGAACAATCTCGATGGCTAGAAAATGGAGTGACAGAGAAAGATGGACTTTGGAGAATCATGATGGAAGGTTAGTAGCTCCAGTAGGACTGTTTGCATTTTGTGTCAACAAACACATGAAATGGGGCATGTTTCAAAAGTAAAAATGCATCATCAACTCGAACAACATTGGTGGTATCCACATATGAATGACATGCTGACTCTAACAATACAAGATTGTGAAACTTGTAGGCAATTTAATCATAGGACCACTCTGAAAGTAACACCTGGATTGTTTGATGTACCTTCCATTCCATGGAAAGATATTGTGATTGATTTCACTCATATGGGAGAAGAAAACAAAGTAAATGGCTACAGATATCTCTTGGTATGTGTAGACACCTTCTCCCGTTGGGTAGAGGCGATACCGACAAGAAAAGAAACAGCAAAATAGTTATTAACTGGCTGCAAAGGGAATTAATTCCAAGGTATGGGTTTCCTAGGCAAATCAGATCTGACAATGGATCACACTTTGCTAACAAACATTTGCAGCAAGTGGAAAAACATTTTGGTATTATTCATAAATTCGGCTCAGTTTATCACGCAGCATCACAGGGCTTAGTGGAAATGGCTAATAGGATGTCAGAGTCCTCATTGGCAAAAATTATGCATTATCAGGGATGAATTGGTTCGACGCTCTTCCATTAGCACTGATAGTGGTATGTTCGACAACAAATTCATCCACATGTTTGTCACCACATGAGCTTCTCACTGGTAGAAAGATGCATAAACTGACTTCAGTCAGTCTTTTTGAGCAGGACATTAGACCTCCACAGGGTGAAGAATTAAGTAATTATCTAAGAGCATTAACCACCCTGGCACAGTCTCTCACTACACAGGTGCTGAACCTCCAGAAGACCAAGGAAAACAATGTGGCAGATCCACCAACTGTGGAAGATTAGGTGTGGATCAAAATTTTCAAGGCTAAGTGGAATAAGCCAAAGTGGACAGGTCCATATGAGGTTAAGAAGGTCACCTCACATGCTGTGCAGGTTGACAAACCAATTGGATTAAGTAATTGGCAACATTTGACACATGGCTCCCCAGCAAATCCTCCGCTGAGGACACTGAGTGAAATAAGTCGAATTGAAAGGTTAATTCCCAAGAGGTCAGTGGAGGCTGGACAAAAGCTGACCTTTTATTAAAAAATCATACAAACAGGTATTGAAATTTCTAAATTTCTAGCCTCTATTCTTCTCTTCCCAACCCCATTCCCGTTCTGTGTCCACAGAAATTTATATTATTATATTTTATTTATTTTATATAATAATAATAATAATAATAATAATAATATTATATTATTATATTTTCTTAATTTTATATAATAATAATAATAATAATAATAATAACAATAATAATAATAATAATCAATTTTATTTAAAGGTGCCTTTCTTGGCACTCAAGGTCACCGTACAGATAAAAATAACAAAAGCACAAAAAATATACAAAATAGATAAAATGAAAGGGGAAACAATATATAAAATAAAATAAAATCCAGAGTAAAATTGGTCAGGCTATTTTAAATCAAGTGGAATAAGCCAGTTGAAATAGATAGGTTTTAAATGCGGATTTAAAGTAGGGGAAAGATGTGGTGTTCCTGAGGTCAGGTGGTAATGAGTTCCAGAGCCGGGAGCTCTGCTCCCCATGGCAATGAGACAGGCGGAAGGGAACAGACAGGTGAACAGAAGAGGAAGATCTGAGGGAGTGAGAGGGAGTGAGAAGATGAAGAAGTTCAGACAGAAATGGAGGGGCAAGGTTATGTATGGCTTTAAAGGTTAACAGGAGGATTTTAAACTGGATGCGGAACTTAACCAGGAGCCAGTGAAGCTGGTGGAGGACAGGAGTGATGTGGTGGGTGGAGGGGGTTTTGGTGATGATATGGGCAGCTGAATTCTGAACCAGCTAAAGTTTATGGAGAGATTTATGAGGGAGACCAAAGAGAAATGAATTGCAGTAATCCAAGCGAGAGGTGACAAGGCTGTGGACAAGGATAGTGGTGTGGGGAGTGAGGAAAGGACAGAGATGATTAATCTTGTGTTGGTGAAAGTATGCAGACCGGGTGATGCTATTGATACGAGACTGAAACGATAGAGTGCTATCGAGGATGACACCCAGACTCTTGACCTGAGTGGAGGGGGAGACAGAGGAGTTGTCAATTATGAGAGAAAAACTGTCAGTTTTGGGTAGTGTGGATTTAGTGCCGATGAGGAGAACCTCGGTTTTGTCACTGTTTAATTTAAGAAAGTTGAGTGAAAACCAGGGTTTAATTTCTGCAATGCAGTCGGAGACGGAGGGGGGTGGGAGAGTGGAGATGGGCTTACTAGTAAGGTAAATCTGGGTGTCATCCCCGAAGCAATGAAAATGGATTTTGTATTTATGGAAAATATTGCCAAGGGGAAGGCGGTAAATAAGGAAGAGAAGGGGTCCCAGAACAGAGCCCTGGGGCACACCTGTAGTGACAGAGGAAGGATTGGATGTGAATGATTTAAGTTTGATGAACTGAGTGCGGCCTGAGAGGTAAGATTTGAACCATTCTAATGGAGTATTGGTGATTCTAATGGAGGATAGCATATTAAGGAGGGTGGTGTGACATATGGTATCAAAGGCTGCACTCAGATCAAGGAGGATGAGGATGGCAAGTAGACCAGAGTCAGCTGCCATGAGGAGGTCATTGGTGATCTTTGTAAGGGCAGTTTCTGTACTATGGAGGGGACGGAAACTGGACTGGAACTGTTCATACAGGTTATTGTGAGATAAATGAGAGTGAACCTGGGTAGCAACTATTTTTTCAAGGATTTTGGAGATGAAGGGTAAATTTGAGATCGGATGGAAATTATTTAGGTTAGTGGGATCAGCACTGGTTTTTTTCAATATTGGGGTACAGCAGTTTTGAAGGATGTAGGAACAGTTCCAGTGGTGAGAGAAGAGTGAATGATGGCAGAAATTATGGGGACCAGAGATAGAAGACAGGCTTTAACCAGAACTATAGGGAGGGGGTCAAGCTGACAGGTGGATGACTTGGACTTGCTGATGAGGTCAGAAATTTCTGAGAGAGTGGGAAGCTGAAAAGTGGGAAATAAGTGAGTCGTAAAGTGAAGTTCAAATGACAAACTAAGTGAAGAGGTAGGACCGAGGTGCTGAATTTTGTTAACAAAGAATAACATAAGGGTGTTAGAAAAGGCAGTTGAGTAAAAGTGTGATGGTAGAGAATCCAGGGGATGGATGAAATTGTTGAGTAAAGAAAACAGTGATTTAGTATTGCCTTTATTTGAACAGATTAAGCCAGAGAAGTAAAGGGATTTGGTAGGATCAATACAGTCCTTATAGTGCAAGATATGATTTTTGTACGTTTCTTTGTGGATGACCAGACCAGTTCTTCTGTACAGCCTCTCAAGTTGCCGACCTTTGGCTTTCATGAGGCGAAGGTCGGGAGTGAACCAGGGTGCTGAGATGGAGAAGGTCGGGAGTGAACCAGGGTGCTGAGATGGAGAAGGAGACAGACCTGGTTTTTAAAGGAGAGAGAGAGTTGAGAATATTATGAAGTCCAGTGTTGTAATATGAAACCAGTCCATCAGGAGTAGATGAAGTGTAGGTGTCCAGGAGGCTGTCAATACTGGAGGTGAGAGCATCCATGTCAATGTTTTTAAGGTTACCGAATGTAATAAGACGTGGAATCTTTGTAGTGGAGAGGGTGAGTGTAATATTGAATGAGAGGAGGAAATGATCAGTTATTGGGAGTTCATCAGCAATGCAGTAAAAGGGGTAATGCCAGAACAACAAATTAAGTCCAGTATATGTCCTCTCGTGTGTGTGGGAACATTAGTGTGCTGCTGAAAACCAAAGCTTTCTAAGCAAGATGAGAAGTGTCTGGTGAGAAGGTGATTGATATTGTCCATATGTATGTTGAAATCTCCCAACAGAACTATGCTAAGTGAGAGAGTGGATAGATGGGTGAGAAATGCAGAATGTCATTTAAAAAGTCACTTTTTGGTTTTGGGGGGTGGTAAACAGATGCAATAATGGTGGGCAGAGGTCCAGACAGTTCACATACCATGAATTCAAAGGAACTGAAAACTGGAGCAGACAGTGACGAGACTCTACAAGTCTCGTAATATAATCATTGCGAGACCTCCCCTGCCAGAGCCATGAGGTTGACAAATGTAAACAAACCCAGATAGAGTGGATTCATTGAGCTGGGAAAAGTCTGGGTCTTTGCCATGTCTCAGTTAAACAGATGAAATCAAACTTACGGTCAATGAGGAGATCCTGGATGAGATTACCCTTGCTCGTAAGTGAGCGGATGTTTAACGAAGTTGACTATGGTGGTGTCGCAGTTGATGGTGGTGTTAGCCGACCAAGCAAGGCTGGCTAACACAGAGTGGTCGACAGCCCGGCCGGTGTAGCGAGGGGGATGTCGATAGCTGGACCAGATGAACTTTATTGCTGTAGAGTTGTCGATGTGAAAGTTTTGGCGAGACCGAGGGTGAATGTATCTCCAGCCAGGTGTGCAGGTGTTATCCAGGTAAAGATGCAGTACTGGCGGTGGAGGCTCCGACAAGTGATAGCGTAGCAGGACAAATTCGTCAGCCGAGTACTGAAGCAGACCCGTTGCGGGTAGATGGGCAGATGAAAAAAAGGAGCCAATCATACATGAACCAGAAGTAGATCCTGTCATCCCGTATTGTAGCCCAGGATTCAGGCAGCACAGACGTCCAGGTAAGAACGCTGTTACAGATGGGCTAGTGCTAGATAAAAAATAGCCTACTTGCAGGAGTAGTTCATCAAATGGGTCCGTTGCAGAGTTGGTTAGGTTACAGGACCATAAAACAAGCTTAAAAAAAGTTTAGAAAATTTTAAAGTTCCAAAGTTTACCGTTGAGCAGTGGCTGCAAGTCATGCCAAAGTTCACTCGAAACCGCAATCATCTAGTGACTGTACATTTGTATTGTTTGTTCATGTTTAGATAGAGTTTGCTCTATTTACATTATAAATAAGTGTAGAGGGTCTCTTCAGTGTCACTATGTATACCGTTCTATATTGTTCCCTAAGGGGGACAATATGTACCCTGATATCATTAGGATTAATGATAGTCCCTTTTATTGTGGTTTTTAGACCCTGATGTGGTTGTAACAAACTTAACCCAAAATACAAATCAAACAAATTTAAGGGTTCACATTAGGGTACCTAGAGAAATAGGGAGTGGTAGTGTAAATGATAGAACATCCACTCCAGTACCACGTATAAATTGTACTGAGGGGGTTACTTGTTTTGTCTCGTTCGATGGATGAGCTGTGATACCTTGCAAGGAGCAAAACTCATTTTATTATGGGCAACAGTGGTATGTCTGTATTACCATCGGATGGTGTGAAGCCAGAAAGTATGTTGTATCATTGGGAAAATGTCAGTGTGAGAGTTGGGATATGGTAATAACTAACACAGGAAAAGATTGGGGATACCAAAGTACGTCTCATTTGAAATCCAGACTGACAATTATTAAAACTAGCAATGGCATTAATAGTTAAGGAAGCATACAACTCAAAATCTTGGCAGAAACTTAATCATGTAACTGATTGTATTGCATGTTTATCTGCTCATCCTATGTTGCGAACGGTTCTGGCTCCCATAGATTCTTCGGATCCTAATAGTGTTCGATGCTTTTTAGACATGCACAAGTATGATACACCTTACAATTGTTCTGCTGTGCTGCCTGCTTTTAATCTTATTACAGTTCCCATGAAGCCTCCTTCATTTACCACCCAAGGTGGAAACTATACCTGCATATGTCGAAATGTCGCCGAATGGAAAGATGTGGGTATGGTACCTCAGAATTGGTGTCATGCATATATTGATGTCTCCCAGAACTCTACTTATGCTAACTTTCCTAAGGAACGTGCTGATATTTGGTGGTTCTGTAGTGACCGTATTCTGCGCCCCACATTACCAAGGGGTTGCAGGGGCTCATGTACATTAGTTACCTTATTATCACCCATGTACATTCTCCCTGTAAACTAGATCAACTTATCTTGTTTAAGATTTTTGTTTTGCCAGAGGGATTGCAACGACAGAAGTGGCCTGCAAAGTCTATGTTTGACATGTATGGAAATTACCCTGTTTGGATTGATTCTATCGGTGTCCCCAGAGGCATACCTGATGAGTTTAAACTGGCCAATGAATTAGCAGGAGAAATTGAATCTGTGTTGTTTTGGTGGTCTACAATTAATAAAAATGTGGCTAGAATTAATTATATACATTTAATCAGAAAAGATTAACTAATATGACACGTGATGCAGTTTCAGGAATCGCCTCACAGTTAGATGCAACTTGCATTATGTCCTGACCAGGATGGCGGTTGATTTTCTCTTAGCTGAAAAAGGGGGTGTCTGCCATTATTTTGGAGACCAGTGTTATACTTTCATCCCAAATAATACTGCTACTGATGGCTCGGTCCAGCATGCCTTAAAAGGACTTGAGACTCTAGTAGATGAGTTGAAAGAACATTCAGGGGTTGAAAGTACATTTGAAGACCTGTTAGACAGATAGTTTGTAAAGTGGAAACATTATATGATAGCTGCATTTGCTGCTTTAATTTCGGTCTTAGCCATTTTCGCATTTTGTGGATGCTGTTGTATTCCCTTTTTGCGCTCTATGATTGAGAAATGCATTACTGCAGTTGTAACTAAAGAGACTTCTATACAGAATAGAATGTTAATAAAATTGGCCGAGGCTCGATCTTTGTTGCCTGATCAAGACCGAAGTGACACTGAAGACAAGCTCGTTTAAGTGGTTTTATTATTTTTCATATTTTACATGATTGTGCTAAATTGCTATGAGTTGTTGTGATTGAGCTAAATGCTGGAAGCACTAGGCGTGATTAAGTAGAATGCTGTTTAGATGCTCTCATGTGAAGGTTTAGCTTGCATTATTTTAAGGATGTATTTGTTATAGTTTAAAATTAATTTGTTTAGATAATACAATTAAAAAATATATGCTAATGCTATCACTGTTTCATTTATGTTGTGATGTTTATTCTATTGATACACATGGCTTATGTGCAACGAAGTATCACGCTTACAGCACACATGTTGTTGTTTACACCATAAAATGGTGTAAAAGGAGGAATTGTTAGAATTAATAAGAGTTGTATTCTTTTATTTATAATCTAGAGTATTTCTGTGTTCGTATGTCTGTAGGATGACTATATATTTATATGCAGGCTTTGTATCTCAGATATCCTATAGCTGACCACAGTAAACTCCCAGCTAATATAAATATAGTCTCTTCTATTTTTGTGAGTAAAAACAGCAGTTTCCATTGGCTATTTATCCTTAGTGATAAATATATTTCAACTCATGCTGGGTGTCAAATTATATGATGTAAATGTTTAGAGGTTAAATTCCTATTTTATGAGGCAGGGCGTATGTTGTTACTCTTTCCTTATCATGTAAAACATATGTCCTTGGACGTCCGATCCACAATGGGGTACACTAGTGGCACAAGACATGTACGTAGATGTGGCCTGAAGATAACAAGATAGAGATTCTATTTCACATGTATGTTTACACACACACACACACACACACACACACACACACACACACACACACACATAACCAATGTCCCAGCTGGAAATGCCCTGAAGAGGATAAAGGCTTGGAACCGAGGAGAAGATGGGGCTTACTCTGTCTGGTTGCTAGGAGAAGGTGGTTGGGACTGAGACTCAGTGAAAGCCCATGGCCATTGATGCAAGATCACATATGTTTTATACTTATTTCGTTATATTGTATTAAATTACTAAATTGGGAACTGATAGAATCTGTTTGATCTTTCACATATTAACGAACACATCGAACTGGTGAGATATAATGAAGATGGTTCCTAACAGTAACCATGATGCTAAAAACAAACCTTAGCTTGAGACTTGTGGAAATTAGCAAGCTATTAGCAGGATGCTGTTGATTCCTTCTGCGTGCTGCTTTGAAGTGGAGAACAAGTAGTGTTCAAAGAAAAATGTATTAATAAAATAATTAAAACTGTTACAAGAGAAAAAAGTAAAACAACAAAATTAAACTTAAATCCCTGAAATTGGAGGGGGAAAATGTAGGTTAAAAATGCCGACAAGCAGTTGCCGGCACGCAAATGGAAAAGAGGAACTGACATTGCAACAGGAACAGGAACCACACACACAAAGAAGTTAAAAATAAGTATTTGGATAAGTAGGGCAGTGGTGGCTCAATGGTTAAGGCTCTGGATTTCTGATCTGAAGGTTCAAGCCCCAGTACCACCATGCTGCCACTTTTGGGTCATTTAGCAAGGCCCAGTTGTATAAAAATGATGAATGTAAGTCTGGATAAGGGTGTCTGCCAAATGTCATAAATGTAAATGTAATAGATATATTGT
Organism: Tandanus tandanus; assembly: GCA_039654325.1. NCBI lineage: Eukaryota > Metazoa > Chordata > Actinopteri > Siluriformes > Plotosidae > Tandanus > Tandanus tandanus. Next base: position 9,911,980 of record JBCNYH010000013.1, read on the forward strand.
GTGTGTGACTGTGTATTCCTCTGATTCCGTCTGATTACCTGGTTGTCTCTTAGTTCGTGCCCAATAATTCACTAATTACTCACAATACTTAATCAAAATAAAAGATCTCAATGGAGGAGATGAGGAGAAGCAAGATACCTTTATTCAAAGTTACAGTCTATCACATATAATTCTGAGAGAGCAGCTGGTCTCTAAGGTCTGATCTGATCATCAGCTAACAGCATCAGCGTCAAAATCAGAATCAGCAACAACCCCTCTGAACTCCCTCTCTTTTATACACCAGGCATCCTAGGACGCTACCCTCTTCTTAATTTACATATGCTCAAGTCATTTACCATTATGTTCATGGTTTGGGCTATTTTTGCCCTACCCACCTTATTTTTGCATATTTTCTGTTTCCCATTATTTTCTCATTTGTCCGTATTCCACCCTTGATGTGATGTCATCCTTCCTGTGGTGAGCCCTATCTTTCTTCATTTAATTTCCCCTTATCTTCAGGCTAATTTGGGAGTTTTATAAAAAAAATTGGCACTTATTTGATTCTGTTTTTGTGAACTGTTCAGACGGATTGTTCTGCACGCCATCTTTTCCAACTGTCCAATTATGTGTATCTTGATCTCTTTTATATTATTCTATAATATGCTATTTTATCTTTTCCTAAGCATCTTACTCTATAAGCAAGCTCTTTGTTCTTATTGCCATTCTGTACTTCTCTAGTTTTATTATTGCTTAAGCTCTGCCTTATGCCTTATATTCCATTGCCCTTTGTGTACTATGCCACTGCATTCTGGTTGCTCTGACCGTGACCAATTACCCCATTACCTTCTCTTGTTTCTCTTATTTACACCTCAGCCAGCTCGTCGTGCCCTTTTTAGGAGGGGGAGATCCAATCACCATCGCCATTACCACCACCACTTGGCCCGTGCTAATCCTGACCTTCTGGATTTTTTGGGGTTTCTGTCTGCCACCTGGTCTATATCTCGGTCTCCTGGGTTTCACTCCAGGTCCACCCTTCATACTTCCCAGCCTTCAGCTCTTACCCACAATCAGTCTACTCAGACTCAACCTGAAACCCGAGACCAATCTACCCTGGTCTACTTTTGGCACTGCCGGGTTGTCCATCTATTAATTCTTCTCCCTTAGGTTCTCCTTTTCTCCCTTTACACCTTCCTGAATATTCTTCCCCAGAATCCTCCCCTCCTGCCTCTCCAATGGAATATTATCCAGATTCTCCCGCTGACCCCTACGATTTTCCCACTAACTATTCTCCTACATCTCCTGCGATTCCAGAGCTTCTCTCTTCTTCCACTGATCCTTCTGTTCCCATAATCCCTCTGGATAGGCTGACTGCTCAGTAATTTTCAATAAATTTTCTATGTCCTTTCCCCAATCTCAGTGTGGTTATTTCATTAGTACACTAAGGTCAATGTTTTTTTACATGGTTATGTGCCTTTTTTTATTTTAAGCTTTATATTTCACTACTACCACTTATTTACTTTTATTAACTTTCTTTTGTTTATAAGCACTATTCTACTTTTACTGTTGTAAAAAAACACTACTCTTTAGGTAAAATATTGCTACCTTAAGAATAATTGTAGATTTTAATGCTAACTACTGCATGCTATGATATTTTCATGCTAAATCAAGCAGGATATAATGTTTTAATGCTAAATCAAGCAGGATATACTGTTTTCTCCCGACACTAGTTCAGTAATTGATTACTTTTCCTGCTTGGGGACAATGAGAACATCTTCTAGAGCTTAGCGCTCAGTAGTTGATTTCTTTTTGCGGTCTGGGACGGTGAGGAAGTGCTCTACAGCTCAGTGTTCAGTAATTGATTGCTTTTCCTAGTTTGGGACAGTAAGGAAGTGCTTCCACAGCTCAGCATTCAGTGATTGTTTACTTTTCCTGTTTTGGGACAGTGAGGAGGTGCTCCGCATCTTAGCATTCCCTAATTGATTACTTATCCTGGCTTGGGACAGTGAGGAAGTTGGCAGTTCAAGCCTCAGTACCACCAAGCTGCCACTGTTGGGCCCTTAAACAAGGGCCTTAACCATTAACTGCTTATAGTTGTATAAATGAGATAAAGATATAAGTCACTATGGAGAAGGGCAAATGCCATAAATGTACATGTAAATGTATGAAGTGCTACACAGCTCAGCACCAAGTGATTGATTACTTTTCCTGGTTAGGGATGGTGAAGAAGTGCTCTAGGCTCAACCATAGACATAAACAAAAGACTGGACAAGACCTTCGCATAATGTGCCTTTGGTGGCTGCCATATTACCAAGGACTAAAATGGGTCTTGAAGGTTATCTCAACTTGCTCCAACAAGCAAAATAGTCTCTCTAAAGCACATGGAATAACATTTAACTTCTAAGTATTGTATCTACAGAATTATTGCAATAATTCTTTATTATTTATTCTCTTTTACAAAAAAAAAAAATCGAAAGTCCAAATATTGTTTAATTTTTCTTGTCATGGTATTTTCCCAGCACGTGTAACAAGATGACTCAAAATAAAGCACAAGATGAACTGTAATGGAAAATCATTTTACTAAGACCTTTGACAAGCGGTGTGGGTCAGGAAAATAGTGGAAAATAAGATGATTTAATCAAAAATCTACTGATTAGGGAAATGAAGCACAAAGACGGGAAACCTAGTAATGGCTGACTCAGGGCCTGGCTCAAGTCACATAATAGATTTGTGATACCACAGACCTTAGTACAGTTTAAGGAGGGACTTTGAGAAGAAACACACTGCAGCGAGACAACTGCTCTTCTTTCTTCATATGCATACTTTGATGTGGGTCTGACAGGTGTCTCTTTGCAAAGAAAAATACATTATTTCTTGCTGTTATCAGATGTGTGTCTTAGTTGTTAAATTTCATGTTTTGTACAATTTATACCACAATTCACTTTAACCCCAGATGGGACCGTGTGTTTGAGCAGCTGAAGAACTCTTCCTGGTGTAGTGCACAACACCTCAAAGGCTTTTCTTTGTCCAATGAGCTCTCAAATTGGCCCTAGATGCTTGAAGACTCTATGCTATCCAATGCCGAGTTCGATGGAAATTTTAAGTAGTGAAAGGAAAGTTTTCTGGACAGTCTGGTTAAGGTATGAGGTGGTTCTTAGACCTGGTAGGTGGTTCTTTCACCACTACATATGGGACTGCTTGGGAAGGAGATTGGTAATTGAACAGCTCCTGTTTTTGCAGGGTTTTAGGAAAAACTCAGCCTTTGAACTGACGAGTTCATCGTAGTTCACAGTAGTTAAAGTCCACCTGGGAACCCCATCAGTGGGAAAAGCAAGTCAGTGACAGTCCAGAGGTTAATTTTGAAAAGTAGTTGGTTAGAACAGATGAGCATTTGTAACGGCAAGAAAAATGATAAATAAATCAATTTAATCTGTAAAATTTGATTTTAATTTTCCATCAAAATTCAGCATTTTCTGAACCGCTTAATCCTAATTTCAGCTGACTCTGGGTGAGGGCAAATTATACCCTGGACAGCTTGCCAGACCATCACAGGGCAGAAACACGCTGATGGCAATGCAGCCTACTCTTTACAAAAGTCAGCAAAGGTTCTTTTACATGCCTCTCATAGACAGTGACAGGCATTTGGCAGAGGAACAACAAAAAAGGATTGAGTGGGAAAATCAGAAATTATTAGAATGGGTTACTTATCCAAACATTAAATTTATGCAAACTCATTATGGTCCATAATCACTAGCACAGTTTGTGATTTGGGTGGAGGAGTGTGCCTTTCCAGAAAAGAGAAGTTTCAGTTAAAGGCAACTGGAAGTATTAAAAAGAAAATTGAGACTGAAGGAGTTTGAAGGTAAAAATGTGAATTGGTTCGCATTTGATAGCTGGATGACAGAAACACAGATCCACAGACGATGCAAAAGCACCGACTCCGCACACTGCTCTCTCACACCTGGACCACAAGAACACTTATATGATGCTGTTTATTGACTACAGCTCTGCTTTCAACACACCATACTCCCATCGAGGCATGTCATAAAGCTCCAGGATCTGGGCATCAGTGTCTCCTTATGCAACTGGGCAGTCAACTGATATGACTGGGCAGATCTGCAGTCGTCTGTGTAAAGGATGAAGAAAAGGGGCCTTGTGGAGAGCCAATGGATATGAAGAGGATGTCGGACAGAGAGTTATTCACTAACAATCACTGTGACCTGTTGGTGAGAAAGTCTATAATCCACAGAGTGAGCTGGTGGTCAATACGGAAGCCTTTGATAAGCTTCTCAGCTAGAATGTGTGGCTTCATTATGTTAAATGCTAATAATCAGAATCAGAATACTTTATTGATCCCGGAGGAAATTGTGTGTGCAGACAGTTGCTCCATACCAAGTAAAGAAAAGGATAAGATAAAGAAAAAAGTCTCAATAAGAAAAATTACAAATTACAAATATATATATATACTGAAAGTTTACATACACACACACACACGCACACACACATATACATATATATACATATATATATATATATATATATATATATATGTGTGTGCGTGTATGCGTGTGTGTGTGTGTGTGGATACACCCCTATCCTCC
>JBCNYH010000013.1:9933593-9945631 GCA_039654325.1 Tandanus tandanus
AGGGGGCTCTGAGTCCAAGAATTTCATTGCCAGTAGTGATGTTTCATTGTTACCTGTATATGACAAATAAACTTGAACTTGAACTTGGAAACGAATTGTTCCCCTATATTTGGGGAATATATTTTGCTAAATCTAGTAGATATGAAATATTCTTCCCCTAACGAAATCTATCTGTAGGTTTTACCAACTAACATTAAATGCTGCTCCAGTCTTCTTGTTTTCACTGAATCCATGGCTCAGTATGTCAAAGATAACTGTGTAACAGTGTTAGTTATTCTTTGGCATTTATAAAGAGTAATAATTAAATGCATCCATCCATCCATCCATCCATACATACACTCTGCTCAGATGACACTATACACACACACACACACACACACGTGTGTATATATGTGTGTGTCACGGGGCTGGGATAGTTGTTGATTTCAGTGAATACAGTATTTAAGGGAATACAGACGGGAATGTCCCTGCCGAATGTCGTACTTGCATTCAGAACGTGTACAAAACACATGTCAGGGTCATTAAGATATGTACTGATTTGTGTTTGAGCAACATAGTGGCATATTGCTTAGCACATCTACCTCACAGCAAGAAGGTCTTGGGTTCAAGTCCCTGGCTTGGTGAGGGCTTTTCTGTGTGTAGTTTGCATGTTATCACCGTGCTTGTGTGGGTCTCCTCCACGTACCCCAGTTTCCTCCCAAAGTCCAAAGATATGCACATTAGGCTACTTGGCTGTTCCAAATTGCCCCTAGGTGTGAGTGTGAATGGTTGTGTGTGTGTTGGCCCTCTGATGTAAATGTAGTTTGGAAAATGAATGAATGATTCGTGTATCAAAATGGGTTTTGCTGGTTTGGTTTTTGAGAAAAAAGTTTGCTAATGCAGGTGTATGGTCAGGAGTGTTCGACCAGTGTGTTAAACATGATGCAAATTAATAAAGCCATAAAGCTCATTAGTGTAATGTTAATTCCTGTAAGGCTGTACAATGTAATAAACCGAACCACTTTTATTTAACATATAAATGTGAACTGTTTTATTTTGCTTCTGTTCTTATGGGTGGGGCATCTTCACTGAGGTCTTTAAGGTTACACTAATCAGCCATTGCATAAAAAACATTATAACCCCTGACAGGTGAAGTAAATAGCATTAATTGTCTTGGGTCAGTTTTCAAAGTTGACGTGTTGGGAGCAGGAAAAATGAGCAAGTGTAAGAATCTGAGTAACTTTCACAAGGGCCACATTGTGATGGCTAAATGACTGGGTCTATTAATCTTCAAAACGGCAGGTCATGTGGGGTGTCCCTGGTATGCAGTGGTAAATACCTACCAAAGGTGGTCCAAGTTAAGATAACAAATGAATCGGCAAGAGTGTCATCGGTGTTCAAAAATCATTAATGTGCATGTGGAGTGAAGGCCAGTACGTCTGGTCTGATCCCACAAACAGATACCACAGCACAAACTGCTGAAAATGTTAATGCTAGCTATGATAGTAAGGTGTCAGAATACAATGCATTGCAGTTTGCTATGTATGGGGCAGACCAATCAGGTAATGTTAATGTTATAGCTGATTAGTGCGTGTAAAGGTACAAAAGGTGTTGCCTTGGCAGTACCACTCCAATGCCTCGCATTTGTCTTTTAACTACAATTTTTACGATTTATTTTTGTATGCATTAGACCTTCACTTTAGACTCATATTTCCGATGATACTATTTCTGTTGTATCAAACATTTTTGACAACATATCACTTTATCTGGTCTTACAGGGTGGCTGCTTCCACTTTCCTGAGTATCTTCGATTCGATTCGATTCGAAATCTCTGAGCTTCTGTACCATGACTGACAACCAAGCAGGTGAAGCAAGAGGCCAGCAGAAGCTCAAACCAAACGTCAAACCTCAACAAGGCCTGGACAGTACCCAGCAGAAGACACAAGAGAAACCAGAAAAACGTGGAGTGTCCCATCGGCGGAGTCGTAGCAACGATTCGGAGCAACGTGGCAGACAGAAGGAGCGAACGTGGGAACATGGGGAAAGGAGGAAGCGCGGTCGGAGTGAAGAGGGATCAAAGAAAAATGGCAGTAGGAGAAATATAACTAGCACTCACCAGGACTTAGACGAAACCGAGTGTCCCATCTGCTTCTGCAATTATGACAATGTCTTTAAGACTCCTAAGCTGCTCCCTTGTGGCCACACATTTTGCCTGGAGTGTCTAGCTCGTATTAACGTCTCGTCTGTAGAGATCAAGAAGCTGTCATGCCCCGTGTGCCGGGAGCAGACAGAAATCCGGCACAGCCGGGACTTGCCGGAACTCAGCAACAATGTGGACATTTTTCATAAGCTGCCACCTCAGATGCAGAGGGCCCAGTCTGTGCGCTTTGTACGCAGCAAAGGCAAACTGGTCCTCAAGAACGCTCCTGGAAAGAGCTTCTTAAATCTGATCAGAACAACCACACCAGTTGGGGCTATGGAGGAAGGCGTCACATCTCCTACAACTATAAATGTGGGTAGACCACAGAATAGGATGACCACTCGCACGGGAAGGCTGTGCCATTCCAATAATTGTTACTACACCTTGGTGGTCGCTATCATCGTGATCGCGGCAGCTCTGGTAATAGTGGGCATATTGACTTTTGTAGTGATGCCCAATATGATTTTTCGAAAGAGACCTTCACCTAGTGATGGTGACGACAATAACACTAATGGGTAGTGGGAAGCAAACTCTGTTGGATGAACTGATGACGAGACTCGAAGTGTAAGAGAGCAAACTGAACTCTGCTGGCTTTGCCATCATTCTTTTGTGTCAGTGGCCTAATACAAAAAGGCATGAACAGCAACTTGAACAGTGTGAAGGAACTTGAACAGTGTGAAGGATTAGGCTAAAGGTCCTTCTGATGTATCTGAATAGAAATGTTCTCCAGATGGAAATGCTATAAAAACATTTTGTGATTTATTTTGATTATCACAGTATATGCTATATAAGTCCCTTCAGTCTATCTTACTGTATGTTTCACATGCCTGAGGTGGACGATGGTGGGCTGTTCGTAGGCTGAAATGTTCATAGTAATCCAGCACACCATCAGGATGAGAACTTCTATACCAAGATGATCCAAGCACTTCAACAACGATTGAAAAAGTATGTGATGAAGTGTGAAACGATGTTGAAAAAGAAACCACATTTAGTCAAATTCCACCATTGCATCATGGTTAGCCTATGAACTTTTCAGCCCATCCTTATATTTGTACATGTTGACATGCTTTGTTTGCTAAATTTGGATTTATTTTCTGTTCCAAACACACTGACGTCACTGAAGAGCATTTAGGAACAAATTTATATCACTGTCTCTTTAATCTTGTTTCCACAGTATTTAAAAAAAAATTGTTTCAATGAAGTGGTGGCACTGATGGAGAAAAAAAAGAAATACAAATGCTGTTAGATGCATAACAATATTAACTAGAAAAATTCCTGAAGAAATTTTGAGATGTGGCTGCAACTGCTGCCGGAAAATATGTGAAAACTGGCATGCTGAACTGTAGAACATAGGACAATTCCTCACAGTTTATACAGGTTTCTAAGTAGCTGTGGCAAAACAGTTGGTGATAAGTCAAAGAATTAAAGCATATATGCCTTGACTGTAACCATTATTGTGGGGTTTAAGCCAAGCTCTATACCAGGGTTTAATTTAGAATAAGGGCCGGGTCATCAAAACAATCCCAAATGAGGACTGGAGAGCGGATACCTCGAAAGGTGATTGGTCCACTATAGCAGGTTGTGACACTTAGTTAGGCAGGGCAAACGTGGTGAAAAAACAGTTGTGACACAGAACCATCCAAAAAATATTAACTTCAGAATTTTTAAAAATAATTATTTACTTATTAATATATATTTTTACTTTTTAAAAGAATAGAGTAGCCAACTCAAAGCTTTTGGACTTCTGATTTGGAAACCGTATTTCCCATCGCAATGAGGTTGACAGCGTTTGAGAATGACATTGCAGATAGTGATGAGGAATGAGGTATCTCGGTACACTGTACACGCCTGCCTGACTAACTGTGACATGAAATTGATTGCTGGTGGATTTTTCATCCTGTTTTATTCTTTTTTACAGTGTTCTAGTCTTAGAGTAGTTTTTCATGTGTAAAAAATCATAGTTGTGCTTAATGGATTTATTGCGATTTGACACAAGATGTGGATTTGGCTCATTATTTGGTCTCTGGTACATTCTGGTGGACATTTATTAAAAAATTTAAAACCATAAAAACAATCAAAATTCTTCTCAATTTACAAAGTTAGGACTCTAAGGAAAATAGTAATGTTCATTAAAAGATAATATTATCCACAGAATAAATTCTAAAGCCACTTTAAATTAATGTCACGTAGCATTGACGGACACATCACGTCACCTGTGGCTAAAATCAAGGAAGTCTGAAAAGTGTCCACTAAGCATGTCCAGAAGTAATAAATATTCATGAGACTCGGTCTTGGCATCAGGGTTTTTTTCCACTGATGTGTGAACCAATTTATAAATGAACGTAATATGTAATTGGTTTGACATACATTTCACCTGTGTTTTATTCATGTTGATGGGACTACCTGTATGGATGTTTTAGGACAATTCTTTTACTGAGTGCAACCAGTGCTACCTTCTTTCCAGTTTACTAAAACCAAGTACAGATATTAGCTGATATGTACATCATAAAGACCAAGATATCAAATATATGGATCTTGACAGACGTTACGTTCAGAGGCCCATCTCAGTAAAAAGGCAATTTTTTGTGTCAAAATATAACAAAATTAGCAAAACCACACATTAAACATCCTTTTCAGACTCCAAAATATATATTTTTTGTAATAAAACAGTAGTACGGATTTGTAATATTTATTTGTGAAGCCGGTAACTGAACTTGACCAGATATGTCTGACTTTCATGCCGGAAAATCAGCAATTTTAGTCTGAATAAAATCAAAAAAGAAAGCGGCGGTGCTTTGAAATTGTCTTTACTATTATTTTGACTTACACTTTAAACATTTATTAAGTTGGACATACAATTGCATGGAAATATTTTTTACATTTAGATTTTTAATATTACATGTGCAAATGGGTCCAAGTGCAAATAAAGAGGCATATATAGCATTTTGGGAAAAATTACTTTAGTGTTGCTGTTAGTTTTAAATAACAGATCCTAGATTTGAATTTTTTAGCTGAGAGTGTTAGAACCAATTTAAAGAAAGTATTAATACAAAGAACAAAGTTCTTGTTGTCAAGATACTGGGCAGTGGGTAGAAAAAAATGATTTTTCCTGAAACAACAGAAATGGATTTATGGCGTTTTGGAAAAGACCTCTTCATATGTTGTATTTTGTAAATGCATAATAACATTAGTATGTTGTATTATATCAAGACATATAGGCCCAAAGCATTTCTACATTCAAATGATCAAAAAATACACCACACTGAGTAATCAATCCAGGTGAGCCATATCATAGACATTTAAAATTTATAACTAACAGACAACATCCACTTCACACAACTGTACCAACAAAAACAATAGGAGTGTAGTGTGGTATTAATTACAACTATAACAATATATGAGTGAATAGAAATATTATTATTCAGAATAGGGAATAATAATAATAACAATATTAGGAAGAAGACGAAGAGAATTAAGTGAGTATCAAGAAACAAAAACAAGGCTTTGAACAATAATAATAATACTAAGAGAAAGAGGAAAAAGAAAAGAAGAAGTGAATAATAAGACAGAAAGGTTCAGTTTTAAATATTATAATAACATAAAAAGATAATGTGAATATCAATACGGGCATAATACTTCAACTGCAATATTTAACCACTTCATAAATCAATCCAAATTACTAGTTTGATGAACAGAACTGTTACTTAACTGATTTAGTCACCAACATTTCACATCTAATGAGAGTAATGAGATATCAGTTTTTATTTATTTTTGTGTGTGTGTGTGTGTGTGTGTGTGTGTGTGTGTGTGTGTGTGTGTGTGTGTGTGTGGGAGAATGAGAGATTAGAAGATTATCGGCGGGAAGAGCGCGCTTTTTAAAAGAATAGAGTAGTCAACTCAAAGTGCCAGTACAAAGTGTCTCGCAGGCTGCATGTGTATGTATTTGTGTGTGTGTGTGTGTGTGTGTGTGTGTGTGTGTGTGTGTGTGTGAGGTGCACGTGCAGACACAGCTGGTCGTTGCCACAGTGATTAAGCTGGCACTTAATGACAGTAAAACTGCTTTTTCAACTGAAAACATAAGCACATGTCTTGCTTTTGGTCTTCTAATTTGGAAACCGTATTTCTCATCGCAATGAGGTTAATAGCATTTGAGAGCCAAGAATTTGGTGAATACATTGATATAAAATATTTCCCTGTACTGTAAAAAGTGTTTAAACAGTCACGATTTAATTATGAGCCTCAAAATGGTTTTGATTGATTTTAAAAAGTCTATTTTGTATTGAATTCTATGGTGAAATTCACGGTACAGCGGTCAGTCAGAGGCTCGCCATTTTACTTCTACAAGTGCTGTTAACTTGAAAGTTACATGGCCAGAACCAGCCCACATTTTCCTCCGTTTTGATGTAAAATTGGTAAAACATTGGTGTAGAATGAAAATTATGGGAGTAGGAGCGTGTTAAAAAACTTTTTCCAAGATAATCTGCTCTTCTCTGCCACTCTGCTGATGACATCATCCACGCCAACCCAGAACATTCCACGCAATGGACACCCATTATAAATACACAAACGGACTCAGAAATCCTTATGACATTTCTTTTAAGATTAAGAGAAAACCGTAAAAGCTAGCAAAAATTTGTTTTGACCTTCGAAATCATGACTTCAGTGTCTACGTTTTAAAAGTGGAAGTATGGCTTCTTGGTGAGGCATCAAATTGAGGTGAGTTTCATGGTTGTTTGTTGACCTCTTCTCATTCATTTCAATGGGATTTTTTTGTCGTGGTTTTTGGCTAATTGTGTCAGCATGGTAACACAAAACGCCAATAAAAGTAATAGATATGCACATTGCGTGGCTGCACTTTGCAGTTAAGTGCGACAGAAGAATAATAAAAAGAAGAAAAATAAAGAGAACCATTATTTTTTGGGTGAATAGTAATATGTGTACTTCAGTATCTGGAACCACTGCTCCTGATTTGCCAATCTGTGGCATGTTAACTACTCTTCGTTTTGGTGACAGTTATGTATTCCCCTTTTTTCTCACATTGAGTACTAAAGTATGATTAGGCATCATCTCACCTGAATTATCACGCCTCATGAATGCCTCTTATATGGGTGCTTAATTCTTTCTGTAATAGTACACAATCTGTAAACAGATTTCTGACATAAAATCAGTAATAAATGATCTTGTCTGAACTGGTAGAAAGTGAATTGAAAGTGGCCTAATTAGTGAGCAAGAATTTGCCGAACAGCTGGGATAAATATATATAAACTGGTTAGGCTTAAACCAGTGGAATAACATCAGACAAGTTGGATGTTGCCCACATTCCTCACTCACTCACTCACTCACTCACTCATTTGCCAAACCAGCTAAACCTACTCAGGTCACGGGGGAGCCTGGAGCCTATCTCAGCTGGAACTGGGCCTGAACAGCTCGCCAGACAATCACAGGGCCTACACACACACAATCCTTCACACACACAGCTTGGGGCAATTTAGAACACCCAATTAGCCTAATGTGCATGTTTTTGGACTGCGAGAGGAAACCGGAGAACCCAGAGGAAACCCATGCAAGCACGCGGAGAACATGCAAACTCTACATAGAAACGCCCCGAGCCCGTCCCGGACCAAAACCCAGGACCTTCTTGCTGTGAGGTGGACATGCTCCTAATTTCAGAATTTCTGATTGAATGACTGCACTACCCCACTTCTATTGCAACTTAGACTCCAGAAAGTTTTTCAGTGTTAAGGGCACAGTGGATTGCAGCATAACTTAAGGAGAAGGGTAAAAAATTGGGTATTACTCTTTTACCAAACTTCTTTCTGTTTGAAGATATTGATCAAGTTCAACAGTGATCAGGGGGTTAAGGAACAGAAGGGTTGGAACAGAAGAAATGACAAGAGGAATGACACGGGTTTTAGGAGGATACGAAACAAATACTGCTATATAAGTGCTTGAGTCTTCTTCTTAGCCCATTAATGTAATGTAATGGCCCATATATAGAGAAAAAAAAAATGCAAAAGATTCACAGGCTGCGGAGGAACTACATTCAAATATAAGAAAGAAATAATAGTACTGTTTGGCTGCTTCATTATTTCGCTGTGTTACCTCATTTCCTTTTTTTTGTGTGAGGTAAAGCTGATCAGCTTTTTATTTTATTTTTATTTCTGAATGATGGGTGGTGCAATGTTTTGTGTTGCTGCCTCACCTCACAGTTCCAGCGTCCCTGGAATGACGTTTTGCATGTTCTTCTGTGCAAAGGTTCCTCTGGGTTCTTTGCTTTCCTTCCACTGTCCCAAAACATGCAGGTAGGCAGACAGGCTGGAATAAATTATCCTGAGGTGTGATTGTGTGTGAACAGTAGCAGCAAGAAGGTCCTGGGTTTAAGTCCAAAGGCATCTCCCCGTGCTTGTGTGGGTTTCCTCCAAGTACCCCATGTTTCCTCCCATAGTCCAAAAACTTGCACATTAGACTAATTGGTTGTTCCAAATTGCCCCTAGGTGAGAGAGCGTGTATAGGCCATGTGATGGTCTGTTTAGGGTGTACCCTGCCTTTGCCCAGTGTTGGCTGAGATGGGCTCCAGCCTCCTCGCAACCATAATAGTACTAAGCAGTTTGTCAAGTGAGTGATGAGTGAGTAGATTACATTTTATTGTCATTGTGTAGAATGTCATAAGGGCCAATAGTGATGTAAAAGAAAATGTGACTAATCAAGCCAATTCACCTTCTTCCATCGCTCCATGGTCCAGTTTTGATACTCAGGTGCCCATTGTAGGCACTTTCAGTGATGGCATGCGCACTCTGATTGGTGTGTAGCCTCATGTGCAGCAATCTGTAATGCACTGTGTGTTAAGACACCTTTCTATTAGAGCCAGCATTAATTTTTCCAGCAATTTGTGCTCTGATGTGGGATCAAAGCACACAAGTGAGCCCTAGGTGCCCGTAAATCTGTTCCTGGTTCACCCTTTTCCTTCCTGTTACCACTATTATTAAGTATTAACACTGCATACCAGGAATGCCCTACAAGACTCGTGGTTTTGGAAATTAATAGACCTAGTCATCCAGCCAAGATAATTTGGCCCTTGTCAGAGTGACTCAGATCTTTACAAGTGCCCATTTTCCCTGCCCCCAACACACCAGCTTCAAGAGCTGACTGTTCAGTTGTTGCGTAATATACCCCACCCCATGACAGATACCACTGTAATGAGATAATCACTATTATTCACTTTACCTTTCAGTTGTTTTAAAGTCATGGCTGATGGGTGAAGGTGTAGGTGAGTTTTTAATCCTTTAATAAATCAGATCATTTGAAAACTGTATTTTATTTACTCAGTTTATCTTTTGTATTATAACTAATCCGTTTGAAGATTAGTTGCAATTAAGTGTTATGAATAAACTTAAAATAGAGGACATTTTTCATGGCACTGTTTACAGCAAAGACAGGTATTTTGACAGGTGTTTAGAGTGATGCATAGTATATGATCTATTAATTGACTTTTCATTCATTCATTTTCTGAACCGCTTAATCCTAATTATGGTCGCGGGGAGGCTGGCGCCCATCTCAGCTGACTCTGGGCGAGGGCGGGGTACACCCTGGACAGCTCGACAGGCTATCGCAGGGCAGAAGCACGTTGACAGCGATCCAATGTCCTACTCTTTTCGAAGGACAGCAGTGGTTCTTTTACATGCCTCTCATCACAGACAATGAGAAACATGGCTGGCCTTTGATAACCCTGGGGGTATTAATTGACTTGTAAGGTATATTTTTAAAGATATAATAAAAATGTAAACAGGCCAGTGAATCACATGACCAGTTTGAATAATGGGCAGGGATTCAGGCTGCGGAAGTAGTGTGTCAGAAGAAGTGTCTACTCATAAAATACTTAAATAATTAAACAAGTTCAGAAATATCTTAGCAATCTGCAGTATCATCACTCACTCACTCATTCATTTGCTGAATTCACCTTTTAGGGTGGAGCCTATCTCAGTTGACACTAGGTGAAGGTGGGTTACACCCTGAACAGCTCACCGGACTATCTCATGGGAACACTCACACACACAGCCATTTACACTCCCACCGCCCCCCCACAGGTGATTTGAAACAGCCAGTTAGCCTAATGTGCATGTCTTTGGACTGTGGGAAGAAACTGCAGTACCTGGAAGTATCCCACACAAGCACGGGGAGAACATGCAAACTTCTTGCAATGAGGTGGACGTGCCAGATTTCAATAAATTTCAGATCTTATCACATGGTGAGTTCCTTAATGGCACTACATCCTTTTTACCAGCAGGTGTCACCCATTGAAAGATTTCTGTCTGAAACTTTGAGTTGTAGAAAGATTGCTAATAATATAATGGTTGAAAATCCTACAAAGGGTCATCTGAGGCAACTCTGAACGAAGATGGGGTACACCCTGTACAGCTCGAAAGTACATCGCAGGGCCAACACACACAACCATTCACACTCAAACCTAGGCGCAATTTGGAAAAGCCAGTTAGCATAATGTGCATATCTTTGGACTGTGGGAGGAAACTGGAGTACCCAGAGGAAACACAGGAAACAGAACATGCAAACTCCAGACAGAAACATCCTCGCCGAGCCCCAGACTTGAACCCCGGACCTTCTTGCTGTGAGGCAGATGTGCTAACCACTACACCACCCCAGTCAAAATAATTGACTAATTTCCAAATAAGAGGAGGATTCATGAGACAGAAAAAGACTGCTTTGAGGAGCAGGGTTCTAATGGGCAGGTGTCCACATATTATTACCCATATATATCTATATATATCCTATATATGTATATATGTATATTCAGTGTTGTTTTTATAGGTAATATCAATTCACTATGTATAAGAAGAAGAGCTCCCTGACAACTGATCTCTTGGCCTTGGCTCTCTCTCAATTCCACATTTGCAAAGATTTTCCATTTGATCCATTCCAAAATTGATCAGAACACTCAGTCACTTATTTGCCGAACTGCTTAATCCTATTAGAGTAATGCGGAGGCTGAAGCCTATCCCAGTTAACACTGGGCAAAGGCAGGGAACACCCTGAACCGCTCACCAGACCATCACAGGGCCAACATGCACACAACCATTCACTCTTACACTCACACCTAGGGGCAATTTAGAATGGCGAATTAGCCTACTGTACATGTTTTTGGACTGTGGGAGGAAACCAGAGTACCTGGAGGAAACCCATGCAGGCACATCGAGAACATGCAAACTCCATACAGAAATGCTGAGCCCAGGACTCGAACCCAGGACCTTCTTGCAGTAAGGTGGAGTTACATTTTTTAAGCAAACAGTTAAAGCAGGTGTATAATGAGTTAGAGTGGAGTGATTACAGGTTTGTATATCGATAGTTTTTTTAATAAGGTTTCATTATTGTAGTTTCAAAAAACGTAGAAAAAAGGTAATGTTTGTTTTTAATCTTTAAATCTGCTTACTTTATTACTCCTTTTATGGTAGAAACTCTTTCTATAGCAGCATTCAACTGTTTTTGGCAGGTGTTCAGACCAAGGCGGATATTTCAGCAGGGGAGTGGATGTGTTTTTGTCACTGCTTAATGAAGGGTAAGCCTAAAAGGTGGTCCTGACCTTCATATGCCATACAACAAGAAAAAAACAGTTCATTATTATTTCAGTAATGAAACCTATAGACTACCTACAAAATGGTACTGGCTAATAATATTGATTCATTCATTCATTTGCAGAACTGCTTAATCCTACTAGGGTTTCGGGGAGGCTGGAGCCTACCTAGACCCTATGGCAGGTCTACCTTTGAGGCCAATTCGACCTCTGCAACTGATCCAGAATGCAGCTGCACGGCTTGTTTTCAACCTTCCAAAATTTTCCCACACCACT
>JBCNYH010000013.1:9953335-9975711 GCA_039654325.1 Tandanus tandanus
GGTGTGTGTGTGTGTGTGTGTGTGTGTGTGTGTATGTGTATATATATGTATATAAACAAAAAAATATGAGTGAATAATATTTTATCAGGGCAAATTACAATAAACATTAATAATACTAATCATAATAATAATAACATAACTAAGTGAATTTCAAGACAGGAAAGCAAAGCTTTTATTTATACTAACACTAAGAAAAAGGAAAAAAATTATATTAAGACTTAAATGTACAGTTTTAAATAATATAATAATAATAATTATAAGAAAAATGTAATGTGAATATTAACACACGGACATAGTACTTTACTTGACATCTAATAGAGATTTGGACAAAAATTTCAAACACCACTGATGTCATTTCTGATAGTACAGATAGACAGAGCTTGGAAACAGCTTTAAAATGACACCTAGTTCATGAAAGTTATGGACATCTAAAGGATTAGGATTGGAATTGGCGTTAGTGGTATGGCATTTTTAGGGTGATATAAAATGAGTTGTATTAAATGGAATACCATGAAACTTGATGAAAAGGGAAATAAAATATAACTCTAAACGTCCGTTTACCTTTCAAATATGTCCTAGATGTAGAAGTGATAGTTTTAGGTGATGAAAATTGAACTTCAAATTTGAACACCGACTGCAAGAGAAACCAACATCCGGGTATCTGATTACTTTATTAGATGGGAATTTCGGGGTTGTCCCGTTTTTAACCAATGCGAGAGGAGCTTTTAGGGGGTGCCATCTGACGCTACTCGGGTATTGGGTCACACTACAATGGCGCCAAAATGGGCGTCGTTGATCAGGAGATGTGCGCATGGCTTCACCTAATGAGAAAATTTATATTTTTTTTCGATTTAGCACAAGCCGTGAATTCAGGCGTAAACGTTGTCAGGGCAACATGCAAACAGTGGTACATATGCTGAGGAGTGATGGGATGCGCGATTATGAGTTTTAATGGCATTCATGTGTGAGTATGACTAGCTGGTCTCACTTGGTGGTGATAATAATCATTAATAATTAATAATAATAATGTATATTTAATTGGGTTTGAAATAACACATTCTTTCCTTCTTTCAGTCAGATCTATCTCCTTGGATTGCGGGGTGAAATCCATCGACTCACCACGCCTTCAGTGACCTCATTTTAAAGCAAAAAACATGTCTCACTTCACCTTCCATCTTTATCACAGCGCCACTTCTGTTGACTTCTATCAGACTTTCTACTCGTATTCCTATCCAAGCCTGTAACTATATTCATGTGCACAAGATATTTCACTTCCTGCCTTATGCTTTGCTTAGTTAGACCTTGCACCAGCAACCTGTTTACCATATCAGTCACTTCTTCTGCCCTGCCAGCCAAAGGTTCATTTAGGCCATGTTACGCAAGAAAGGTTCTCTCATTATTTGTGGCACTCTGTTTATTATTTGGAATGTCCTCCTTATCTTTGTTCTTTTTGGACGGATTCCTGGATATGAAGGAGGTGAGTCTGCTTCAATGGAAAAAGGTCCGAAAAACAACAACATTTTGGAGAAATTACTTCAGTTAGTCAGCTCATTTGAAAGGGAACTGGAGTCTCAGAACAAAATCCTTCTCCAGATCCAGAGCCATAAGTCACTGTGGGAAGAACTAAAAAAAAACAAAACGGCTTTTCAGATGAAATTGCTTTCCCAAAACAATTTTACAAAAGTGAGGAGTGGCTTCCCGCCATCCAGTGTGGTTATTCCCGTCTTGGTCATAGCGTGTAACCGAGTGACAGTGCAACGCAGCTTGGACAAACTCCTTGAGTACCGGCCATCACCGGAACTCTTCCCCATCATCGTGAGCCAGGACTGTGGAGACGAGGAGACTGCCAAAGTGATCGCCTCATACGGCAGTAAACTGACTCACATTAAACAGCCTGATTTGTCGGAGATCTCAGTGCTTGCCGGACATAATAAGTTCCAGGGTTACTACAAAATCTCACGACATTACCGCTGGGCTCTGAACCAGGTGTTCAACACTTTCTCGTATACTGCTGCCATCATTGTGGAAGATGATTTGGAGGTATACAATCTTCTTCTGTAGTGTTTATCTGTATAACGTTAAAACTACAGTACTGTGCAGAAGACTTGGGTATGCTATTTTTTTAGTACAAACTTTGTGACAGATTTTTATTTTAGAATTATCCAGTAAGTAGAATAACGTTTTCGATTTCCAAACATTAGTCTTAGTCAGTACAGAAAGCTGAATGTTACGTATGAGATCAGGCTTAAGACAAAACGCGCAATGCTTAGTAACACTTCCAGCTCATTTGCTTATACAACTATATTCTACATGAGAATACTTTTTTAAGCACACCCCTGGTTGTCACACTAAATACTGATTTTGTTTCATTTCTTACTGTCTAACGCTCTTTATAGCTTTTTTTTAATGTAGAAGCATTTAATTTTATTATTTCTAAAGGTGTCTTTACTCTAAAACAGTTTACGTATGCCCAAGACTTTTGCACAGTACTGTATATGTTAGCTTTGATTTATAAATGTAAAATTGTCATCTGTTTTTAATGTGCATATGATTGATTGCATCTATATTCAATGTACGCTGATGCAGTGTGCAATTTGCCACACAATTTACTGATCCCCTAACACGAAATATAACGTGATATAGTTTTTTAAGATCAAAGATAAAAAAGAAACCAATTATGACTTAATACAAAAATTAAATGTCAAGACATACATGTATGGTATATAACAAAAATTCAAAACCTAAAGGAATAATTTGATTGAAAAGTGAAGTGAAAGGCAAGCCTTCAAAACTCTCCTGTTACAAATAAACATTATGTATATTTTCATCAGGTGGTTTTTACTTACATTTAGCAATCTGCTAAAAACTATGATTATTAGTTTGCATTAGCTAGTCTGAAAAGACTGAAATACTGGCAAGCTAACGGCAAAAAATAACAGTATATTAAACTAACAAGTCAAATTTTAACTTGTACATTTCTGAATAAAATAAAACTAGGCACTTCTACACATAACATGGACTTCCGTTTACATACATCAGACCAACATTGGCTCATTTACATAAAGGAATGATATAACCTGCTGTTTATTCACATGCAAATTATTTCCATATTAACCGTGCATATACATGACTCACATGCAAATTTTTGCAGTACGCTATCGCCCCTTGTGTCGATTTATTCCTTTTTTTTACTTTATAAAGAAGCTTGTAATAACAATATGTTTAATAAGTTGTAATGTACAAAGACTTGTACAATATATGCAAGCTTTTATTAAGTTTGGGTATAATATCCCTTTAAAAAGGCCCATGTGTTCTGAATGGATAAACTTCAGTGTTTTATGGTTACTGGTTATGGTTACTTATACACCCCACCAATGTGCTTTTACATACTGTACAGGTACATATCATTGCCTGCAAGGTTTGGAATATGAACAAACTTTGTTAGAAGTCTAAAATAAGTGTCTTATTATAGGTTTGACTCTCTATTGTTGTTTAAAGATAAATATCCTTATATAATTCCGGTTTGTGTTTGTTGTCAGGTGAGAGACTGAACAAAGAAACTTCACTTAACCGGTTTGGTTTAAGATTCGGACTGTAGCTGTAGTTTTTGTTCCTACTACTTTAAATTTTAGAATAAAAATCTAGAAGATTTGGATTATATAAAATGCCACTTGGAATTAGGCAGTGACCAAGAAAAGTGTTCAATTAAAATGATATTATATTTAACATTTTTAACATCAGCTCCTTGAGGTTCACCTCAAATTATTTTCGAAGTTCTTTCCTAAGTAATATAAATAAAAAGTAGCTATTTGTTTAATTATTATTTTTATTAATGTGAACAAATATATATGCACATGAATTAACTTCACTATATACATTAGTCTCAGAAGTGCATTTGACTTTAACAAAATGAAAATATACATTCACTTGATTGTGTCCAAAATGAAACTTTCGACTGCTAGTGTATACTCTGACCTGTTCCTGTGAAGAGAATTGTTTATGCTGACAAGATCTATGGTCCATGTAAGAAGCAGGTGCTTACTCATTAACCAAATTCTCAAGGAAAATACAGTTTAGTTTTTTTTGGCCAACACTCCTCCTTACTTAGAATAAGGCACTAGTTAGCTTGAGGCTAATTTACAAAATGACACTTTTACAAATATAATAGCTCAGGAGGGGGCAGTCCTAATATGCATAATGTGTAGTTTTATTTACATAAAGAATCTATCCCCATCACTTTATTTTATCAGCTAAATATGTGATTGATGTATAAATACATGTCAAACAATTTAGTTCTTTTTCTTTTTTTACTTTCTTTGGGTTCCCCCCTAATTTTCTCCGTTGATTTAGTCGTATCCAATTCCCACCAATCAAATGTTACCTCCCTATCAAGTACGACCCTCACCAACAAGGGAGTGGTGTAAGAATGCACATGCCTCCTCCGTGACATGTGACGCTGCCATCTGCATCTTTACGAACTGCTGCGCATGCAGACGCAGGAGCCACACTCGGAGGCAAAGCACCATCCGCCCCTTTGTACAAATGAACTCACAGACACCCATGATTGGCTGGTGATTGCTGTAAGTGTCAGGGAGGCGAGTGTATGCGCCCCATGAGAGCTCGGCCAGTTAGCTCCCATGAACTCCCAGCCACGTATTGCCTGCGATCTCCAGGTCGATCGTCTCACACTTTGTCGATGCGCCACTCGAGAGCCAGGTTGAGTTCATTTGAATGTGGAATAAATGTAATCTTGGCTACTTTGATTGTGGCTTGGTTGCTGGTAGTGTACAGGCAGATTTGAATATTTCAGATGCTAAAAGTCTGAAATCTTCACAACTTTCTCTGTAGTTCATACAGGATGGTGTGAACGGAAATAGGCGAGGTGATCCGAACGGTTTCGGCACTGTCACGACAAAGCTCAGTACTGCCTCTACTGTTCATGTGCATATTGCATCTTAAGGACGGGTTACATTAATTTCTGAAGACGTGCACTACCGATACACCAGTTGGATGCTGGAAACACAAAAGCAGACATGTTGCACATGTAGCTAAAAGCATGCATATAGTGTAATCTCAATAAAGTTTAATTTAAGTGGCTAGCTGTTATATCAACTGAGTTTTGGTATAAATTGGATTGGACAGAATTGTCTTTCACTGTTCTGCCTTCAGTTTGCCATGTACCTGACCTAGTTCTTCTCCTCTCTTTCAGGTGTCCCCAGACTTCTTTGAGTACTTTAAAGCCCTTCACACTGTACTGAAATCTGACCCAACTCTGTGGTGCGTGTCTGCCTGGAATGACAATGGCAGGGACGGATATGTAGATCCCGCGAAACCAGACCTCTTATATAGGACGGACTTTTTTCCAGGGCTCGGGTGGATGCTGCTGAAGGAGCTCTGGACTGAGCTTGAGCCAAAGTGGCCGGCTTCATTCTGGGATGACTGGATGCGACATCCCGATCAGCGCAAAAACAGGTCATGCGTTCGTCCGGAAATCTCTAGAACCTTGACGTTTGGTCGTAAGGGTGTGAGTTTGGGTCAGTTCTATGACAAGTATCTCCGCTTTATTAAACTCAACGCCGTATTTGTGCCTTTTACAAGTAGAAATCTGTCTTATTTGGAGCAGAAGAATTACGATCAGGCTTTTGAGAAGGAGGTTTACAGCGCTCCTGTTGTGACGGTGGGGGAGCTCAAAAATGGGAAGCTGTCGGGCGTCGGCCCATATCGGCTGCAGTACTCCAGCGCACAGAATTTTAAAGCACTCGCACGAGATTTTGGACTCATGGATGATTTGAAGTCTGGCGTGCCACGAGCTGGGTATCGAGGGGTTGTCAGCTTCTTTTGGCAAGAGAAGAGGATCTATATTGCACCACCTGCTGGTTGGACAAAGTATGATCCAAGCTGGAATTAAGACTGCCTGTGTATATTGTAAAAAGGCTGAAATCTTGTAAAAAAACGTTAATTTTATTTGGCTTATATTTGGAAATGTTCACACGAGACCAAAGAGCATATAGTAAAGTAGTTGATTTCCATATCTCAGGACAGCACTAACATTTTTTTAATGAAAAGACAAATATATACACCTTCAGTGTTAGATATGTACTGTGGATTTATTGGGTTTTTCATACCAAACTGCCATCAAACGTGATTTAAACTGATCTTATTTTTTTAAATGACAGATAATCATCAGAGCCTTGATGCAAATATTCTTTCTTCACTAGTCACTTTGAAATCTGAAACCTCTATAAAGTGCCTTCAAACTTTGATAGCTTTGTTTAAATGATTATATGTGAAGTTCGTATTTAAGTGGTGGTGGATGTGATGGGTTGCTTTGGGTAGTACATGTAACTAGTAAATCTATATTTGTTGGAGCACACTGACTGATCGCTTGATCACAGACTTGTGTACTAAAATTGCTTGGGATTTAATATGCAGGAGAAAATAAAGCAAATATTTGTCATAGTTTAACTGACATCTTCCGTGCCTCATTAATAGTCTTATAAACGTACAAATAATCTCAACACACACACAAAAACAGATCTCAATTTAGTCCTTTTTTCATAAAAGTTAACTAACATTCTGGAGGGGAATAAGTACATCCTATAATCCAGTAACCAGTAGAACCAACTGTAGCTGCAATAACGAAGTAATTGTTGTCACATCATATCAGAAATTTTGGCCCACTGCTCTTGACACATTGCTTTAGTTCACTGATGTTTGGAAGCAGTTGTTTAAGCAGGCCTAACACGGGTGGTTCTGGCAGCGGTTCATTCCGTTACAAACCACACTGAAACGCCAAATTGTAATGGCGGTGTGGCAAAACAATTGTGATCATTAGGTGAAAACAGTGTGAATAGGTTGTAGTAAGGTTGTACTGAAAGTGGTTATCAAGGGTTGTGAAAGGTGACAACAAGGAAGCGAGACGGAGATACATGCTTTTGAGAACTGCTGTGAAATTTCAAATATTTTGAAAATCCTGCGGCTTATGGCAGTCAGTGGCGAACACCAACATGGTATCAAGACGATATCACTTCGGTCCAGCATGGTTTGGAGCCACCGTCAGAACCACCCCGGTGTGAGGCCAGCTTTATACAGATCTCTCTTAGGATCCCACCACAGCTTCTCAGTGGGGATGAGATCTGAACACTGATATGGCCATTCCAACACCTTGATTTGTTTCTTCTTTAACCATTCAGACATCGCTCTACAGGTGTGCTTGGGATCATTGTCCTGTAGTGTGACCCAGTGTTTGGCCCATCTTAATCTACTAGTTATAAGAATGTTCTGGTATAAAGTGAAATTCATCATTGTGTCAAATCATCACTTTTCCACCACCATGCTTTACAGTTGGTAGGAGGTGTTTATTGTGATGCATTGTTTGGTTCTCACTAAACTTGGTCCTGTGCATGAGGCCCAAACATCTCCAAATCGGTCTTGGCCATCAATCCAAAGTAAATTGGTCCAGCAGTACTCCTTTTGGTGTGAAGGGGTATATTCCTAGCCATCCTTCCATGAAAGTTATACCATGTTTAGTCCATTTCTGAATTACGATGTAGCTCTAGGGTTTATGGGTTTATTTATGGATCATTCTTTTTTTTTAGGCTAATATGTATTTTTACATGAACAGTTGTACAGATAAACATCGCCAGAGAATTTAATAGACAATTTCTGACTAAACTTGATGTCAACAGAAAATTTAAATGTCCGGTATCTCAGGAATCATGTGTGCTAGAGATTTACTGTTTATGTTGAAAAAGCTGGTGCTGTGGGGTTCTAATGTGTGTGACTGTGTTCCTTTCAGAAGCTGTTTAAGCCATCCTTTAACTGTGCTGATGTTTTTATTTTTACAGAAATTATGTAAAATGAACTCATGATGACGAATCTAAAACTGACTTCTGTGATTATTTATCCATTTTACCGTGTTAGCAGCTAAACGTAATAGATAATGGATAAAAAGCCTACAGTTTGACATGCTTTGATTGTATATACTGTATATTACTATTCCCTCCATTCAGATGTCACCATCTCTGTTAACCTTTAACCTTTTAACGACCTGCAAATGTAAACATCTCTGCAAAATATAGAAACCTGCTATATAGAATTTCTACATCCTCATTGCTTCTGATTTGATACCAGAATCGGATCAAATGAAATCGAATTGGCGCAAAACTTCTCTGCCTACAGAATAAGAAAATATGTTTTTAAAAAAGAGAAAAATGTGTCTAGAAAAAAAAAATCGTAATAGTTTTATGTTTGGTTTATTGTAATTAGTTGCCTGATTCACTTAATTATTTTGGTATGTTCTGCATGGGAACATCAGCACAAAAAGCACACTAAAACGAGAATTTTGTGGTTTACCTTTTCCAGTTTTTAAACGACGAACGCAGATGAGCTCCAGGCGCAGAAGGGGTATGTAACGGTGTCTGTTTACTTCTAGTAAATTCTATACAAAGACACAAGAAACACAAACTAAAACGATTTTTATGGATTGTGTTTGTTTTTAATGTGTGATAATGATGACAGCGCCTGACCCAAGTCATCCTAACAAACCATAAGTGTTCTTCATTTTTATTCAAGCACTATTCACTTATACTATCCTGAATACTACAATACCCATCATCCTCTCGCTTACTCGTTTGCTGAACCGCTTTCGCACACAACCAGCCACATCCACATCTAGAGGGGCAGTTTGGAACAGACAAGTAGACCCTAATAATAACAGTAATGGGGCTTGAACCTCTAACTTCCAGACTATTGGTTGTTATTTTCCTGTTACAGCGCTTCACGAAATGTTTTCCTCCTTTGCTTGTTTTACACAC
This sequence comes from Tandanus tandanus, assembly GCA_039654325.1. Classification (NCBI taxonomy): domain Eukaryota; kingdom Metazoa; phylum Chordata; class Actinopteri; order Siluriformes; family Plotosidae; genus Tandanus; species Tandanus tandanus. The sequence goes on from JBCNYH010000013.1 coordinate 9,962,152, forward strand.
ATCATAAATATACCTGTGGAAAAAGTACAGGATGAAAACGTGACTCAGGCGCGAGCCTCGTTCTCTCGAGACCCTCTCATAAGTAAATTCGTGACACTGGCTGATAGCGTCATCCGGCGTCATCGGTCTACGGAAGCCGAGCTGCCCACGCACGCCTACGCGTTTTCGAATTTAACGGTACTTTTCATTTTTCTCTCTGGCTAGCGTTGTTCATACAGTGAGTGTGCGGACATCATGATGCGACCTTACTTAATCGTGTGATTTCGGGTGTATTTATTATGTAGACGGTTCAGTGGCATTGGAGGATTCGCAATTATGCTCGTTTGGAGTTAGGAAATATGGTTCTGAGACAGTTAGCTAGCTAGCACTGGTGAGCTAGCTGATAAGAGGAAGGGAGGGGGGCGAAAACATGACCGTGTAAAGCGCTGTGTCTGCCCACTGGAGCTGTAGTTACCTCACCATAATCGATATAGGTTTCCGGTTATTCTAGCGAGTTAGAAATATAGATATATAGATATTGGTATCGGTTCTCATTGTGTTTTTGTCAGAGACTGAGGAAGAGTATGGAGCTGGAGCAGACAGGCTTGCGAGAGAATCCTCCCGGTTCTGTGGCTGTTCAGAAAGCAGAAAATTGTGAAAAAAGTGTTGGAGAGAGAATAGAGGAGTGTGGACTGCAGTGTAAAGACAGAGGCGTTGATGGCGAGTCTGCGGGAAAGGAAGAGAAAGAAACGTATGAAGTGCTAGAGCAGCACCACCACCAACAACAACACCAGGAGACAGATGTGCACAAGATCCAGCCTGATGAGGAGCTGGACCCCAGGATTCAGGTAACTGAAGAACCACTCACATCCTCATCCTCATGGAGACCCTGGATATTTACTGGCTAACTGAGACTCTTTTCCTTCATCCAGGAGGAACTGGAGCATCTGAATGAAGCCAGTGAGGAGATCAACCAGCTGGAGCTGAAGCTAGAGGTGACATCACTCACACACCCAGTGTGTCCATTTCAAATATGTGTGGGGCAGTGGTGGCTTGGTGGTTAAGGCGATGGGTTACTGATCCGAAGGTCGGCGGTTCAATCCCCACTATCACCACTGTTGGGCCCTTCAGCAAGGCCCTTAACCCTCAATTGCTCAGTTGTATAAAAACGATAATTGTAAGTCGCTCTGGATGAGACCGTCTGCCAAATGCTGTAAAATAGCCATCAGAGATCCCCTCAGTCGCCCTTCTATTCTTGAGAAATAGCCCGGACAAAATTTCTAAGGTTAAGGTCATTGTGACAAGGTCAAAAGTCGGATAAACAAAACAACAGGTTCGTATTGATCCAAGCGTAGAGGATGTTCGTATAAAATGTCACAAGGTTAGCATGTAGCATTGAGGTATTAGATGCTGAATTTGGGGACAGTTACGGAAATGGGAATGACAATACCCCAACTAACAGATGGCTGATGGGTAAATACGCCCCGAACACTGTAGTGTTAGTTCTGACATGTACAGAAACTAATAACATTTTACACACACACACACACACACAAAATAAATAAACCCTGCCCACAACACCTATCCACTGAGTTTTTGACTGATGGTATACTTAGTCTGTGTCCTGACGAACCAGTATAAGAGTATATTCACTGATAGCAACTTTAAAGCACTTCTGTAAGTCGCTCTGGATAAAAGCGTCTGCTAAATGCTGTAAATGTAATAATGATAATGCAGTGGTGTAGAGGTCCTCCTTGTGCATGCATGGGTATCCTCTCGGTTCTCCGGTTTCCTCCCACAGTCCAAAAACATGCACGTTTGGCTGTTTCACATTAGGTGTGAGTGTGAATGGTTGTGGGTGTGTGTTGACAATGTGATGGACTGGTGAACTGTTCAGGGTGTACCAGAGTTGGCTGAGATAGGCTCCAGCCTCCTCGCAGCTTTAATAGTATTAAGCGGTTCGGCAAAACAAATGAATGAATGAATAATCATAATAATAATGATGAGGATGATGACGGCGATGAGTATTATATGAATGAAATGAATGTTAATGTTGTATTCAGATTTTATTATGCGAAATAAGGGTGTGAAATTACTCCGCGGATCTACTTTCCACTAACCAAATTTTGTCACACAACACTTCAAGATAGGTTTTTTAACAAACTGCAAATTGTCACTTCTAAACATGGAAATACTAGATATGTGTATACGTTTACAAGAAAGCTCATTTGACCTAGATAAAAACCCTGTCATCCCACTCACCAACCTGGGGAAAACCCTGGGGAGATTTTTTATTATTTTTTTTAAACAACAACAAAACAAAAAGGCAGTTCTTGACCAACATGCTGATTAGTTGAATATTTTATCTTAAGCACTTAAAATCGCATTAAATGATTATTTATATATGTATTTATGTCCTGCTTAGCTTTACTAAGTATCAAAATCAACCGTTAGACAACCTGCCCATATGAACACGTTGCATGGAAGGCTTGCAAGAAAAAAAGCCCATCCTGAGAGCAGGGACATGAATTTTCCCTGTTTAGAATAAAAACACCCACCCAGTGTAACCTACAGTGGTGGATCTTTGAGGCAGTTTAGTGTTTCGGTGTTTTCTATTATGCAGTACCTTAAAACGGGGTGAATAGGGACAAAAATTGGAAAGTTCTTTTTTTTTTTATTCGGTGCTACCCAGGTGATCAGAATCGGAATACTTTATTCATCCCGGAGGAAATTGTGTAATGATTGTAATGATAACTTGTAGGTCTGTGTTCTACAAGTTATCTACAAGAGCTACAAGTTATCGTTACCATCATTACCTGGGCAGCACCGAATAAAAAATGAACTTTCCAATTTTTGTTCCCATTTACCCCATTTTAAAGTGTACAGCTGTAATATATCACTGAAATTGGTCATCTCTTGTCGGAAGATAAAAACGGCCAGTACATGGATTTGTTTAAAAACAGTGAGCATCTCAGTCATTGTGTATAAGCTTTACTGGAAGCCTGTAGGTTTACAGTCTACATCTGCAAGCTGAAGAATATTTTAGTGCTTAAAATGTTGTTTATGCTTGAATGGCACCAAAACGTCTGAAAAGATATTACAGAAAGAAATGTAGTGCTGTTCTTTTCTCCGGAGAAGTCTCAGTGGGTATTATTTGTGTGAATGCCCTATAATAATAAAAGTAGTAATAATAATAATAAAACCCATACAGTATTGATTTTAAAGCATCTCCAGGTGTTTAGACCCAAAATGTGACTCGTTGCATGAGTTAATGATGTTACATATTCATGTTTTCATGGAGGGCGGCATGGTGGCTTTCTGGTTAGCATGTCTGCCTTACAGCACAAAGGTCCTGGGTGTGAGTCCTGGGCTCAGTGACAGAGTTTCTGTGTGGAGTTTGCATGTTCTCCTGTGCTGGCATGGGTTTCCTCGGGGTACTCCGGTTTCCTCCCACAGTTCAAAAATATACACATTAGTCTAATTGGCTGTTCCAAATTGATCCTTGGTGTGAGTGGGAATGATTGTGTGTGTGTGTGTGTTGGTCTTCCTATGAACTGGCGAGCTGTTCAGGGTGTACCCTGCCTTCACCCAGAGTCGGCTGAGATAGGCTCCAGCCCCCCTGTGACCCTAGTATGGAGGAAACAAGTGAACCAGCACATAATAATGAGGTTTCTGAAACGTGATTCATATATCATCAAACAGCACATGGTTGGTTTATGTATGAATATGTGACTCTTATTTTGACTGGTATTTTTTATTTTTTTTACCTCTTTTAGGAAGAAAGGTCCAGCTACAGGAAAATATTTACCGATTCAGCCAGGAAGCTCAACGCACTAAGCTGTCAACTGGGTTCATGCATTGAGAAAGCTAGACCTTACTACGAGGCCCGGAGATCAGCCAAAGAGGTACTTACGTTGTTAATCAGGTCTACGTGAATTACTGCCTCTGTGAGAACATGTTGCAATACTCTGAATCTTTTAGTATAACTATAAAATAACTTCCGGGAGAGACTCTTTCCGTATTATTTGATTATTCCTAGACAGCATGGCCCCTGTCTCTTATAATGAGTTCTGATTTTGTTATGCACCTCTTAGGCCCAGCAGGAGACCCAGAAGGCTGCGCTTAGATACGAGAGGGCCGTTTCCATGCACACAGCTGCGCGGGAGATGGTGTACGTGGCTGAGCAGGGCCTTGGTGCAGATAAGACTCTGGATCAAACCTGGCAGGAGATGCTCAATCATGCCACTGCTAAGGTATCCGCCCTGGAATTTACAAACCCCAGCTTTTATTCAAGTGAAAGAAGCATGAAGATATTTCTTCAGTACACTATAAACATCAGGCTAGAAAGGTTTGCTGACAAACTGCCAGCCAAACAGTAGCGTAGCATTTAAAATGGTTCATTTCGGCAAAAATAACTTAGAAGGTTACTTTGGATTAAATGGCTTTGTAATTGTTTTTGAAAAGCACTGACAATATCCACCATTTCTCAGAAAAAGATCCTTTAGTGATGTTATAAGCATCATATTACCCAGCCTTCCTTGTTATTCTGTCCAAAGTCCAGATCCCATAATTAAGCCTTGACTCTTGCCTGTTTTTTTTAAATCTCTCTCCTCGGCTGAACAACGGGTGACTGACCTCTTAAATAGATGAAGGAAAAATTATACAAGTGCTTGTTTGAGGAAGAATCCTGGCTTCCATACAGCTGCATCTGCTTTCCCTACACCTTGTGTTTGGACCTTTCTCCTTTTTGAAATGCAAATATGCTGGGGAGTGTGTAGGAAGGCTGCCAGCTGTCAGCGTGACAGGACGAGGAGATTATTTGTATACCAGGCGGTGAACATTCCTATTTCTGCAAAGCCTTTCATTATCGGTGCACCACTCATTATTAATCCCTGCTGTAGAGCTATGCAGTTAACACTGTGTAAACGTGCTTAAATGTGACAGTGAGTATAAATACTGTTTTAGATCTTTATTTACTCTTCACTATCACCTCCTCTGTCATGCTGATAGAGGAACCCCTCTGAAGCTGATTTGCTTTTTGACATGCTATATATATATATATATATATATATATATATATATTCAGTGCATGTTTTGTGGATTTGCACCAGATTTGCTCCAACAGTTTGTTTTAGTATGAATTATATGAATTGGTTTGCTAACTGGAGCATAACAGAAATTATCCCAAGTGGATAATACTTGGATCGAACTGGCGGATACACGCTCATTGTTTGTGATGGACACGGATTCTAAAAATTCAAAAAAATGCCATTCCCACAAATACAAAGAAAGTTATATAGTTTTGTCCTCACATGTTTACATGTTAAAAAAGTACTTTATGGGGCAGTGGTGGCCCGGTGTTAGGGTGCTGGCTTACTGATCCGAAGGTCGGGGGTACAAGCCCCACTATCACCGGGTTGTCACTGCTGTCCCCCCAGTGCAGCTAACTGGTTTATCAAAGGCCAGTCATGCCTCTCACTGTCTGTGGTGAGAAGCATGTAAAAGAACCATTGCTGTCGTTTGTAAAGAGTAGGCTATTGAGTTGCCGTCAGCGTGTTTCTGCCCTGCGAGATGTCCAGGGTGTACTATGCCCTCACCCAGAGTCAGCTGAGATGGGCGCCAGCCTCCCCACGACCCTAATTAGGATTAAGTGGTTCAGAAAATGAATGAATGAATGAAAAGTACTTTATTTAAACTTTGAAATGAGTTTCAGAAGTCATTAAGTGTACATATTGATTGTGGTAGAGCAGTTATTGCTATCATTTTCATGTTTTACAAGTGGGGGGGGGGGCTCTCATTTTACTTTGCTTTTCTTATATTTCTGTGTAGTATATACTAAATCACTGAATGCGTTTAAAAGGATGGCGTCACACAGTGCTTCGCTCTGTTTGGGACATGCACAGAGCTCCCCTTACCTGCCACACACAAAATTTGTAAAATAAATAAATAAACTCTAAAAATAAAAATCTTGATTTAGTTATGTTCCCGTGTAGTATATACTAAAGCAGTTATTTGCCTCAGGCTCAGTGGATGTCGCAGATGTTCTGTCTCAAAATCAAAATTTGCTCATTAAAACATTCAATGTATTTGGTAAAGTTTATGCGCTCAATCACTTTCACTCACTCATTTACCCAACCGCTTAATCTGATTAGGGTCGTGTGGAGGCCGAAGCCTATTTCAGCTGACACTGACCAAAGGCAGGGTACACCCTGAACAGCTCGCCATACCATCGCAGGGCAACACAACCATTCACACTCACACCTAGAGGCAATTTGGAACAGCGAATTGGACTAATATGCATGTCTTTGGACTGTGGGAGGAAACCGGAGTACCCGGAGGAAACCCATGCATGCACAGGGAGAACAAGCAAACTCCACACAGAAACACCCGAGCCTGGGACTCGAACCCAGAACCTTCTTCCTGTGAGGCAGACATGTTAATCACTAAACCACCGTACATGTCAGTGTATGGTTAATGCCTGGGGTTGGGGGTGTCCTGTAGAGTTCTTGTATAGCGAGTTCTTACTGCTGAGTTATTGCTTTCAGATCCCCCCATGAAGTGTCCCAAAGATGAAACTTTATCTCTTTTTGCTTCGAACAGGTGAACGAGGCTGAGGACGAGCGATCGCGGAGTGAACGGGAGCACATGCGTGTCACCCAGCTGTGTCAGGCAGCTGAGGCTCGTGTACAGACCCTGCAGAAATCCCTGAAGAGGACCATTATCAAGTCCAAGCCTTACTTCGAACTCAAGTTCCAGCTGAACTCTTTATTGGAGGTCAGTTAGATTACAAGCCGCATTTTAATCCGAATTAATTCTCATGGTGAGATTCATATAGTTATTAAGAGCCTGTTCAAAATGGTTACAGAGAATGAATGAAGGAGTGGGATCAACACGCAATATGAACACAGTGTTCAGTGCATTTAAAAGACAGAATTTATTACATTTTTGCACATGCACAGTATAAACCCTATTTCTCCAAAATAAATAAATAATAGAGTTCTTTTTTCTTTTCTTTTTTTAATTAATTAATTTATTTCTTTTTTCATTATTATGCTCTTGTGACTTAAAACAAACACCTAGCTACCAGGTAAACACTGGTATAATTTGGCATAAGCAAGTACACTATGATCAAAAATATGTGGACAAGCGATTATTATATGAGTATTGTGTAAATTGTTTTCCCCAAACAAACACCAGGGGGTGCATTCAGCCGAATTTTGGTGTAGAAGTTTTTGCAGAAAGGCAGCAGGACGAGAACTGGTTTGTGTATCCAACCGAACCTGGAAGTGGTGTATTATAATAACCCGTTCTTTTGACTTCCTGTGTAAAAATGTAGATGTTTGATGTTGAAGACAACATTTCCAGACAAAAATGGAATCACGTTGCGGTAGCTTCATACTAAGATAATGTACTGATATACAAACAACAGTGATCACTAAAGGCGATATGGTGGTCTATTAGGGAAATCCTCGCCGACAGCGGAAACCACCGGACATGTCTGAGGGAGTCCCGAATGCCACAGATATAAAAGAAGTACCGGCTCCAACATTATTAAGAAAGGGGGTTGGTCAAACACTGATGGCACATGCAGTATCCAAAAATATTAAAAGATGATAATGATACAGAAAAGAAAAAAATCGCCGTTGTGTCAGAGAGAAGTGACAGGCAGCTCACAGAGCTTTGATGACTCGGCTAAAAAAGAAGAAGAAGGAGAAAACACTGATCTGAACACGAACACGTTTTACTGTGTTAACAATTGAAGTGATACATTTAGAAAAGTTATTAGGGCGGCATGGTAGTGTAGTGGTTAGCACATCCACCTCACATCAAGAAGGTCCTGGGTTCAATTCCCGACCTTATGTGTATCCGTGTGGAGTTTGCATGTTCTCCCTGTGCTTGCGTGGGTTTCCACCAGGTACTCCGGTTTCCTCCCACAGCCCAAAGGCATGCACATTAGGCTAAGTGGCTGTTCCAAATTGCCCCTAGGTGTGAGTGTGAATGGTTGTGTGTGTTGGCCCTGCAATGGTTGCCTTTGCGCAGTGTCGGCTGAAATAGGCCCCAGGCTCACCGCGACCCTAATGGGATAAAGCGGGTCGGCAAATTAGTGAGTGGATGAGAGAAAAATTATTTATGATGATATATTTAAGAGCAGATTTGAATATTACTCACGTGTTAAATTGCTAATGAATTAATCCATGATTATTTGCATTATGTAAATGTAAGATGTTACACACTTGCACCGGGAATGGCAATACCTTGGATCATAAAAGTGTTACTATATTTAAGCATCAATTAGCTCCAGTGCAGAGATCCAAAGTTAGTTTGATTTGATTATTCTGGTAAACATATTCCTTTTATGCTGTATGAACATTTATCTTTGTCTTTGCTCGTCTCTTGCTTGTATTTGGCAAGCCGCCTGTGCTAAGACTTCTTGTATGGTGTTTGCAGGAGCACAAATTGAAGGTAACTCAGTTAGAAGAGCGTGTGACTGAAGTGAAGAAGCATTACTCCTACACTCTGCAGCGCTTGGAGAAAATCAGCGAGGAGATCCATGCCCAGAGAGGACCGGATCACTCCGAGAATGAATCTACGCAATCCTTCAAAACACGCAGTCCTCCTGTCGGAGCCGAGGCGGTAATTCCGACGAGGATTGAAGGTGGACACTGTGGAGGCCGCAATACGTCAAACGAATGGGTGGACGGCCAGGAGGCAAAGACACAGGAGTGGGTGGAGAGACACAGGGACTCTGGCTGGTGGGAGGGAAAGAAACAGAGACCGACTTCCGTCGTCGGTTCGGACTCCAACTCTGTTTTTAGCTTTAAAACCATCGCTTCCGATTTGGAAAAGTGCGATTCCGTTGAGCATCTCGGCCAGCTCAGTGACTCTGTTAGTCTTTCTGGAGAAGAGGAGGAAAGCGGAAAACAGAGGGATGAAGAGATTGGAGGAGGGGACCAAGAAAAGGACAAAAAGTTGGATTTTACAGAGATCGAGAAACAAGAACAGCTCTTCAAGCAGCATCACAGGAGTGTGAGTTTGTGAGTAAGGCTCACCTCGGGTTCACGTGAAGGAGAACATTCGAGTAGGAGTGTGAGATTGTGAGTAACGCTCACCTCAAACTCACGTGAAGGAGAACATTTGGGTAGGAGTAGGAGATTTGGTGAGACTTGAAGACGTTTCCAGAGCACACAATATGTGTTGGGATATTTAGCAATTGTAATATCGTAACAGATATAAAAAGAGCCAATGCAGTGGTTCCAGTGTTAATTTTCATTTGAAAAAAAAAATTGTTTAAGATTCAGAAAGAAGGAAAAATGAGGTCTTTACCTTCGGTAAGGGTTACAACCTCCTGGAAAGTGTTGCAGAGGATCCGGTGAGCACTGGGTTTCAAAACATGAATACACCCTGGATGGAACATCAGTCCATCACAGGACACACATTCATACACTCTTCACACCTAGTGGTTATTTATCATAGGAGATATGGTTTTGGGAAGTGGGAGGAAACCAGAGAACTCTGAGAAAACCTACAGAAGGAACATATATGTAAAAGAAAAAAAAAAGAAGTGATATCTTATCAGCTAGACGTTACCATGAGCAACAACACAACAAATCAGCTTTTCTCAGAGCATGACAGATACCGTCTGAACTTGTACAACATCGCCCAAATCATCAGGGTACAGTCATTATCGAATTGTAGTATCGTCCAGTCTTATGTTCCAGCAGATTTGTGTTTTATCCCAACACACCAAGGAAGAGCTTCTCAATCAAGTGTAATATGGTGCAATTTCCTCTCTGTATCAAAAGGTCCCAATAATTTCATAATCAGATTTAAATCCACATAACTCGCAGTATGGCAGCATGAGAGATAATATACCACATTTAAAATAGTTATCAAAGCCGTTGCACTGCCAATGTTTCATTTAAACTGGATTGGAGTCCATCTCGTCATCAATTTTCCCATCTGTGAGAAGATTAGCCGTGTAATTGCACTTAGCATCAGGAAAAGGATTAGAAAGAAATGGGGCTTCCTATGAATAGCTGTGTTGGATGATGAGAGATGGATTTAAACCCAGCTCTATTCTAATGAAACTGAATCCGGTGTAACTTTGGATCATTAGAATATAGTGACGACACTCATTTTACAATATATGAAGAAGGGTGAGATGTTAAAAGGCCCGTGGGATACAGAGGTTGTTGATGCTGATAGTAACAGTAGGACTTTTATATTAATTCAAGAAAACAAACTGAACATAAAAAAGGGCGTCACTGCTTTAGGATATCACTTGGCGTAGTGTTTAATGAGGTGCACTGCAGGTAATTTACATAAAACAGCTCAGTACAGATATTACTGAAGTAAATCTGAATGTAAATATGTTCTTACAGTTAGCCTTAAAACCAAAAATACTCAATCAATATTAAATTCTGTGACGGTGTAATTTTACCCCGTCCTGTGTGTGTATACACTCAGTCTGGCTTTTTAAACTAATTGTTTTCATTTCATACTGACAGGAAGAATAAAAAAAAAATACACACAATACCCTCAATTCTTCAGATAAAATACAGAACATGGAGGTATATTTTACTGACGATAACGCAGCTATTATTTACATTTTTTATTCCTCATTGGTGATTTCAGTGTGTTTTATTTGTACGAGGCTTTCGTGTTACCCCCAAGCATTTTTTTTAAATGTAAACTGACATTATGTAAAAGACATGAATCAGATTGTAAGTTGGACTTACACTTAAATGACAGCTGCTAAAAAGCAATAAACAGCCGCCTCAATAATTACCACTGAAGTCAATTCACACCTCTTTAACCCAGACCAGATGAAGGTCAGGAAGCTGATGGTTTGCATTTTTGAGAGAAGATACAGAAGACAAAAGCATGGGATGTACGGGTGAGTTTCATTTCGGACTTATAAAAGCAGTTAATAATGGAGATCCAAGAAAGATATGCGTATTTAATCAGGGTGTGAACCTCGGGCTTTTACGTGAAAAGATCGGCTTACCATTTTCAAGGCACTGATTTGAAATTTGATAATTGCGCTGAATCTGGTATAGCACGATATAATCTCAATTCATTAAACACAGACTTGGTATTTGATGATATGTACTGCGTACTGAATCTGCTCTGACGTGTTTAATTTAATAACCTCGGATTGAAACATGCCCAACTAGAGCCTGATGTTAATTTGCGACTGGTGATGTAATTATAAAAAAAACGTTATCAGAGTTTCGGCCAAATCACCTTCATGGCCTATTTCAAATTATTTTCACATCAGTTCACAATTATTCTTGACGTGCATAATTGTTTTAGTAGATATTACACAGGAACATAAGAAAAAAAAAAAAACTAAGACAAGATCCCCCCCCTTCAAACCATGACAGACTCAGTCAGGTGAGCTTCACGCTCAAAACCAAGCTACGGAATCCTAACCTACCCAGCCGGTTCTTGCATTCATTCTAGAATTATTGCACGAAACAACAAAATTTTTTATGAAATTATTTGATGGCTCAAATCTATTTTTATTGTCTTTAAGTTACACTTTTGCCAACCAAACATGCGCAATTGGCTTGCTCTGAGGAACAGGCCTCGGGGTAGAAGCAGTCATAAAGTTTGATGTTGCTAGCGGGAAAGTCTCCCTTTCAACGTACTCGGTTTGTGTTTGTGTATATACCACATAAAACACACAAAAAAGAAAACAAACTAAAACAAGATTTTTCCATTTTAAAGCATGATAGTAATAATGACGCTGCCTGCTCCAAGTGACCGTGACAAACTGTGAGTGTCTGTGATTTTGATTCGAGCATTATCCACTTGGAGTAATGGTTTTTATCCCCAAGATAGCGGACCAATCAGATTGCGGGGTTCCGTGTAGTATACTAATTATGAACCACCACACCAGTTTTCTGCCTTTGTTTAATAATAATACATTTGTGATCAGAATTTATCTCTCCTTACCTTTTAAATCAATCCATCGATCCATTAATTATCCGATAATCTTACTGTACGTACTGTACTTTTCTCTGACGTCATGAATTAATTTATTGTTACTCTCCCTTTATTCCCTTTTACGAATGAAACATCCCTGCTTTTTAAAGACATATATATATATATATATATATATTTATTTATTTTTTAATTTCCGACTGTGTGTTGTTCAATATTATCAAGCCTTTAATATCCTTCATGTCGATCGATTGTTATCAGGTTGAAGTAGACTTTTTACAGTTTGTGTGCGTTTTTAAGACATGCTGCTTAGTGAACTGCAAGAATTGTCCTTGCTTTAATGTTCTATCCAGTAAATTGTTTATTCTAAGATTTTCTATTGCATTCAATGTTAATTTATTTTTATTAAACAACTGAAGTTGATGTATACTGTTTAAAATATTACGCAGGTATTCTATAGTAATAATTTGTGTGTTATGATACAGCTGGCTATTGATTGATGGTGACATTTTTAATAACATTCATTATAACTGTGTTTGACTTGACCATCTGATTATACATAGATTTTATGTATAAAGGTAAGAATATGCAGTTGAATGGTAGTTTCCTTTCCATGTTGTTCATCCGTGTGATTGTATTTTCGATGCAAAGTCCTTAGCTGTGTTCTGACATCCTCCTTTTGCCCAAGACATATGAACATGTTTTATCCAGCGTGTTACGTGAGCTAATTGTATAGATTGGATAACCATATTAATAAAAATGTTTAGCTACATGAATAAGAATGGGAAATGAGTCTCGATTCAAAGCCAGTGTGTGATGTGTCAGCAATGTTTCACTCCAGGGTATATACACTGATCAGCCATAACATTAGCGCCACCTGACTGGTTTGTGGCTAGGTGGCCCCATAGACCTTGTGTGTTCTTACACCCTTATATCATAGCCAGCATGATCAGTTTTAGTAGCTTGTGCTACAGTAGCTCTTCTGTATTATCACACCAGACATATGAGCATTCCCCCACGCCACCTCTGGCCACGCACATCATTGATCCTTGGGCATTTACATTTACACCCTTACACTTATCCAGAGTCTTACAACTGAGCAAATGATGGTAAAGGGCCTTACTCAAGAGCCCAACAGTGGCATCTTGGTGGTACTGGGGCTTGAAGCTCACACAATTGGATCAGTAACTCAGAGCCTTAACCACTGAGAGACCATTGCGCTGGGCACCCATGACACTCTTGGCAGTTCACTCGTCCTTCCTTGGACCACCCTTGGTAGGTACTTATCACTGCATACCAGCAACCTTCCTCAAGTCCTACTATTTTGGAGATTAATAGAGCCAGTAGTTTACCTTCACAATGTAAACCTTGTAAAAATCACTCTGATCCTTACACTTGCTCAGTTTTCCTGCTTTCAGCACATCAACCTCGAGAACTAACTATCCACTCCTTGGCAGGTGCCACTGTGATGAGATAATCAATGCTATTCACTTCACTTCTCAGTGGTCATAAAGTTTTTATTGTTATGGCTGATTGGTGTAAGTCATTGTGGTCATTATTAGGTGACATATATATGTGTGTGTGTGTGTGTGTGTGTGTGTGTGTGTGTGTGTGTGTGTACAACACATATAC
>JBCNYH010000013.1:9977516-9991165 GCA_039654325.1 Tandanus tandanus
AAAAAGGTTGTGTGAAAATCCAAGAGGGTTGGGTCCCCCCCCCCCCCCCCCCCCCAGAGACGAAAATAGCTAGATTGGAGTCCATCCCTTCATAGGTTTTCCCATCTCTGAGAAAATTAGCCCTGTACCTGCACTTAGGATAAGGAAAGGGAATCACAACAAATGGGACTTCTTGTGAGAGATGGACTTAAACCCTGCTCCAGTCTAATGAAACTGAATCCAGTGTAATTTTGGATCATTAGAATGCAGTGACAACACTCATTTTGCAATATATTCAGAAAGGTGAGATGTTAAAAGACCCCCTGGGAGGCAGCGGTTGTTGTTGGTGCTGATAGTAACAGTAGAACTTGTAAATTAATGTATGAAAACAAACAGAACATTAAAGTAGTCGAATAAGACACTCTGCAGGTTAGTTGCCTAAAACACAACCCAAAGCTGATATCCATTCACCGAACAGCTTAATGCTACAAGGGTCGCGGAGAGGCTAGAGCCTGTCCCAGCCGACTCTGGGCGAAGGTGGGATATACCCTGAACAACTCACCAGTCCATTAAAGGGCCAACACCCACACAGAACCATTCACACTTGCACTCACAGCAAGGGGCAACTTAGAATCGTTTATTAGGCTAATGTGCATGTCTTTGGACTGTGAGAGGAAACTGGAGTACCAAGAGGACAGAGAGGACATGCAAACCCCACACAGAAACACCCTGGCCGAGCCCAGGACTTGAACGCTGGACCTTCTTTCCGTGAGGCGTGCTAACCAAAAAGCCGTCAACATTGCACATATTATCAAAGTAAATGATAAAATTACAAAATAAAATGGTGGGAAAACATTTCAGGTTTTTTGGGGGGAGAAAAACAAAAGAATGCTCAAAGAATCAGTGACTAAAAAAAATAAATAAATAAATAAATAAATTTTTATCTAAATCACATCCTGGAAGTCTTATTTGTGTTTATCTAAGACTCGCTCAATTTAGACCTGCTGTGTTAGTGTGATGCTCGATCTCTGTGTCCAGATTTTTACATATCGGGAGGTAAACGCCAGGAACCCATCTGTTTCTTTACAGCGCAGTAACATCCAAAATACCTCATTTGTTTCTTAGGGCATAAATGAATGCCCGTGAAATAGCATTGGAGGACAGCTGCTCCATGACACCACATCCATCATTTATCTTTTTGGCTTGGGGTCAAATATCCTCATAGTGCCAGGGTGACAAGATGTGAACTAATGTGAAATGAAGCGGGGGAAAAAAAAAACCACATGCAAATTATTTTTAAAGAATCTGAAAGTCTGGGCGGCACAGTAGCGTAGTGATTAACATGTCCACCTCACAGCAAGAAGGTCCTGGGGTTGGGTCCCGGGCTCGGACGTTTCTGTTTGGAGTTTGCATGTTTTGGGCGGCATGGTGATGTAGTGGTTAGCACGCCCGCCTAACAGCTAAAAGGTCCCGGGCTCGGAGGTTTCTGTTTGGAGTTTGCATGTTTTGGGCGGCATGGTGATGTAGTGGTTAGCACGCCCACCTAACAGCTAAAAGGTCCCGGGTTTGATTTCCGAGTTCGGGCATTTCTGTTTGGAGTTCTCATGTTCTCCCCGTGCTTGTGTGGGATTTGTCAGGGTACCCCGGTTTCCTCCCACAGTCCAAAAACATGCGCATTAGGCCAATTGGCTGTTCTAATGGTTGTGTGTGTTGCCCTGTGATGGTCTGGTGAGCTGTTCAGGGTGTACCCTACCTTTGCAAGTGTCGGCTGAGATAGGCTCCAGCCTCCACATGACCCGAATAGTAGGATTAAGCGGTTTGGCAAGATAAAAGTCTTTGTCACTGTAACACTGTTAGGGTGTTGGGTTTAGTTTAGGTGCATACACTTGTATTTTAGGCTCTTATATTTTTATATATGCAGTAATATAACTTGGAGTTAGACACGATGAATAAAAACTGGATTTTAGAGCCAACTCTTATCTTCTGTCCTTAATAATTCATCATCTGTGTGTATAAATAGATGATGAAGATAAAGAGGAAGGAGCTGAGATCAGAAAAGCCCCCTAATGCTACTTTGATTAGAGACGAGAAGAAAGCGGGTGGAGTCCAAAAACGCATAAGATATTCAACCGCATTTTAGCCTGATGGCCCTTTTACCAGCCAGTACGGATTTACCAGGCAGGTCGATGGATACGGATGATGAAGCAGATGTACGTACACCACCACGTCCTGTCCTTATGTGACGTCGCAACTCAGTGAGCCGGAATCTTCTTTTTTTTTTTTTCTTTCCCCCCTTCCCCACCCGTATCCCGTAAAACCCCGCCCATTTTCAAAAAGACTCCATCTGATTGGACGGCCAATACATCTTTCACTTTGAGGGAGCAATCGGCTTTCGAGTATGAACTCTAAACCAATCCTGACCTAGGGGGGCGGGGTTTCTAACCGCACGGGTGGAATTAAGAAGGGAGGAGTGGGGGGTGGTAGGAAAAAAAAAAGCCGGAGATGGAGAAGAGTGGAAAAAAAGAAGGGAGGAGGAGGAGAGGAAGGATGGACGAGCAATATCGAGCGTGAAACATTTATAAGGGGTGTATTTGTATTTTTTATTTGTATATAGGTTTTATTGAAATCTGCAATTAAGATCTCAGATGGAATTTTCTTTTGCAAAGCAATACACGTAGTGAGATGTTATTATTATTCTTATTATTATTAGTAGTAGTATTACAATTATTATAAGCCATCCATGTCAGCCTATGCAACGACGCTGGATTTGCACTATTAAATCACTGCAATGTTATTGTGCATGTAAACAAGTGGGATTTATTCTAAAGGACGCTCTATTTCTTTTTACACCGGGCTTGGCAACATTTGTGAGTAAATCTCTTTGCTTTTTCCCTTCAGCTCTCTGGCTATACTACATATGTGCATAGAGACTACATCCCATTTTATTCTGCTGTCCTGCCACTGAGTTTTTGTTTGTTTTTAGCTAAAGAAGATTTGTGTTGTTGTTTCAGCACCAACTGTTAACAGCATTTACATCAAACTTCAGGTCCTCTAGGCTTCATTAGGGATAATATTGCTGACTCTGTCTGTCTGTCTGTATATCTATCTATCCATCTATATATAAAACACAATTTGTGCATTTTTATGATGCTTCTATCATCCATGATCTATTGGCAATACATGAGTTTAATTCTGTTAAAAAAAAAAAGAATGGATCAAGGGGTGGCATGGTGACATATTGTCACCACATCTGACTCACAGCAAAAATGTCCTGGGGTTAGAGTTTGCATGCTGTCCCGTGGGTTTCCTCCAGGCACCCCGGTTTCCTCCCAGTCCAAAGACCTGCACATTAGACTAGCTGGCTGTTTCAAAATATCCCTAGTTGTGATTGTGAATGGTTGTGTGTGTGTTTGTTTGTTGGTCCTGCAAAGGACTGGGGAGCTGTTCTGAAATGGCCGAGATAGGCTCCAGCCTCCCCAAAACCCTTGTAGGATTTAACAGTTCGGAAAACGAATAATTGACGGTCTTAACATGAATTAATGGCTCAAATGCCATGTCCATACACCTAATCGCTGTCTAAATTTCAAAGTAACAGTGTTTATGAAAAGTAGCAGAGATTACGGGGGTCCAGCCAAACAAAATCATAGCACATGTTTCATTCCTGTCCGACATGAGATTTCCATTACATTATGCTTAAATCTAATAAAAAGCTATTTTTAACAGTCGTAGCAGTAGTCTTATAATAAGCTTTACTTATTAAAGGTACTAGGAAGGTATTAAAGGTACTAGGAAGAATTATTCATTATTATATTTTATTGTCAATATATTATTATATATATTGATGTGTTTTCAGATAATTTTTTAAATAACTTTTTCTTAGATCTCAGTCACTTTTAGTAAATTCTTTAGCCTGACCAAGGTTACGGTGTGTCTGGAGCTTATCCCAGATACACTGGGCATGAGATGGGAGTACACCCTGTATGTTAGTATTAGATGTCAGTACGACACAGGGCACTATACACCCAAATATTCACACACTGCAGAACAATTTTACCTGGCATTTTTAATGAGTTTGGAGGAAACTCACCTGGGTATGGGGAGAACATGCACAGAAACCTTGCACATGCAATTACCACAAGCTCAAGCTCATACCCAGGACCCTGGGGCTGTGAGGTGACGATAGTAACCGCTGTACCTCTGTGCCACCAATACTACAGATCTGTAGAATATGTGGCACTTAAAAGCTGTACATGTACTGATAACTGCCTCAATTTGATTCAGTAATTTTCTTTCACTGTGTTAATGGGGATATTACTAATGCTTCTCTAACTCATTTAAACACAGTTATATCACGTTTTTCATGGAGTTTCTGCTTTTTAACTTTTAACATTTATGTGACTTTAAATGATAAGCCTTCAGGAAGGCTTCAGTGCTCAGAACTGCTGTTTTGTCTGTATCTGAGCTGCGCCTTGATCCTCAGCATCATATTGGTGTATTCCCCCTAATTAATCTCATCAGAGTACAGTTCCTCCGTCAGTCCTTTTCCTCAGTTCTCTCTCTCTCTCTCTCTCTCTCTCTCTCTCTCTCTCTCTCTCTCTTTGTGTGTGTGTGCTTTCACATGTGCTGTTGAACCGTCCCACTGATGCACAATGTAATCACTGTTTGCATATCACTTCATTATGAATGAGTAAATGTGTTTATAGGTTAACATGTATAGATGTATATGTGTGTAGTGAGACTTGGATAGAAGATTGAGATTCCTGCCACATAGCTGCAGTGTTACTTTTTTCAGAGACCCTGAAGACATGTTTAAAGTTTAACGGTGTCCTCTAATCCTCACTGCAGAGTCTCCCTCTGTTTTCCTCTGTCATCTCACTGTGATGCACTTCATCTCTCTCTCTCTCCCTCCCTCTCTCTCCCTCTCTCTCCCTCTCTTATATATAATATATATATATATAATGTGTGTGTATATATATGTGTGTATATATATATATATATATATATATATATATATAGATAGATAGATAGATAGATAGATAGATAGATAGATATATACTACATGGGAATGTGCATTTGATTGGTGCTCTATCTCGGATTAAGAAGCATTATTCAGGGTGAATAATGCTTGAATAAAAAGGATGGACACTCACAGTTTGTCACGGTCACGACACGCAGGTGGTGTCATCGTTAAGATTCTTCAAATTGGAAAAATATACAATAAAAATCTATACTTAAACACCTTTGTGGACTGAGTGTAGTATGTACTAAACTCTGATTGAACAGGCTAAACAGACGCCATTGGCTACAAAATGTTTAGCTCGGCTCAAAGTGTAGAGCTCACCTGACCTGCCTTTTTGTCATGATTAAAATATAGAAGCATAAAAATGTATCTCATTTTAGTTTCTTGTAATACTCTTGTTGGTGTTTTTGTAAGGATGCTTTCTTTTACATGGCTGGGGTGCTGGCTTATGATGGTACTGGCAGAGTTAAAGGGTTATCGGGGCCTTGTCAGTGGCCTATGTCCCAGGATGGGCAATACGCAATAGTAGTATTAGTTTTTGTAATTCTGCATAGTATACATTTACTTAACCTCTTAAAAAGAGTTAAAGAGATGCTTGTGTGTTCTTAGAGATCACCTGCGTCCATCCTGATTTAAAAATGTAAGACAGAAACCATAAGTTCTTGTTTTGGTGTGATTTCTCTGGCTGATGTTCCCATTACGCATCAAAGGTGAGGTGAAATCCACGGAGGCTGAGCTGCATAACTGTTTATTATCCACCTGACAAATCTGGAATAAAGCTTGAAGTCAAATCAAAACCATCGTAGTCGCTGCTTCTGAAATCCAAGAAATTCAAATACAATTTTTCAAACTTTGAATGAGTTTCAGAAGATGGCGTAATGGAATGCGTGTGAAAATTCTGTTGGAGCGTATACAACCACTTTCACGATAAAAAAAACCCGTACAAATAAGCCATAAAAACCTGGTTTTAGTTTGCCTTTTTCTTATGTTCATGTGTAGTATGTTTAAAAAAAAGTATTTGCCTCAGTCTCAGTGAGGCCTGCCTTTCTATTTTTTCTAGTTTCATTCACTTTATCTTTCTTTCTTTTTCTTTCTATCTATGTGTGTGGTAGAGATAAGCTATCAAATGCTCACATATGTGACTGAATGTATCTGTGTTTGTATGTGTCCCTGTATTCGTGAACTCTGCTTACCCTCCAACTCGGTTTCCTTTTTGCTTTGAAATGTTTATTCAGTGCAACAGTGAGAGTGGAGTGCTAGGGTTAGTTAAGAGACTACTACCCTACACTGCAAGTATGTCATATATAAATTTAGATGCACTACAAACGAGTTGATGCAAATGAGCTGTAACGAGAGCTTAATTGGTTAGGCTCTCCTTGGTGAGGTTTTTTTAATGCACATCTCTCTTTCATCTTTTATTAGATGCAGAAATGGTGCAGCTGTTGTTTCTCGTAATTTCCAACGTGCTTCCTACACTTATTGCATCCATGCATAATTCCACCACTGGAGGTAATTTTGTGTGTGTGTGTGTGTGTGTGTGTGTGTGTGTGTGTGTGTGTGTGTGTGTGTGTGTGTGTGTGTGAGAGAGAGAGTGAGAGGAAGAGAGAGATAGGCAACACTTGTTATTGCTCAATACATAATCACTGGCCACTTTATTAGGAACACAGCACCCCTCCTCGCTCATGTAAGTCATTATCAAGTCAATCAGCCAATCATGTGGAACAATACATTCATCAAATCGTGCAGCAACAGGTCAAAAGCTTTAACTAATCCAACAGAATGGGAAACATGTAGTCCGAGTGACTCTTTCCATATCAAGATTGTTGGGGTTGGACAGACTGCTTTGAATATTTCAGAATCTACCGCTGTCCTCTAGCAGCTTCACTCACAACAGTCTCTAGAGTTTATACAGAACAATGTGGAAGGAGCAATGTAGGTGTTGATTTAAGGTCAGAGGAAAATGAGTTATTGGTTGGAGCCGACAGGAAGGCTACAGTAACTTACATAAACTCTCGTTACATCAGTGGTAAGCAGAAAGGTATCTCAGGACATATTGCATGTTGAACCATGAGGAGGAAGGGCCACTAAGGATTTTTTCTCTCAGGAAAAAAGGAATATGAGGTTATGGTGGGCACAGGCTAACTGAAACAGGATCACTGAAGATTGGAAAAATGTTACCTGAACCAGTGCACTGTAGTTTTCTTTAGGTCCACACTAGTTTCTTGATGGTGGGAATATTTTCTTGGTCCATATTAATACCAGTTGGACATTGTATGAGAAAAAAACAGCCTCTCTGAGTAGTGTTGCTGACCACGTTTATTCCTTTATGGCTAAAATTAAACCACCTTATAATGGCTGCTTTCAGCATGATAACGCACAAGTCTCCTACTGCTTCCACGAACATGATAATGAGTTCAGTGTACTTTACTGGCCTCCCCAGTCACCACATGTGAATCCAAAACAGCACATTAGGGATGTGGTAGAACATAAGCTTCTCATCGGACAGCAATTATATGGAGCAGTCAAAGCAACATAGAGCAGAATCCCAAAGGAATGGAATCCATGCCACAAAGACTTTCGGCTATTTTCAGAGCGAATGGGATCCTAGTGTATATTAGTATGGTGTTCCTAATAATTTGGCTGGTCAGTGTGTTGTTACAGACAACTCTTAAAATGTATTCTATTCTTATTATTTCCTGATTTTAAACGCCTGTCAAAGATCCATGTATTTATTAACCAAAGAATCCAGCAAGGCAAAAAAATAATAAATTAAAACACAATATAAATCGCATTATTTAAGTTTGTGAACAGTGATGATAGAAACAGCTGGTTTCTAGTTTAAAGGTGCTCATTCACTATAGTGAATAGTCTGTGTTTTATCTTCCATTATCAGTTTCCTGGCAAACCCACCCCAGCTCATAGGCTTAGGATCTCATTCACCTGTTTTACATCTTGTCTTGGTTCTGTGTCTGTTTGCACTAACAGTAACAATAATAAGACTGCGTGACTGGAGGAACGATCTTACACATGTGCAATAACTTCGCAGGCAACACCAATTCATAGCAAGTGGAAAAGTCTGAGATCAAACATATGATTTTTTTTTTAGAGAAATGAAAAACATGGTTACTAATATCACTGCACCCGGTACAGGATTAATTGACACTCACATACAGGAGTAAGCAAATGGTTTCAGAAAGATATTGTGGCTGATTCCATTTTATTTCCAAGAGACAACCCATTATTTAATGTTTTTTTAAATATGCATGGGAAGTAAATGGGCCCCTTTAAACATCACCAAATCTCAGTAATAGCATCTTGTCAGCTGTATTACATCAGATCCATGATAACGTTGTTATTACATGAGAGAATTTATTCCAGGAGGTAATATAAAATACTTTGCTACATACCTGCTTTGCTAATAGGCACCTCCTATTTTGGCATGTAGTGTTCACAATTTTTAAGCATCAAATGTATTGCAGTACTACAGATTTTCATGTTGAGTGCATAGAGTTCCTGTATGTATTATATAGTAGCCAGATGCTTTTATGATGGCTTAGGAAAAATAAAATTTGTGATATTGTCATATAGGCCCTGTAATGGACTGGCCAGCTGTTCACGGTGTACCCTGCCCTCCCCTTCTCACTAATCTAGAATGATTAAGTGGTTCAGCGAATGAATGAATGAATGAATGAGTATTGTCATGTATAAATATATTAAGCCAGCTATGTGCTACTTGTGTCACTTTGTGTTTTATTCTTGTATTTGCCTGGGTTGCCAGTCCACAATTCACTCCTTGTCTAGCGTATGCATCTTATTCCCACATGCATTTGTGAGAGATAGCTTTCGGCTTGTTTTCATTCCCATAAAAGTTGCTGAAATTCATAAAGCAGTGCAGCTAGCTAATGGCTAACTTGCATGGCGATACACACCAGTCCATACGTGATTTATTGGCCGCACATCAACGAAACAAATGTCGTTAACATATTATACTGTAGCTTATTACTACTCTTAAAAATGACACTTAGTATTATTTATTTTTGGGGGGATTAAGGCTGAAACAGTATAACTAATGGGTATTATAAAGTGGACCTGTGAAGACATTTTGTACTTGTGGTCCTGTAAGATTCTTGTTTTTAGCTTACGGGCATGTCTCAGAATTCTCTGCAATATTTTAAGCTATATTTAGTGTTTTAACCAATGTTTAGTGTTTCACAGTGTACAGTAGCCTATATTGCTATGACTATAGATGCAAATGATTTTTAAAAATAGATTTTTACTCCATGCTGTAGTTTTAACACTATGGAATAAAATCTTTTCAACTCAATATACCCATCACTTATCATTGAATGCTGAAGTTATTTGGAGAGGTTCGTATGTAGTTAAGAGTCTTGTACATTTCATTATTTCGTGATGCTTTGGCTTCATCCTCCATCTCTCTTTTTCTGTCTGTCTTTTTATCAGGGTGTGCCATCATTCGCCCCCCTAGAGATGGAGGGATTCGATACAGAGGACTGACTCAGGAGCAGGTAATGTGTGCTATAGTATTATTAGCTCTACAGCCCAGAGAGGACCTCCTGATAATGAAAAAAGTAATCCCATAACCCATCTCTTGTTCTTTTCTCCGATCTCACTGTCTCGGCAGATTCGCAGTGTGGAGATTTTGCCTGTAGACTATGAGATTGAATACATCTGCAGGGGAAACAGGGTGATAGTGGGTCCGAAGGTGCGGAAGTGTCTCCCTGATGGCACATGGACAGATATGGATCAGCAGAGCAGATGCTGTAAGCTCAGCCTCTCACTGTGAACAGTATTTTTGTATTACACAGAATTTTATCCTCGTTTAACAACAATTTATCTGAAAGTGGAGGCTAACTTCAGGTCAATGTTAAACACATCATTCGTTTAAGTAAATATGTGAGTTAAGCATTTAGGTTAATTTGGTCCTAAGCTGCACAGAGGACAAACGTGTTATCTCGATACCCCTCAGTATTTCTGTGTCCCCACACATGGACGTCTTTGGAGAATGGTAGAGTGACACTGCATCCCCCTGGACCTCCAGTAGAAGGCACTGTTCTCCATTACAGCTGTCACGCTGGCTTCCTGTTGGAGGGCAGAAACATTTCCCAATGCACCAAGCAGGGCATTTGGGACTCGCCCAAACCACTGTGTATTTGTGAGTTATCACAGACTCCATTAGTACATAGTGCATGTTAAAATATCTAAATTGGAATCAATTTTATTGGCTTCATATGCACCCATTACCACAAAAACAACCAGCAGTAGTGATTGGCAGCAGTGAAGTAACTCCTTCTAAATTTGTATACAAAAAGAATGGGTGTGCAAATTTAGAAATGCAATGAATATGTTTAATAAAAAGTTTTACAAGATTGATTTAACATGTATTACACAAGTGTTGCTCAATGTGTATGTATGTAAAGATAAATGTATTGAACAGCAAAGGAAATATGTTGCATCATGTGCTTTTGTGATCACAGTAATAATGCATTTAGATGGGATTAAGAATGTTATTTATAGCACATGATGGTCGACTTCCTCTGTTAAGTATCTTTTCTTGTGTCTCCTGTTTTAATGCATTTGATTTACTATTTAAAGCAGCTGGCTCACCCTTTCTAGAATCTAATTTTTGTTTCTTGTTTTGAAAGCATGTGACGACTACTTCCTCACTCTCCATTCAGCAAAGCTAGTGAAAATTAGCCACTGCTAATAATGCCTGTGTAACCAATCTCAACATTTCTTTATTTATATGTCATACCTGGAAACTTAGTGCCTGAAGCGAGGCTCACACGATACCAATCATGATCCCGAGTTGCCGCGATCATATTCCGATGTTACATCGAAGGAAATATTGGAGGACATTGTAGAATTTTGGGTAAAACTTGGGGGGAACAATGAAATATTTTGAGAGTGGTGAAAAATTCAGTGGTTTTTATTTATAAACATAGAGAAAAAAATCTGACAATCGATGAACATCGGTGGTGATCAGTGTAATAGTATTTAGTAAATAGTATAGTAATAGTATTAGTATTTTAGTTTTTGTTTTAGTTTTTTCTTCTTGATATTGATTTTTTTTATTTGTTTAATTATTTTTATTATTCTCTTCAAATATAGGACAGTCGTAATAGGCATTTCACTACATATTGTACTGTGTATGATTTTGTACGTGACAAATAAATTTGAATTTGAATTTGAATATTGGTATAAAATTTGGAGAAAATTCACACTTAATTTTTTTTATACAATATTGGAGACACATCGGAACAACATAGGTTCAAATCAGGGTGACATCAGTATAGATTGTAATAACATCGGATGAAACATCGGAATCACGTCTGGTAACAATTGAAGAACACTGGTACATGTCGGAACAAAATTGGCTGAAACATTGGACTAACGTTAGAATATGATCGGGGCAAATTGGGTTCATGATCGTTATCGTCTGAGCCTAATTTTATCATTTCTTTCCTTTGTAATTCAGATTCATTACAATGGAATAATAATACGAAAATGAATTGGACTGGTTAAAAGAATTTAAAGGATAGATACTTATAGATACAAAATATCTTCAGTTTCATGATCCAATTTAATATTGCTGCCCTGAGATGTTGAAAAGTTTTGCAGAATTTATTTGGAAAATCACTAACATCAAAAATGCTGACTTGTTCCTTGGTACAATGGATTCTGGGAAGGGTGAGAAGGCCCCTTTAAATGAGGTTTTATAAAGCCAGTTTCTTCATCTATACATGACAACATGTATAGAAATATATAGAACTTGAAATAACGAAAGCTAGTATTCATAAGGAGCAGCATGCGCTCAGTAACACACTCCTCCATTCTGAGCTGCATGTGAGCACTGAGTACTGCAACACAGCTGATACACACTTGGCAGTTTCTCATCTGTTAATATTTTTAGCCAAGGCTCTTGTTTTTGTTATATTCAACAATTATGGGCCAAAGGCAAAGTGGATATCACTGAATAGTCCATCAGATGGAACTGTTCAATTCGTCAACATCCACAGAGCCTGAGGCGAATTATTGTTTTAGTATAGACTACACAGCAACATAAGCGCAAAAAAAATAAATAAATAATCTATTTTAAAAATAATGATGGACACATGAGCTTCGAGCACACGTGCAAGCAGGTGTATAAGAGCTGTGCATCTCTTTAACTCTCCTTAACAGTTTTTTAAAATATATATTTTAGTCTTTACATTCTGTGTAAGCTCTGAGTAGAAATGCAGTGTAGCTGACAGTATTTGTTTAGCATACTCATTCAGAAGTCACTTCCTAGTGCATGGAAATATAAATAAACCACAATCTGTAAAGGTGTTTTCGTGTATACCACACAGAAACACAAGGAAAACTAAAAGGAGATTTTTATGGTTTATTTTTTCATTTTAAAGTGTGATGATGATGATGACGCCACCCGCACCAAGTCTCAGGATAATTTTTCACAGTGGACCAAATAGCACCATATCCGTGTAGTCTATACTAATTTATTATTATTTTAATTTAATTATTATTATTATTATTAATGGGTTTTTTTTTTAATTACTGTCTGCTTCTAAAATATTGTCTGGCATAAATATTGTGAAAATATAAGATATTTCCTTATAACAGCCAGCATTTCAATACATTCTTTCCTCTGGACAGATGCAGTCCTAATGTATGAAATTGTTTTAATGCCTTGCATTTCTTTTTTAATGACTTGCATTCTGTTTTCTCTCCATACTTGCTCTTAGCTGACAAAAATTATACAGGTAAGTCCTGGAGGTTAAATTTCATTAACTTACATATGAAATTTGGTTAAAATGAAGTCTAAAAAGAATTGTGTGTGTGTGGATTATTTTATTCTATTTTAAAATATACATACTAGATCAATTCCACAGGTTACAGTTTTACCTTTTCGCCAAACACAGAGTCCCGTGTGCTTGCTGCCGTTTTGCTACAGGGGACACAGAGGATATTTTTCGTCTAATAACTCTAGACAGAACGGAAGAATCAGCCAGCTAGGCTTAGCTTTTTTCTTGACCGCTTCCATTAATTTTTCTGTGGTGATGTAGTTACTCATGGTACATGAGCTGATATCCTAGTAGTAGATTAACCAATCAGAACGTGTGATTGCTCATATACAGTTGGTACAGATAGAATAAATACACTTATTATTCATTCAAAATATTTTCTTTTTTTGATTGGTGGAAAGCCAACAAATAATTATATCCGCTGACTTATCCATCATTGACAGTGGATACGTTGAGTGATTATGAAAATATTTGAATAAATAATAAATCAGTTGTAGAATTTGGCTTTTGCACAGAGAATTACTCAGATCTCGGCGGGTGTTCTCCTGGGCTGATAAAACCCTCCTTGTTATGAGTAATTCTCAATAACATAGTTTGCTTCGTTCAATAATTGCTTATTCGATCAAATATCTGTGGTCTGAAGTTAGAAAAGGTAGAAGCCATTTGCAGTCATATTTTTTCATATGGTCAGTGATGTGCTGTAGAAGTGTTAAAACTAAAGAGAGAAGAGATTGTACTGTAGTAGTGAAATGCAAGCCTTGATTGTAAAACTTATTTTTAACACATGAGGGCAGTCTTGTCTTTTTTATTGTATATATATATATCTATAT
>JBCNYH010000013.1:10024770-10037011 GCA_039654325.1 Tandanus tandanus
TGTGCAGGTGCGGGTGGAGCCCCAGCCGCCGGGAACCGCCCCATCTCTGTGACAAAACAATAAAAAGAGACTCCACATAAGCAACCTAACACCATAGTGAACGCAATCACCACAAATAGTACTTCATGTAGTTTTAATTATGTGGAATGATGATATTTTTGAAATCAAAGCTACAAAAATTGAGACCCTCTGGTCTAAAATTTAGAATTGCTTAATTCTACTAGGGTCGCAGGGAGGCTTTAGCCTATCTCAGCCGACTTCGGGTGAAGGGGGGGCACACCCTCAACAGCTCGCCACTCCATTGCAGGGGCAACACACACATACACACCCATTCACACTCACACCTAGGAGCAATATGGAACAGCCAGTTCATCTAATGTACATATTTTTCTACTGTGGGAGAAAACCGGAGCACCTGGAGAAAACATGCAAACTCCACATAGAAATGTCCTCGCCAAGCCTGGGGCTCAAACCCATGACCTTTCTGCTGTGACGTGGATGTGATAACCAGTATGCCACCGTGCTGCCCTGGTCTAAGATTCATGGTTCTCTAACTACTGTTATAACCATTCTCACTCGCATTCACACCTAGACATGTAGACAATCCAGAACAGCCAGTTAGCTCTTTGAAGTGTGGGAGGAAACCAGAGAACCCGTAGGAAACCCATGCAAGCATGGGGAGAACATGCAAACTCCATGGAGTAACGTCCTTGTCGAACACAGGGCTTGGACCCAGGACCTATTTGCCTTGAGGCGAGAGTGCCACCTGGCTCTCTAAATATTAATCACGGCCTCATTATTAGACATGACCAATAATAATTTGTACCAAGGTGGTGTTATGTAGTAATGGAAACATTTGGCTGGGTTAAGACTATGTGCCTGCTCCTCAGAGAACTCACAGGTGAGGGAACTGATTAGCAACTAATCAAATAATTATGAAACAAGTATGACAAGTGCTGAAAAGCATACTGATATGGATGTGATGTGACTTAAATGTATATTCTGTGTCCAATATTGTCCTATTGAATATTATCTATTGACACTGAATCTGAAATGATCCGCTGAGATGTTTTTTATGCAGTACATGTGCGGGAGGTTGATTGACACGACGTAGAGCTTGCATGAGAAGACACAGAGAGAGAACACAACACACATTGATGTCATATCTCTGATGTTTTGCAACACTTGGCAAGAAAGGCTCGGAGAGAGTCGACTTGGTTGCTGTGAGGATGATTTTGCATCAGTATCAACCTATATGTACAGCTTGGATATCAGTATTTCGAAAATGGAAATGTTGGAATTGGTGTGTGTGTCTAGTAATCTGAGAAAAGGTATCAGGGGCCGAATGTGAATCAAGTAATCACTTCATTTTTTTTATTTGTTGACAACACTGCGAAATGAATGGAACCAGGATATAAAATGTCTTTTAATAGTCAGTACATTGTATAATAACTCTGTAGTGCTGTCGTCAGCATCAGTCACCTTCTTACTTCTTATGTTGTGAGTCAGAGCTCTTCAGCCAAATC
Organism: Tandanus tandanus; assembly: GCA_039654325.1. Taxonomy (NCBI): domain Eukaryota; kingdom Metazoa; phylum Chordata; class Actinopteri; order Siluriformes; family Plotosidae; genus Tandanus; species Tandanus tandanus. The sequence goes on from JBCNYH010000013.1 coordinate 10,026,297, forward strand.
CTTAAAGGCTGTTTTCTGCTTCTATATAACTGATGTCTGAAGTCTGGATGTAGCTGAATGGAAATGCACTACTGAAGGAAGCTGTCCTGAAAAAAAAATAAATGAAAAAGTCATTTTCTGAAAGAAATCTAGCTTGCTTCCTTTGAAACGGTTGACCAGGGATGTTTAATGCAGTGGAAATTGAAGGAAGTGGTGCCAGTCTTTCTGTAATGAAGTGAACATTTTGAACACGGTTTATACATGGTTTGAAAATGGCTATTCATGATGAATTCATTCATTCATTTCCCAAACCACTTCATCCTACTTGGGTCACGGGGAGGCTGGAGCCTATCTCAGCCGACACTGGGCGAAGGCAGGGTACACCCTGAACAGCTGGCCAATTCATCGCAGGGCAACACATGCACAACTATTCACACCCACTCTGAAAGAATGAATGAGGGAAAGTTTTTTTCAATGTAGTGTAATTATTATTATTATTATTATTATTATTATTATTATTATTATTATTATTCATTCATTCATTCATTCATTCATTCATTTTCTGAACTGCTTAATCCTAATTAGGGTCGCGGGGAGGCTGGCGACCATCTCAGCCAACTCTGGGTGAGGGCAGAGTACACCCTGGACAGCTTTATTATTATTATTATTAATATTATTAATATTATTATTTTATTATTATTATTAATAATAATATGTTATTATTATTATTTTTTAAATTATTATTGTTGTTGTTGTTGTTGTTTTATAGCTATTGTTATTCATTTAAGAGATTTTCTCCTTTCTGATTTGTGGGAAGACATCAAATAATTTTTGATATTACATCATTGCCAGGGGATAACAGAATAATTACACTATTGCCACTCATTTGCCGAACTGCTTAATCCCACTACAAGGGTAGGAGCCTATCTCAGCCGACACTGGGTGAAGGCGTGGTACACCCAGAACAGCTCGCCAGACCATCACAAGGCAACACATACAACCATTCATACTCACACTTAGGGACAATGTGGAACAGCCAATTAGCCTAATGTGCATGTTTGTGGACTGTGGGAAGAAACCGGAGTACCTGGAGGAAACCCACACAAGCACGAGAACATGCAAACTCCACACAGAAACGCCTGAACCCAGGACCTTCTTGCTGTGAGGCGGACATGCTAACCACTATACCACTGCGCTGCCCGCCAGACACCTCATTTTCAGATTTTCAATTAATTATATGAAGTATTGAAGGTGTGTAGGGGCTGAAATCGCCAAACTCTGCTGATTTCAGGTGTACAGGAAAACTGTGAAAACTACAGTGTATAAATGAAATGAGGTCAGATTTAGTGTAAACTGGCTACAATCACTGGAATGCTTTTTACTTTAAACTTTTATCCTCCTCAGACTTAAACTTTAATGTTGTATACCTTGTAATTTCTCCTCACTGTTTCTATTTATTACAACTGAGTAACTATTGAACTTGATCAATGTCTTCAATACAGTTTGGCAAAAGAGTAATACCCAGTGGTCCTCCTATGATAATCTTACAAGGATACACACAGTGCAATTGGGAGAAAATGTGATGTTTTCATTTGAGCACAGTGGGGTCTTATGACGTTTAATGAATCATGTTGCACCAATTGTTATGAATTTGCAAGCATGAGATGTTAAATAGGATATATATATACCAACTTTTCAGAAACAAATTCTAAATATATTTTTCTTGTGTAGCTTTGTTTATGCTGTATGTTTTTGTCTGTGTCTCAGTGTGACCCGGGGGAAGCCACAAAGCTCCTGTACGACCTTCTCTACACAGAACCTATAAAAATCATACTGATGCCAGGATGCAGTTCTGTTTCTACACTAGTGGCTGAAGCAGCTCGCATGTGGAACCTTATAGTGGTGTGTTTCTCTTTACAATCTCTGTTTATCTAATTCCATGCTAAGCCTCGTGTGAAAAATAGATTTCTCTTTTAATCTGGGACTGAATCTGTAAGGGATCGACTAGACCACCAGTAGTTTTTTTTATTATTATTATTATTTAATAGGTAATTTTCTTGAGCTGTGTTCATCCAGAGCTCCTTTCTACATTTATGTCAGCGTTGTAAATATGTAATGGTATTTACGTAATTAAGGTATAACCTTGTCAGTACTCGTTTAGAAATGAAACATACAGTATATTGGTCTAGTAGTGTTGAACACATGGATCCCAAAAGTTGATGCAGTTTCTTATTTGTTTTTGAGCTGGCGTTACATGGTCAACTTGCAATGATGATTTTCCGTGCAACACCTTATCTTAAACATTGTTGCAAGTTGACTCGTGTAATGCCGCCTTAATTATTTGTCCTCTTGCTTTGCGATTTTGTCATTTTACATTGTCTTGGATTCGAAAACTCACAACATGTTGCTGAGCCAGAAGTACATTTACATTTATCGCATTTGTCAGATGCCCTTTTCCATTTACACTGATCTTTTTTTTTATACAACTGAGCAAACGAGGGTTAAGGGCAGCTTGGTACTGGGCTTGAACCCCCGATCAGAAAGCCAGAGCCTTAACCGCTGAACCACCTGCCCTTGCTGCATGGAAAATGGTCTCCATGTTACACAGAGATTGATTTTTCATGCAACAATATTATACAGAAAATCACCGCTGCACGTTTACAATGTAATTCCAGCTTCAGAGAGAAAAAAAATCAAAGAGAGAGACTGAGAGACAGAAAGTTGAAGTCTAAACTGGAGAGAAGTGAGGGAATTAAGAAGAATCTGTTACAAACTGAGAAAGAGATTAACTTAAAATTAATTGCTTTCTGTCTGTGGGCACCTACTGAGTTTTGAATTAGTAAGTCATTTTCAAGTAATTTCCTCAAATCTGCTTTAGTGAAGCATCATAGAAATATGCCAAATTTTATTATTAATGCCTCACATCCTTGCAGATCTTAAGGATGCCTCACATCCGTAATATTATTGCAGATTTCTCCTCAGTGAATTAGTTTGTCACATTTTTTTCAATGTTAAGCGGAGGCAACATGAAAGCAAGGAATCCAAGGCATCAGCGTGACAGCATTGTCTCAGTTTCTCTGCTCGTAGTACCTTGACTTTTAAAACTCTTAACTCAGTTGCAATTCCTAGTGGAATACAATCAGTGTCAAACCGGCATGCTGTGGAGAGCGAGTATCTGTGTAGTGTATGCTAAACACTGTAGCTGCATAGAGAATTATTTATTAAGGCATTAGTTTGAATGAGTTTGTCACATTTTTATCAATGAAAGTTTGCCTCATGCATATTTCTGGCAATTGAAGAGCCAGGCCTGGTGTTTTAAAACGGTGACAGCACAGTGTCTCGCTTTTTCGGCAGCTAATATGTTGAGTTTTAAAATTCGCAACTCAGTTACGGTTCCCCACAGAATATAATCAACGTCAAACCCACATCCAGTGGAGAGTGAGTATCAGCGTACTGGGTGCCAGACAATGTAGTCATGCAGTGAATTATTTATTAAGGCATGAGAAAACATCTGGTCACACTGGGCTACATTAATCTACTCTTACAGTATGATGAATGATTACTGTGGTTAAGTGTAGAGTTTAGAAAGATGGTCATGGGTCATATGCAATGCCTTGATCCTGTACTCAGGTTACTGGTTGGTGCGGTTTGCTTCTATGTTCATGTAGGCAAAATACACTACAAAAAGGATTCGGGGAAAAAAACAAACAAACAAACAAACAAACAAACAGACAAACAAACAAACAAACAAAAAAAAATATATATATTTTTTTTCTTGTTTATCTCCCCTAATTTCATTGTAGCCAATTCCCACTAGTCAAGTATTGCCTCGCTATCACATATGGCCACCACCATCCAGGGATGGGTGTAAGCAAGCACGTGCCCCATTCATGACCCATGATGCTTCTTTATGAACTGCTGTGCATGCGCATTCAGGGGTGGCCTAACACTCTAGGAGGGAAAGCTCTATCCACCCCTTTTGTACGGAGGAACATACAGACGCCCATGATTTCCTAGTGTTTGCTGTAATTGACAAAGAGGTGAGCGTATGCCATCCCTCCATCCTGTGAAAGCTCAGCCAATTAGCTCCCATGGGCTCCCAGCTGCGGTATCAACCTGGCTTCGACCCTTCGATTTCTAGGTTGATAGTCTCTCTCTGTGTCAATGCACCACTCAGGAGTATTCACAGATGATTTGGCTTGACAATATATGTTCCAATTTAGAAAAGCTTTAATAGTCTCAGATCTTGTGCCTTGCCTTCTCCCAGTAGGAAATGCCAGATCATTTTTTTATTTAAGATAGTTTCACTTGCTAACATTTTTGCAGTGTAGCTATACTAAATTGCTGATAGCTATGGTATAAATAAGTGTACATGGTGCCATCACGGATGCATTCTCCTTCCTTGTGTACAATATTTGCAGGATAAGCCCTTGATCCACCCTGACCCCGACCAGCTTAAACCTCTTACTGAAGATGAATATGGCTTTTATGTTGCATCCCTGCAGCCCATGTCTGTATTACAAGCAGTGTTTTTCTCTTTGCTAGTTTTCCTATGGCTCCAGCTCTCCAGCACTGTCCAACAGGAAACGTTTCCCAACTTTCTTCCGCACACATCCTTCCGCAACCCTGCATAACCCCACACGCGTGAGCCTCTTCAAGAAGTGGAAGTGGAGCAAAATCGCCACCATCCAGCAAACAACAGAAGTCTTCACATCGGTCAGCCTTCAAACAGTTCACAATAAAATATTGCCTTAAAAATAGTCTTAAGTTAATGTTGATAAATTGACATTTATTACTGAATAGGACATATTTTCATAAAGTAGGCCATAGTGAAATAAATAGTTGATGAAATTGAATAAATCAGTTAGTGCCACACTCTAAAGTATTCATCTTAGCTAGTGGAAATATCTCGAATATAGGCAAATCTATAAATGTTTCATTCTAGAATTACCATGAAACAAATAAATTATTAGGATATAAATGATGAATGTGATGCTTTAAATCAGTGGTGTTCAATCTTATCCGCAAAAGGCCGGTGAGGGTGAAGGTTTTCATTCCAACCAAGCAGGAGCCACACCTCAGATTTTATTGTAAATGAAGATCAATTGATTTTAACAGGTGGAGGGTGTGGCTCCTGCTCAGCTGGAATGAAAACCTACACCCACACCGGCCCTTTGCAGATAAGATTAAACACACCTGATTTAAATTAGGTGATTGAAATTGAAGTTTTGATTAAAATAAAGTTCATTGATAATTTTCTTCTTTTTCTTTCCAAGCATTGTATTTCTAATCAGAAAAGAAAACCTACAACAGATTAGGGATGAAGGCACAAATGTGCGTAAGAGGAGAACGTGCTGGTATGAGTCCAGTTGGTTAATTAATAAACACACAACATGAGTAGGGATGAAAATCATGAATTCATCGAATCTACTGCGCAAGTAAATCTTCCACCTTGTTTGCCAAGAAACTACAGTACAGTCAATAGTATGCTTACATTTTTTAAAGAAATGCTAATACATCCAGTTTATCTGACTTATTACAATGATACTGTAAATATATACTGTATGTTCTTCATATCGTTTTACTTGCGGCAATTACCCAAAGACATGCACATTAGGCTAAGTACCTGTTCCAAATTGCCCCTAGGTGTGAGTGTGAATAGTTGAGTGTGTTGGCCCTGCAATAGTAGGATTAAGCGGTTCAGCAGATGAATAAATGGGCAGTTACAAAAGGAGTTCAATGTAAATTCATATCATAAAGCCCAGGATTTTTATTTATTTCTCCTGAAGGTACAATAGTAATTTTTTATACTTCTTACAAAAAACCTGGATTTTTTGTTATTTCTTTTTGGGTATGTGGGGGAGGGGTTCTGATGCAGAATACTTGTTTTTGTTTGGACCATGTGTACCATGGTAGTAGAGCTTTGTGAACATGGGAGAGAATTGTTAACTATTATCAGAGACCTACATAATCTTAAAAAAGGCACCTTTAAAGCAAACAATTCATTCATTCATTATCTCATTTGTTGTACCTCCTAATCCTACTAGGATTGTGGGGAGGCTAGAGCCCATCTCAGCCGACTCATGGTGAAGGCGGGGCGCCAGTCCATCAAAGGACCAACACACGACCATTCACACGCACACTCACTAGAGACAAGTTGGAAGACTCAGTAAGCCTGATGTGCATGTCTTTGTACTGTGGATCCAGGACCTTCTTGCTGTGAGGTGACCAGTAATTCACAAATTTTTCAGTAGCTCCTATGATTTAAGGAATAAGGAATGTATTCACAAAAGTAAAAAATCTGGATCTGAAAAAACACTAAGCTAGCTGATTAACAACATTAACTTCACGAAAAATGTTGAATATAATTATAGCTATACTAATGTAATTAGAACCAGGATTAACGGTGGATGGTTCATGTGAAGATGGTTTTATTAAGAGAGTTTTATCAGGTAATGTTCGAACAAAGAAGATGCTAAATATTACTGTACCATCCAGAGAAAATCCAGATGAGTAATCAACAGGTAATACGAAGGTGAACACAAGGCAGTAGCAGAGCTAACACAGCGTAGAATGTACACAAATGCCGTGAATGGTGAGACGCCACAACATTCTCAGACATGGGGGGTATCAGTGTTTACCTCAAAGGCTACAAATGCTTGTCCCTGGGGAGGTACCCTTTTGAGAGACAATTGTGTAGCTTTCAGTGCCTGACTATTTTTGTACGTTATTGAAATAACTACTAACTAATAACCAAGCAACCAATAGGCTACCATTTCCGCTAGTCAAAAGGTGTACTTCTGGTCTCTTAAAGAACAACACTGTACTTCTGAGGGAACATTTTTCAAAAGTGCGCCTGTAAAGTACAGACATGTTCTTGTCTCGTACCTCCCTTTTTGAGAGTGAAGTATAAAATTATAGGCAATTAAAGGATCTTGGCATACAGTATAGTTGCCTTGGCTTGGTGAGGGCATTTCTGTGTGGAGTTTGCATGTTCTCCATGTTCTGTTACTTGCGTGGGTTTCCTCCGGGTACTCCGGTTTTCTCTAACAGTCCAAAGACATGCACATTAGGTTAATTGGCTGTTCCAAATTACCCCTAGGTGTGTGTGTGTGTGTGTGTGTGTGTGTGTGTGTGTGTGTGTGTGTTTTGGGATGGTATGGCGAGCTGTTCAGGGTGTGCCCGGCCTTCTCCCAGTGTTGGCTGAGATAGGCTCCAGCCTCACTGCGACCCTAATAGGACTGGGTGCCCCAGCAAATGGATGAGTATAGTAGCCTTGTTCTGTGAAATGCACACTTCTAAAAAAGTAACCCAGAAGTAGCGTGTGTAGTAGTGACCTCTGTTGGCCCGGAGGTGTAATATCCTGGGCTGATGTTCCAGTAACCTAACCCAAAAGCATGTTTGACAAATTATTTGCCTCGATAAGTGTGCACTCTAGTGACAAAAAAGTATTGTTATCAGATTTCTTTTCTCATTGGTTTACAGGAAAAAACAATGTTAGTGGCCAGAATATCATCAGCCTACTTCAGTCACTTGTCCCCAAAGTGGTGATGGATTAAAAACAAAATGAATAGGTGGGACACATCTGTTTGTAACAGCAGTCAGGGTTACTGGTTTTTCCACCCGTGAGTTTGTGAGCAAGTTCATTTGAAAAGCCTGTAGCATCCTGTTCCTATTTTAAAGAGTGTGCAAAGGCCATGGGGCTGATAGAGGATCATTGATCAGAATGTTGGTTGTGAATATTACCTGAGTCATAAATCCTTCCAGCACTGGTCTACTTCTCCCATTTCTGCTCTTCTCATACCTTCATAATTTTTTCATAATTTCTCTCTTTCCAGTCTCCTCCTCTTACATTAGGCTGTCATGCTTCTTTCCTGTTAGCTCCTTTTTTCTTCTCTTTATGCCATTTTCCACTGAATCCTGTTTCATTTATGCATTTGTCTTCACCTTTCATACTTTCCATACTGGACATCTCTAAAGAATTCCCAAAATTCTTTTACTATGCACTTACTCTACTCTCTCTCTCTCTCTCTCTCTCTCTCTCTCTCTCTCTCTCTCTCTCTCTCTCTCAGACATTGGATGATCTGGAGCAGAGGGTAGAGGAAGCTGGTATAGAGATAAGCGTGAGACAGAGTTTCCTCACTGATCCCGCCGTGGCTGTCAAGAACTTGAAGGTACTTTGATGAAAAATTTAGCAGCCTTCACTTCCTCACATTGCACCGTGCAGTTAGCCAGTCTGAAGATGATGGAGCACATAAAAACATTATGTGAAATAAATCAACACTCAAGATCTCAGGAGCCTCAGATCAAGTGACAGCTCACGTGTCATATCTATGGTCCAGGGCTAAACTGACAGGAGATGATGAGCACACACCCTTTTTATTGCAGCACTGATATTACATAAGAATCTCATGAGATTTACGCTCCCTCCCAACAAAGTGCAAGCATGTCTACTTTTCATCAGTTTTATTGTATGTTACACAGTGAAGTGTGTTCAGAACTTCTATGTGAAATGAGAGTAGATGGAACATGACTGCAATGCATTTTTGATGCAGTGGAAATTTCCAGCAAACGTAAATATAATTAATTCTATTGTCTATATCACTTATTCATCGGGGCTGTGGGGAGGCTGGAGCCAATCCCAAACGTCTTCATGCAAGAATCAGGGTACACCCTGAACAGGTCGCAAGTCTATTGCAGGGCTACCACAGACACAAACAACCATTCATACTCATGGGCAATGTGAAGTAATATTCAGTTGACCTAATCTGCATGTCATTGGATTGCGGGAGGAAACTGGAGTACCCAGAGGAAACCCACACAAACGTGAGCAAATAAAACCCTGAATATTCTTGCTTTGAGGTGATGATGTTTACCACTGAATCAATGTGCCCCCAGTAATTTAGTGTAATTAGCATACAGTGGCATAATTAGCTTACACACATTATAGATAAGATGCCAACAAATTATACTGTTGTTTTTGTCCAACCTTTTTTTTTTTCTTGTTTTATTATTTAGCGTCAAGATGCAAGGATCATTGTTGGCCTGTTCTATGAGACTGAAGCAAGAAAAGTCTTTTGTGAGGCAAGTTATAAATATTTATATTCCTGAATAGTCATGAATTAGATGTTACTGTAGAAACGATAGCAAATTCTAACAAAGTCATTTAATATAAACCTGTAATTTTTCCTCTGGAGCCTCCAGACCAATCAGTTTAGAGAACAATTTTACAATGCTGGGTATATATTGCTGAATAGTCTATAGTCATATCTAGACTATTCAGAGATAGCCGTGGAGCCTGAGCCTATTAATAGTTTTAGTAAATGCAACATGGTAACATAACAAAAGGAAACTAAAATGAGATTGTTTTAAAAAAGAGACATGCCAAGCTGGAGAGTAAGTGGATGCAGTTGCAGATAAAACGGTTTATTGAAATGGTTATAGCAACAAAAGCAAACCATTAGACAGTGTGAAAAAAAGGAGAGTTCGAGTTTTATGGCAAACAGGTGTGTCAGAGGCAAAACCAAAAGCATAAACAAGAAGCTGGCAAAAGTATAGGAATGTACTGTCAGAGCAATATACGCAAAACAATGTCAAGATTAATATAACCGGCACAGGTCTAGAACACAGTAAGCAAGAATATCACATGATATTAATGACAGTCTAAGTGCTAAGTAAGGGTCAAACACATATGAATGAGGGCTCACGATGCACTGATGTGACAAGCATATAATATTACATTTATCAAATATTTCCCTAGCTCCTGTCATATTTCTTTTAACATGTACTCAGTTTAGATTTATTTTATACATTAAATTTTTCTAATAAGGATTGAGAATGGTTCATTAATCTAGCACTGTTCATCATCTGTTCTCATTTTCCTCCTCTCTGTTTGGCAGGTTTATAAGGAGAAACTCTATGGAAAGAAGTATGTGTGGTTCCTCATTGGGTGGTACGCAGACAACTGGTTTAAAATCAAAGACCCAGCCATTAACTGCACTATGGAGCAGATGGCGGAGGCTGTGGAGGGACACATCACTACAGAAATCGTCATGCTGAACCCTGAGATTGCTCATGGTGTCTCCAACCTGGTGGGTGAAATATAATTATATGCATTCATGCTAATTCTGAGGCTGTTATATATACGGCTTAGAGAGTGGGAATTGAAGCAAGTTCTGATAAAAGGTAGCAAAATTTTAAACAGTTTAAATACAGAACCATTATAAAAAAAAAACATTAAATGTTATACTCTTGATATTATATTTATATTGCTAGTATTTTGGCTGGGAGATCTGCACAGTACCTTGTTATGACAATGAATTATGAATAAGTTGGTTCAGTTTATTAGAGTTTTCACATGATTGCATTTAATGAAGGAACCACTGAAGGCTTGAAACAGTGTTTTAAATTCTAAAGGTGCTCAGGTGTGAGTATAATATTTGCTTCCAACATCTGGTTGGTTCCAGTACTGTTGCTGTGGTGAACAAATAGGTGAATAGGGTAGGATTGTATATGGGTCACCTTTAACCTTGTTGCAGTGAAGATTATACACCACCACTTTTGTCTAAAAGGGCTCTTAATAAAAAGAAGTAAAAAAGTTTTTCTCTATAATTGTTTTGGTGAAAATGTATTGAACAAGCAATTTTCAATATTTTGTAGACAGCAGGGGTCTCAAACTCAATTTACCTGGGGGCCGCTGGAGGCAGAGTCTGGGTGAGGCTGGGCCGCATCAGGTT
>JBCNYH010000013.1:10077363-10095369 GCA_039654325.1 Tandanus tandanus
CAACCCCATAGAAAATCTTTGGAGGGAGTTGAAAGTCTGTGTTGCCCAGCGACAGCCCCAAAACATCACTGCTCTAGAGGAGATCTGCATGGAGGAATGGGCCACAATACCAGCAACAGTGTGTGAAAACCTTGTGAAGACTTACAGAAAACGTTGACCTCTGTCATTGCCAACAAAGGGTATATAACAAAGTATTGAGATGAACTTTTGTTAGTGACCAAATACTTATTTTCCACCATAATTTGCAAATAAATTCTTTAAAAATCAGACAATGTGATTTTTTAGGATTTTTTTTTCTCATTTTGTCTCATAGTTGAGGTATACCTATGATGAAAATTGGAGACTTCTCTCATCTTTTAAGTGGGAGAACTTGCACAATTGGTGGCTGACTAAATACTTTTTTTGCCCCACTGTGTGTGTATGTCTATATATATATATATATATATGCACACACTATTTTCAGTTACTTCTCCAATTATTCTGATGTAACCACAGGCCATGAAAGGCTTGAAACTAAAATACTTCCATGTTTAATAAGAGCTATGTGTATTATATGAGCAAGTAGTCACTACAAACCCTTCCCTCTGAAAAACTATTTTTATCTCTGAAGGGAAGTTTTCAAGTTTTAATTTTAAATTAGGGGCAGTGGTGGCTTGGTGGTAGGGTGTTGGCTTACTGATCTGAAGGTCGAGGGTTCAAGCCCTACTATCACCAAGTGCTCACTGTCTGTGGTGAGAGGCATGTAAAAGAACCATTGCTGTCGTTTGTAAAGAGTAGACCATTGGGTTGCTGTCAGTGTGTTTGTGTGAATGGTTGTGTGTGTGTTGTGTGTGCCCTGCGATGGCCTGGCTAGCTGTCCAGGGTTTACCACGACATAGCCCAGTGTTGGCTGAGATGGGCGCCAGCCTCCCCGCTTAGGATTAAGCGGTTCAGAAAATGAATTAAATGAATGATTCTAAATACAATACAATAAAATAAACAATACGATTGTTCGACTAGCTAGATTTAAAAGATCGTGTAAGTATTCAGCATTGTTTTTAAGTATTTTATTCACATTCAATAAATACACTAATAACAATAAATAGGCAACGGTGAATGAATAAATACACAATATAATGTCTCACAAAATACACTAATAAATACAGTCAGTTCACTAAAACAAAAAAGTGCATTCATTACAACATTCAGTTTGTACACAATCAGTTTCTGTAGTGAGCTACAGTTATTCAGTATTAACACACAAGCTTAACTTGCTGTTTTAAGAAGAGTACAGAGGAGTCGTACTCTCATGTTTCTCAGTTCATTCGTCTTCTCCGGCATCACTCGGTAACTTTGCAGCACTTTGATACACTGTATCGTATTTACAACTTTTATATTAACAAAAGTTATATCATTTCACGTTCCTCATGGGATTCCTTTTTACAAACCCCCCTGAGAAATACAATGGTGTTTTAACATAAAACAGTCGGTCTTCACATTAGTCAGTATGCATCCTTCTTAGCAAGCAGTGTCACAGCTCAAATACCCCAAAAAAGGTTTTGGAGCCTTGTTGTTTGATGTGAGTGAGATGGTTGGTGTCTGTTGACAGTTTGTCTCCCTTGTAAAGCTGGAAGACGGCACCAAGATAAATGGACTCGAAGTCAGAATGTCCATTCTTCGCTCCTGCTTGGTTTTGGCACACAGATTTGACTCCGTTGAGCAGATAGTGTTTCTTATTGGATGGTGATGTGAGGGATGTCCACATAACGCCGTAACTTAGTTGTTTGTTGTTTTTTGGATTATCTTCATCACCTGACATGCAGTGGATGACGAACGATGCCTGGGTGTAGACAAAGTACAAGCCATCATGGGGAATGACGATGGTATTGTCCTCCAGCTTGAGGTCTCCCTTAATGAATGATTGGTCCACTCCGGTCACCCAGAGTGGAGACTCTTTCTCCTTGACCTGACCTAAAGCTAGAATTAAAAAAGAAAGTGGGTTTTTTAGTAAACAGCATGAATAAGTGAAGTCCCTGCTCTTATCCTGTCATGGCAGCCGTCAGTAGGATCTGAGGTTCTATATCTTGATAATAGTGTCATATTACCAGCTTTCCTATAGTATCTGAAGAATGTTCCCGGAGAATGTTTAAAAGGCAATTAAGACATTCGGCGGAAACTAGAACCTTTCCTTAATGGTTGTCTATATAGCAGGAAAGGATTTTAAATAAAGTTTTCATTTTAAATGGCTTATGGCTTGGAAGTAACTGGAGACTTTGAAAAATCATAGCTCTTATTCCTATAGTTAACATTTCAGTCTGAACCTTCAGAATCTATAGAATTATCTTCCTTAAGTTACTAATCATTTGCTAGCACTAATGCTACTTTACTATACAAAGTAAAAGGCCAGTGATAATCAGGTATTGTAACTTACCATGGAGGTGAATGGCTGCCTTTGTACTCTTGGCGATCTGCGTTAGCATTTGCTGATGTTGTGGTGTATCTAGAAGACAGAAAGAAGCTTCATTAATCTTCTAGCCCATGTATATTGGAAGTCTATGACTATGGAGTTTTAATAAATCATTTCTTGTTTCTTACCTGTGCTTGTGGTGCCTTGCTGTCCCATGAAAACGCCATCCTGAGGCTTATTCTGTGAAAAATGAAAAAAAAAAGAACTTTACTCTTTGGCCTCCTTTATCTTATTTCGCTTTTGAATCTCTCAGCTGAATAGTCGAGTCTTGAATGTGGCTTCAGACTTACCGTGAAATGCCATGCAAAACAAATAACTGCTACAGCACAGACAGCAAGGAAGACAACAACACCAAGTATCATCCACACCAGTTTCCTGGCTGGCTTCATGACTTCCACGGTAGGTTGGTAAACATCTCCTATAGTGGCTTCTATGTCGACTGCTGTCACCTTGTAGTTCTCCATCCTTTACTTGGTCACGTAATATCGCCTTCAGTGTAATTTCTTATAATGATACCAGACTTGCGATGGTCCCCAAACCTGTTCAAGGTTATATCTGAAGGGAAATGTGGTGTACTGAGTGCGTTCATGGAGAAGGATTCACTAATCTATATAAGAGAAAGAAGGGGAAAGTCCAGTGATGTCAGGGGAGCAGAAGTTGATCTGAAAAGGGAAAGAACAATTTTGCTCGCAGGCACACCGACACTCTCACAACCTCCACCCCTCCCACACACACACACACACACACACACACACACACACACACACACACACATACACACACACAGAGTGTGAGAGAGAGTCACTGATGTTTGCGTACAAGCAAACGGGTTCAGTGAGTGTAATTATTCAAACATATATACAACCGCTAAAGCAGAAAAGGAGCTCCAGATACCTTAATTACTTTTTGTATTACTTTTACATGTATATATCAGGCAATGTATAGAATATATCAAGCATTACATATGTGGAATTTCACCAAGCATACTTTTACTGACAAAGAAACAATTAGAAAGATGGATACCTGATAACCTCTGGCCCCTGATATTTACTACAGGTATTTAAACTGAGTACAGTACAAGGATTTAATATCTCTTATATTATGATTAAAAAAGAATTACTTAAAAACTGACAACTCTTATTGTCTTATGTTAAACAATACATTAGTCACCATTCACAAAAGTATTTAACCTCATTAGTGGTTTAAAAGATTTGAACCCGAAGATTTCAAGTTCAAACTCGAATATAATCAGATTAAAAGATTAAACCTTAATCTAAAGTATTCATAGTCATATAACTGGCAGGTAACTTAGAACTCTGAGTGATAAGTTCCTTTTAGATCACAATCATTTTGAGAAAGTCGATTATCAACCCAATGTGTTAGATGGGGAACTTACGAGGGGATGGAATTGCCAGTGACCAGATAGTGAGAAAAACTGTGCCCTTCTAGTTAATTCAAACGACATAACATCTGTTACTAGATGCGTGCTAACATGCGTAGCAGCTGGAATCCTTTACATTAACATTGCCACAATATATATGTCAACCCAAATCAGAAAATGGGGCAGCACAGTTGTGTACTTCCACCTCACAGCAAGAAGGTTCTGGGTTTGTACCTCGTACCCAAAGAGGTGTTTTTGTGTGGAGTTTGTATGTTCTCCCCATGCTTGTATGGGTTTCCTCTGGGTACTCTGGTTACCTCATGGAGTCCAAAGACGTGCACATTAGGCTGTTCCAAATTGCCCGTTGGTGTGAATGTCAGTGTGAATGGTTGTGTGTGTATTGGTGAGTTGTTCAGGGTATACCAAAGTCAGCTCCCAACGACCCTAATAAAGGGTAACGCAGTTCGGAAAAATAAAATGAAATAAAATAAAATGTTGCAAAGGAAATGGGTTTTAGACATATACAGTATCTCAGCCACTGCTGTCAAAATATGAATAATATCCTGTGCATACACAGGCTGTCATTTATCCACACACTCATACCAATAATGCAATCCCAGACTGCCATCAATCAGAGTATCCAACTGTACAATCACTGAGATCTATGTTACTTCTATGCAAATCCATATAGATATAAGGAAACATCTAGCTTTGTTTGTAGCACTTCAATTCATACATTCATTCATTTTCTGAACCGTTTAATCCTAATTAGGGTCGCGGGGAGGCTGGCGCCCATCTCAGCCAACTCTGGGCGAGGGTGGGGTACACCCTGGACACTCGCCAGGCCATCGCACGGCAGAAACATGGTGACGGCAATCCAATGGTCTACTCTTTACGAACGACAGCAATGGTTCTTTTACATGCCTCTCACCACAGACAGTAAGAGACACGGCTGGCCTTTGATAACCCAGTTAGCTGCACTGGTGGGGCAGCAGTGACAACTTGGTGATAGTGGGGGTTAATCCCCCGACGTTCGGATCAGTAAGCACCCTACCACCGAGCCACCACTGCCCCCCAAATTCCTTAAATATTAGGAGCAACTCTGACTTGTCTCAACTTTTGTCCTCTTCATAGGTTGTACCATTTATAGAGTGCTCTTGCCCCCCTGTTTTTCAATCCTAAGTCTAAAAGCCTGAACAGAACAAAGCTTGTAAAGTCTGTACATTCATGTCTCATTTTCCCACTAACATAGTCGAATTCGAGCTGCTGAAACTAAATCTTCTGACATTGCTGCTAAGTTAATATATAGACAAGAGAGTCTTTTGTCTCCACAGGCTCTGTGAGAAATATTCAGGGACTAAAAGAATGTGCAGTCTTAACTCCTTTACATTCTTAGACACGTGCTGTCACTATTAGTGTAGTCAAAGTATTTAATATAGAGAAAGGGTTACCTGTTAAACACATGAGTATATAAATAGTGTTTCCCTTCAGTGATAAGGATTTCCGGCTTATTAATGGTGTGTTTTTCTTTACCTTACAATAGAATACATTCATTCACAGTCAACTGACGTCACAGCTATATTGACAAGTCATGGCTGGCTCAGGAGGTTTATAATAGCAGTACTGTATCCTGAGGAATGTCCTTAGGTGTGACGTTCATTTTCATTTCTAGCAGTTAATATACAAATTTAATACAGTGAGGGTTTTTTTAAATAAACATTTTATAAATTCTTAGTCGTTTTCCCCCAAGGTGGCATAGCAGTTAGCACGTAAGCCTCACAGCAAGGAAGTCCTGGGTTCGAGTCACGGGCTTGCTGAGGGTGCCTCTGTGTGGAGTTTGCATGTTCTCCCCGTGCTTGCGTGGATTTCCTCCAGGTATACCAGTTTCCTCCAACAGTCCAGAGACATGTACATTAGGCTAATTGACTGTTTCAAATTGCCCCTAGGTGTAAGTGTGAGAGTGAATGGTTGTGTATGTGTGTTGGCGAGCTGTTTAGAGTGTACCCCAACTTCACCCAGAGCCAGCTGAGATAGGCTTCAGCCTCCCTGTGACCCTAGCAGGATTGGACGATTCAGCAAATGAATGAATTAATGATTTTCTCAGGAAGGCCAAATATTAACTGTAAAAACACAGTTTATTCTGCTACTGTTTCATGCTACCACAGCTACAGTTTTGCTACCTGGACATCTTTTACATCAAAATGGACCAAGATGGTGGAAAAAGGAGGAAACTGTTATCATAGATTGCCTGCTATAGCTAGCTTCCTTGGTTAACCAAAGGTTAAAATAGAAACTACTGTTTACCAGCCCTGGATAGCCACCTAATTCTGAGCTATTTTGGAGTTAGGCATAGTGTACTTCAAAAAGCAGTGATCACCAACCCATGTACAACTCCAGTTTCCACCCTTTTCCTACTCGATACCAACCTGCTCCAGATAATCCCTTGACTTGACTAGCAGGAAATAATTTCTTTGAGATATTAATTTGGAATAGGATTGGTGATACTGCCGTTCACCTTGTTTATGTATTGTGAGTGTTTACCCCACCTGCTTTGTGTGATGTTGCAACTTGGGACTGTCTTTAGTGTCATAACTGAGAATAATAGCATGATTATGTAAAATGATATTTTACTTTATAAACAGGAAAAATATAATTCTGGACTAGTGAAATGCAAATTTTAAATGGCTTACAGTTTTCAAAAAAGTAGGCAAAGCACTATCCAGGGATGAATATTAAAAAAAAAGTTTCACGGTGGCGTAGTGGTAAGCACATCCACCTCACAGCAAGAAGGTACTGGGTTTGAGTCTCGGGTTCGGAGAGGACGGTTCTGTGTGAAGTTTACAAGTTCTCCCCGTGCTTGGCTTCACATTAGGCCAATTGGCCCTTCCAGATTACCCCCTGATGTGAGTGTGAGTGGTTGTGTGTATGTTGCCTTGCAATAGGCTCCAGCGTCCCAAGTTGGATTAAGTGGTTCAGTGAATGAATTATGAGTAAAATGTCTACATGGATATTTATTATCTTTGTAGGAATAATTATGGGCCACTAAGTTTGAAATTACCCTTGGAATTTTAGTCTATGGCAACTGCACTGCAGGAATATTTATAAGATCATATGAAGGGACTTTATGTGTAAAGTCCAAGTGAAAAGGAAAGAAGCCAATTCTTTGTTCATGATTTTTGCCTTGTACATGTGCAAAATACAACTGATTCTATTAATCTTTACATTTACCCAATAATAATATTACAGAATTGTCTGAAACTGAAATAGAAAGGCATCAGGAAGTGCTTAGACGTGTTGTTTTACATGTTGGCTGAACGCCAGCAGAGTCATTAGTGTGCTGGCCTTCCTTTCCCTGGGTGAGGCAATCCCTCACATGAGCTGGAGATTCCCCTCTTCCCACGTGCTCAGGCTTTCAAAACCTTAGAAAAACAAATCCGGTTTTACAGTGGACAAAATTTTTCACACCAGATGTGTTATATTTAATTAGTCTGGTTAAACATGTAAAAGTATTAGCTGTGGAAAAATCAGTTTGCAGAACAGTGCAACTTTCACTTTTCAGTTCATGAGGCAACTTCTGCGCATGTGACTAATCTAGCACAGACGCTGTATAATGGAGATTCCAAGCATCTCCCCTCCTTCTCTCTCTCTCTCTCTCTCTCTCTCTCTCTCTCTCTCTCTCTCTCTCTCTAATGCCTCTTTCTCTGGCTGTCTGTTTCTCTCTTTCTCGCTCTCGCTCTCTGTCTCTGTGTCTGTCTCTCTCTCTCTCTCTCTCTCTCTCTCTCTCTCTCTCTCTCTCTCGCTCTCTCTCACACACACACTCATACACACACATGCTCTCTCTCACTCACATGCTCTCTCTTTCTCTCTAACTCTCTCTCTCTCTTTCTCTCTCTTAGACACACATACATGCTCTCGCTCGCTCTCCCTCTCGCTCATTCTCTCTCTCTCTCTCTCTGTCTCTCTCTCTCTCTCTCTCTCTCTCTCTCTCTCTCTCTCTCTCTCTCTCTCTCTCACACACATGCTTTCTCTCTCGCTTAGTCATTCACATTTTTTCCATTTTCACTGAGCATTTGTGTGAATTTTCCTCTTTTTGTTTCCTTCTTGTCTCACTTTCTCTTCCTCTTTCACTTGATTTCCTTTTCCATGCTTGGGGTTTTGCTTGATTTTGTAATGAGCTGATAGGCACACACCTATATGTACTATTCCGAAAGAAAAAAAAAAAGGAGAAAAAAAATTATCTATATAAATTATATATATACTAATAATAATGATAATGATAATGATAATAATAATAATAATAATGTGTGCTATAGAAAAGTGCTATAGAAGACATTCATTAACTGCTGAGGTTGGCTGGTGAAATGGATCAGGAAATTTGACATGATTGCATCATCAGTATAAGCTGTTGACTTGATTTATGTATTCAATTGCCCCACCAGTATACAGTATTATTGGAAAATAGTTTAACCTATTGCATCACCAGGTTTAGCTAATACTGAAACCGGCTGAGGTTTCTGGATTTACCAGGTCCTGAATGGCACATCATGACCTGCTTTATAATTTTTCACCCTCCGGCAGTCAGGTATGTGATTAGCTTTAAGCGTTCCTAGAAAGGCTTGCTCTTACTGTCCTGATTATTTCTTTCTGTGTGGAAAGAAAGAAATGTATTAGTTTTGCCACTACGATTACTATGATTACCATTTTTTGATATAGGGGACATTTCTAAGTGTTACATTAATTGTTAATTCTCTTATACTCATAAAATAAAACCGCATGTTGTTATATTATAAATTACCTTACATTATAACTCGTGTGACTGATCAGGACTTTTGAGGTGAGGTATTTCTTCGCAAGGATGTGACGACAGGGTCCTTCTTCTTTTAGCCTCCATGACCTTTTAGGAATTGAAAGCCACCCACTTCTTGTTGTTTGAAACAACACTGTAACTAAAGGCCAGGTAGAGTTTAGGCTGATGTCAGTGTGGTTTAGTCTTTTTTTCTATAAAAGCAAAAAGAGGATGAAGGAGTGGGGAAGTAGCCATAGATCATTTACAAAGAGACACATGAAAAGCGTGGTGTGAATTTCAGATTCTCATGCAGTCCCATCTTGAACACTAATAAAAATGACTTGTATTTAAACTTGTAGTCAATAATATACACAGGGTAAAATAAAGTCAATAATTTCTGTTATAAGGTGGTACGGTGGTGTAGTGGTCCTGAGTTTAAGTCCTGATATGGGGTGTTTCTCTGTGGAGTTTGCATGTTCTCCCTGTGCTTGTGTGGGTTTCATCTGGGTACTTCAGTTTCCTTTCACAACCTATTAGATTAACTGGCTGCTCCAAATTGCCCCTAGGTGTGAGTGTGAGTGTGAATTGTTGTGTGTGTTGGCCCTGCGATCTGTTCAGGGTATACCCCGCTTTCACCCAGTGTTGGCTGAGATAGGCTTCAGCCTCTCCATGACCCTAATAGGATTAGGAGGTTTAGCAAATGAGTGAATTTCTGCCATGGGGCAGACTGAGATCTCATACATAAGAGTGGCAAACCTAGACCAGAACTTAGAGAAATGCTCTACCGACCTGGCTTTACACACAACACAACACTACACAAAAAAAAAACCACACAAAAAAAAAAAACACAATGTTGTTAACACTGACAGACATGTGTAAATCAACTGGGTTCCAACGATTCTGACTTAAACAGTTAATTCAGCTAGTTCGAAGGTGAGCAGAAAGGTCAGTATCAGTATCAGTTTTCAGAATCATGAAACCAGCATGAACACATGCTGGCTCAGTGGTTAGCACAGCCAACTCACAGTTTGAAGTTTCAGGGATTGCATCTTGACCTTTCTGTGCTGAGTTTGCATGTTCTCCCTGCGCTTGTGTGGGTTTCCTCACATAGTCCACAGACTTGCACAATAAGTCAATTAGCTGCTCTAAATTGTTCAGGTGTGAATGTGAGTGTGAATAGTTGTTGTGTCTGTGTTGGTCCTGCATCAGATTAGCAACTTGTTCAGGGTGTGTACCCCACCTCTCATCGAAAGTCAGCTGTGACTGACTCCAGCTTCCCCTGTGACCCTGATGATTAAAGAGAACAAAGATTTCTACTTAGTGTTTTTACTCGCTCAGATAAAGTATGATATTTCTGTCCAATAGATGTGGTGCCAGATGTGAGATCAAAACACGTCAACTTGCACGGACAGTGGCTAATTTTTTTTTTCCAGTCTGTTTGCACAACATTGCATCATTTGGATACATCAATCATCCAGGCAATACAAGGTCTAAAGACTCTCTTTACATGGCAACTCCTCAGGTGAGCCCATCCGCAGTTAACCTCATTGATATTCGTATCAGGATTTGTCGATGATTGCGACTCTCCATAGAAAAGTGACACTGTCTGAGAGAACAGGATGCACTGACCCAGCACTGGCCCTACTGTTTACTGTACACCTTGCCAGCTTTACTTCTGATTCTTCCCATGGTGCACAGAGCTGGTTCAAACTACCATGTGTTGCACTGCCTATTAGTTTGGCCCTTTAGGAGCGGTAGTCGAGGACCACCCCTTGTGAACTCATAGGTGGAAGTTGTTCTTTACACGTCATGCACATCATTGGCTAGATCTGCAATAGAGACAAGACTTAAGTCCACATCTAGACTAAACGTGCACGTGCCAGCCATTGTGGCATGTTACAGCAGTGTTGATGGTGTCTCTTCAGAGACTGATGAACTTATTTAATTAAATTCTTTCCAAAGGGGCTTTATCGGGACTCCAGTGTCAGATCACCCCCTTGTGCTGAACTCTATTAAAATCTATTAAAATTACACAAGATGTTGAACTGAATGGGTGTCTATAAAACTTCTTTTGATAGGCATTATTGCATCAAAAAGAGTTGGGGAAATTGATGTGTGCGTGTTCTGGTGGCCAAATAACTCAAAAACTATTTTGAATTCAAGGTTTCTCTTCACTTCACTTGTCCCATAGTCCAGATGACCATCGGGGTGGCACAGACAATCCAGCTCTCTTCATTCCCCTCTGTACTGGTGGCCAAATAACTCAAAAACCATCTTATGGTTGAATTCAAGGTTTCCGCTCAAGATATCATTCCATGAAAGCGAATCTGCGGAGTGTTTTATGTTCTATTTAGTACTCACGTACCACTTAGACTGAAGAGCAGCCATCATTTACCCTCCCAGGTTTAAACAGATGTTGGCCCTCTGGGTAATAGATAGCACTACTATTGTTTTACAGGTGGGGTATACCCATGGAAATGCCATTTTCCCATTTGTGAAATGTAATGTAGATTTACATAACAGTCAAATATCACCTAGTGACCATGCAAATTACTGATTCTATTTCACTTTTTAAACCTACCTAGATTTAGGCACATATCTTAAAAAAAACAAAAAACAGTGGAGCTAACTGGGTTATCAAAGGCCGGCCATGTCTCTCACCGTCTATGGTGAGAGGCATGTAAAAGAACCATTGCTGACTTTCGTAAAGAGTAGGCTGTATTGCAGTCAGTGTGTTTCTGCCCTGCGATGGCCTGGCGAGCTGTCCAGGCTGTACTCTGCCCTCGCCCAGAGTCAGCTGAGATGGATGCCAGCCTCTCCGTGACCCTAATTAGGATTAAGCGGTTCAGAAAATGAATAAATGGATGAATGAATGAATCTTTAAAAACAACATACGGAACAACAATGGTTAATAGAAGCTGCTGAATAATCAGGTATATTTACATTAACAATCATGCTACAATAAAAGTCTTCAAGATTTGTCGCTCATGTCCTCCAACTTTCTCTTCAAGCAATTTCAGAGCGATAGATGCAGTGTCTGTTATATACAGTAATTTGTATTATAAAGGAAGAGACCTCATTTTTGTTGGGAGAATAACATTAAAATATATTCTTTTTTTGTGTGTTGAGTGATTACAAAAAATATTTTCTAACATCAGTTAATGGAGGATGTATCCAGTAAAATGTTTACTCTGGAACCCACAATGAATATTGTTTTGGAGGTCGATGTAGAACCCCATAAAAGGGTGGTTGTTTCACTATAAGAGAGGTTCAAAACTCAGAATGTCCCAGTTATAATTGGTTTTGGTCGAAAGGAATTGTTATTAGCAAATAAATTATTTCATTTATTCATTCATTTGCCTTTGGACTGTGGGAGGAAACCAGAATACCCATAGGAAACCCATACAAGCATGGAAGAACATGCAAACCCCGCATAGAAATGTCTGCGAGGTGGATGTGCTAACCACTACAGCACACTGCTACCCAAAGAAATTATACGTTTGATTTATTTCTGAACCTTTACTCACTCTCATAAAAATATCTGAACACTTATTATTATGATGAAGGAAATTATGTAAGACTCCACAGTGACCAGTGTCACACAGCAACCTTTTTAAAGTACAGAACATGTTACTGACGTACAGTTTTAACTTCTATTAATTCACCCACTGCTTGATTTCTTCAACTCACTACTTCTGTATGTTATATTTTATAATTACACTGGATTTATATGGGTTTTTTTTTTTGTACCTCTGGATACCTCAAGCCTTAATGCTACTTTAATGTACCAACTTTGAAACAGTCAGAATGTCACTTCAATATAACAACCTGGTGTATGTTCCTGGCAGATATATGGTCTAATTTAAGGCTGCAGGGTTAATGTGTGTGCTTCCTGTGGCTACAGCCTGTTTACTGCTTAACAGGAAATGATGTAACACGGTGGGCCTTCGTATGATAGTTGTAATTGGCAATTCAATTAAATTATTTTTATAAATGTGAAGTGTCTAATTTCTTTAGCATTCTCATTTTTAAGCTTCTCATAGCCTCGGATTTGATTTCGAATGCTTTGTGGCAATAAGGAGTACAAAGCATTCAAATGTCATTTATTTTAATGTCGAATGAGTCACGTAGTTTTGTACACACACAAAATAAACATGGAAATAAGGCAACTTCAGATGTCAGGAGTACAAGAGGTTATTCTTTAACAGGATCATGGGTATGATCTGAGGTTATATTGATGTGGTTAGATCGCACCAAAGCTTTAGTAACAAATATGTGGATTCCTCCCTCATAGCACCTTCTCCACCCCCTCTCTGTCTAGCCTCTTCGTTTCTTTGTCTGACCTACAGGTCTATGAGTAAAATGTGTTTTAGCCTACTCAACATCTTTCCATTTCTGCTTTGTGCCCTGAAACCATCCCTTCTTCCTTCCTTTCCGAGATTGCCCTCCATTACACTTTTTAAGGGGGATTTTAACTGCATGTCCTGGTGACATTATAAGCAAACCTTTCCACAACCTCAGCCTAATCTACATGTTTCAATTCTCTTTCTATGCATATGTGTAGGCTATACTGTAGTCACTAGGCAAGAATGCTCTTCTCTGGAGCAGTTTGAGTTTACTTGAGGTCAAAGAAAAATAAGATGTCTTAAGGTTGAGTCTCAAAGTGAAGCCTGCGATGCATAAGCATGGGATCAGTAATTTTAATATTTGTTCACTATTATTAAAGTTATTGTAGATATTATTTGTTATTATGGGTTTAAAATAATTATTATTTGATTAAATAGGGAATAAATCATGACAGGCCTTGTAGGGAAATTTTGCTTTTTTTGCTATACTGTATTAATCCCGCAAGGGAAATTATTCCCTCTGTATTTAACCCATCCAAAGTGAGCACACACACACACACTTGGAGCAGTTGGCTGCCACACACATTGGGGGCACCCGGAGAGCAGTTGGGGGTTAGGTGCCTTGCTCAAGGGCACTTCAGCCATAAAGGTGGAGGAAGGGAAGGTGCAGCTTACTCTCCCATCGCCACACATTTTTCCTGCTGGTTCGGGAATCGAACCAGCGACCTTTCAGTCCCAAAGTCGCTTCTCTAACCATTAGGCTACGGCTGCCCCCAATATATCCACAAATGGTCCCAAAATAATCCTCAACAGAGTGGTGTGATATGTTTTTGGCTATTGATATTTGTTTGTCATATATCAGGGTGATGATTTTCCGTGTTACAGGTTCCCAGAGGTAAGAAACTTATTTGCTGTTATTAAATGCTAACACCAAAGGCTTCTTGTAATATAAACATCACCTTATAGCTTCTTTCTTAAATAATATTGTAATCAATTGATTATTAGTGAGATACTGGCAGAATTCTGGCTTTAATTAATATTAATTAATTAATTTATTTATTTATTTACTGAACCACTTAATCCTACTAGGGTCACGGAGAGACTGGAGCCTATCTTAGCTTAATTCTTATAAAGATATATGATCATTTTCACACTGTATAATTCAAGATTCAATATTCTAATCATCTCATTCTGATGATTTCTTTGAACTGTACTTGACTGAACAGCATACATCTTTAAAAGAAAAGAAAAGAAAATACAAAAAAAAGAGAGAATTTGTTGCACAAGTTTTAATTAGATTTATTTTTCTGAAATGAACACAGGCTCAAAATAATAAATGCAGTACATCTAATTTTTGATTCAGTGCCGCTTGGTGAATAGTATTATGATCAGATAATTTTGGTACCCATCAGCATGCGTCTGTTTCAGTCTGTTTTTGCGTCAAGTTCGGTTAAATTAGTTCATTTTATGGAGCTGACCCAAATTGAATTACATTCCATATATTTTTGGTAGGGATGAGTTCAGAATTTTGGGAAGGACATTCCAAAAGCATAATGTTAGATTGCCTTATCCATTCCATAGCCTGCTGTGATGTATGTTTGAGGTCATTGTCCTGTTGGAATACCCACTGGTGTCCAAGTCTAGGATGGTTTGCGATCACAGTGAATGATTCTGAGGCAGTCCTCCTTCTTCTTTATTTTATACACTTCGTGTAATGCATCACTTTCACAGACCGTTGTCTTGGTGGGTCCTGATTTATTCCTGAGTGTCCAAACCAATTTCCTGTCAGCTGAGGGTGAAAGTTTGTGTCTTCTTCTTCATGGCTGGACCTCCCAATAACTTGTACTTACACAAAATTGTTTGAACTGATGATCTTGGAATTTACAGCTGTATAGAAACAGATCCAATAGACATTCCTGACTTGTGGGAACTTTCCCATTGTACTGTGTTGTAGTTAATCTAAGGAATGATCTCAAACAAACCCTTTATATGCTGGCACCGAGATGCTACCAGCTGTGATCAGCCATGACCATTGATATAATGTTAAGAACTCCTGGCCTTGACAAATTAAGACCTTGCAGTACCACCGAAATAATAATAAATGTATGTGTATGTATATTTTTGATATTGCATTGATTTCAGAAAGATAAATGAAATAATAATAAAATGAAATTAAATTAACTTGTGTACCAAATTCTTGGGATTTTTTTTTTAATTAAAAGATGTAGGGGAGGCACGGTGGCACAGTGGTAAGCACTTCCACCTCACAGCAAGAAGGTCTTGGGTTCTAGCCCCGTGCCTGGCAAGGGTGTTTCTTGGTGGAGTTTGCATGTCCTCCCCAGGCTTGTGTGGGTTTCTTTCTACAATTGGCATCACCAAAAAAAGATGTGGAGCTCACCATCAAAAGGCTGGACAAATGTCTCGAGAATCTTAAGAAAGATTCATTCAGAAGACACACATTATGCTATAATTGGATATTCTGGTTTGCCACTAGGTGTGAATGTCAATGTGAATGGTTGTGTTGCCGTGCCAGGGTTTGGCAAGCTATTCTACTCTGCCTTTGCCTGGAGTCGGCTGGGATGGGCTCCAGCCTCCCCATGACCCTAAAAAAGGATAAAGCACTTATTTGGAAAATAAAAATGAATTAAAATTTAATTAAATAAAAATGTATGTATAATCATTGTGCAATTTATTCATCAAATTATGCCCTCAACAGCTTGTGTTTCATATATTATATATAAATTATTATATATATATTGTTCATTTCCTAATTTAAAGATTAAAAGTAAGTATGTAAATGTGAGTAACAATTAAGATGGAAAATTTTGTTCATTAACTGTAGCTGGACTGGTTTGGCTGCAGTGCATGATAGCTTTAATTAATGGCCCTAATAAATAAATATAATTACATATTTTTCTATTGTGCCTTAAAATGTAAACAGTTTATCAATACATATACAGTAAAATTAGTCGTCACTCAAAATGTGTTTTTGTTTAGCCCTAGAAAGGATTAAAATGGGTGGACAAAATATTTGAGACCCCTAATCACAGGCTTTGTGTACCATGAGAATATTTGTAATCCCTGACATTTCCTTTATGTCAATCTAAATATTTTAATATTTTCTAAAATGGAGAGAAATGTGAAATTTTTAAATTTACAATTCAAGGCTTTGATTCAAGACTTGTATAAAATACAGAATATCTGAAAATAGACAAAAGTCAAGTAGTCAAGTAGCCTATTAAAGACAGGGATACAGCACCTCTCTTACAAAACTATATTTAGATGTGGGTTGTAGTTTTGGGTTCAGTGGATGGAAGATTCATTAGCTCCACTCAGTAAACATATTGGTACATATTTACTTAAGGAAGGATGTGTGGCAATTTTTTTCCAATCCCACATGCTTCCATTATAGACGTCAAACTGCTGTAATATACCTGGCAAAGGGAATATGTTTATAAAACTCTCCAAGGATTATAGCATGTGAATTAATGTTCAGGTCAGTTTAACACTTCTTACCCTTTGTCCAGTTCTAACCTAATAACAGCATGGAATAAGGTATACAGGGTATGCAAATTGTTGTAAATATACAGTATAAGATGTGATGTGGGACCTTTTTATGGTTAAGGTTTTCTAAATACCACAATCAGTAATGAAAAGGTTGAAAAACTCACTCCTGTTAAAACCAATAGAATGAGTCATGCTCTATGTGCAGTGGTGTATTGCTAAATAGTGTAATGTGCAGTGTCAAGCAGGGGTGTTTAGTTTCCTGTGTACATGCACAGTAAAACCACTAGCTCACAGGAAATGATAAGGCAAACACAAACAAATAAGGAAAGTAAAAAAGGCTGAAGCATCTTCACAGCACAGTAATGATCTGGAAGTGATCTGAAACTCCACTCTATCATTTTATTCTTAAACAGCTTTTACTATTTTCATTTTCACTGTTATAAGTGTTATATCACCATCACTTTAAGACAACAAACTTGTGTTTTCTTTATGAAGAAAGCAAAATGAAGATTTGCTTGAATTTTACACATTGGAGCAAATTCTGAGATTTGGTATTTTCTATACCACGTGTCATGAGAACAAAGGCAGTATTGAGGTCGGATTAAGGAACATGATGTGTAAATGTCTACTAAACCAGGGGAGAGAGAACTGATGTAATGCAGTGCCATCTGGGCTATTTTTAGCATTTATGCCTCAAATTGTAAACGATTTCCTGATCTCATCTATATACCAAATTTGGACTTCCCGCTTCCGACATGTTCAGACCCATAGAAGAGCATGTAGCACACAAAGACTGATTCTCGATTAAAAGACTATGCTTTCTAATAATACATATCTGTTTCACAAATGCAGAACAATTCAGCAGAACAATTTGGTGCCGGAACAATAATGAACAATACGTGTATAAAAGAGAAGTATGTTTATTTAAATTTGTTGCATTCTTTTTGTTTGATAAGATTTAAAATGCTAAATTATCTACCCATAAAGCAATTATTGATTATCTTTCATGATTATAAATGAATAAATTTTATATTGAAAAACATTAATAAGTTTTTAGCTCATGTTTATTTATGTGATTAAATAGGGGAAAAAAACTTTAGCTTCAACTCATTTATGTGAATCCATTTGTGTTTGTAATAAACAATAAAGCAATCTAGTATAAGAAAAACATTTTATATACTCATTATTCATTTGCCAAACCTCTTAATCCTACTATTCACGGCTGACACTGGCTGAAGGCAGGGTACACCCTGAAAAGCTCGCTAGACCATCGCAGGCCAACACACACGCAAACATTCACACTCACACTGAAACAGACAATTAACCTAATGTGCATATCTTCGGACTGTTGTAGAACACCAGAGTACCCAGATGAAACCCACACAAGCACGAGGAGAACATGCAAACTCCACGTAGCAGTCATGTATTCATTATGGGTTATAACTGTGAGATGATTGATGGCACACAGAACCAGGATGTAGCCTGTGATTTAGTAGCACCACCGCGTGGTGAGGATTAGCAGAGACACACACTATATATA
>JBCNYH010000013.1:10135329-10154622 GCA_039654325.1 Tandanus tandanus
ATGATTTCAACATGCCTAGCAGGTAAGATTTAACATATTTAAGCATACTTATATCCTATGTAAGACTGTACCTTTAAGCATACCCCCCCTGCCCCCATTTCACTGGCCTATACAAACTTCAACAGATTATGTTTTCTGACTTTGAAGCACAGCACAATAACATCATTGTCTGATGGATCTTGTTTTCCCTTTTCCATGCTAGTCGAACAGCTAAAGCTGTAAATGTCTTCACTTTCAGAATATGAACATGGGATTAAATTACGAAAATGAAATGTGCTGTTTATAAATTCTACTTTGCTATACAAGAAACTCCATGTCTCCGCTGCTGTTCTCCACAGAGCACATTCCCATACTATGATGTTTCCCTGTGTGTAATACGCTGCTTGTCTGTATTTGGCAGGTACAATTCTACCTGCTTATTCAAATTGGTTACTACGGTGGTATTGGGGATACCATTGGTAGACATGGCAAATGATACTTTTCAGGAATTAACTTCTGACTTATAATATGAAGGCTTTATAAAAAGAAGCACCTTTAACAGGAAGTGTGAGATAGCAAGCCAGCTAGCTGACGTGTTATAAACTGTATGTGGCCTCTTCAGGATCTATTTCCACTCGTGGAGCAAAAGTTCAAGTCGAGTGAGAATTAAAAATTACTTACTCATAACCCACTGGAAAAAGTTTTCCTTGACAAGCTGACAGTTCGTTTAGCTTCCCGAGTTTTCTGACTTGAAGGGAACCTAAACATTAGGGGGAAAAAAAGAAACAAACAAAAAACAATATAACTGCAAAGAATAGTACACAATAACAACAAAAACAAATATCCCATTTGATCAAGTTAGCTTATTCTTATTGGCCTTGAGATGCTTACCAATCATCATATTAATATATTCTGGTTCCAATCCTGTCAAAAATTTCCTTCGAAGGCTGATTCCTTCAAAATCCACATAGACCCTCCGAAGAACTTCAAACCCTTGTCCAGTAATAATCTGGAAGATCGGGAAGTGAGAACATATTTAAAACCACTAATGCTGTAAAAGCATGGAAAGTCCCACTGAGAAATGAAATGGTATTTAATGCGAACTGTACTTTTCCACTGAGAAGATCCCGATGCTTGTAGCAGAAGACTTTCTTGTCATCCTGGAAGACACAGTTGCGAGAACGGGCACACATGAAATGGTAGTTGCTTTGGCAGGAGGTAAGGCAGCAGCCCACTGTGGCCCCAGTCTGGTTACATCGTTCACAACGCTGTGGAAAATATTGATGTGGGAGAAATAAGCAAAGACTTTTCCAGCAGGACATTTTATATACACAAACAACAATTTATTACTGCCACCAAGGAGGTTTTATATCTGGTCAGCTTTGTGTGTGTGTTTTGGCAGATTTTTAACAGAGGTGGGGGTTTGGACAAGGAAGCCTCCAACAGATTTTGGAGGTGATCCGAATCATACTTTCATTCACTCATTTGATGAACTCCTTAATCCTACTAAGGCTGTAGGGAATAAGCGGCACTGTGTGAACAACAGCTCGCCAGACCACCGCAGGGCCAGACCACACACAAAACCATTCATACTCACACCTAGGGCCAATTTGGAGTAGCCAATTAGCCTAATGTGCAGGTACATCCCTCAAGGGATTAATAAAGTCATCCATCCATCCATTCATGTGGGAGAGAACCAGAGTACTCAGAGGAAACCCAGGCAAGCACAGGGAGAACATGCATACTTCACACAGAAACACCTAAACCCGGGACTTGAACCCAGGACCTTCTTGCTGCAAGGTGGACATGTGAACCACTATGTCACTGTGCCGCCCAGAAAAAAAAATCTGGATTGTTTTAATGGATTCTTTGTCAATGTGAGAAAGGAAGATTTTTCTTTTTTTGAAAGTGTGATACTACATCAGGAACACCAGAGGGTGTTATGCACTTTTTCATGTGTTATTTTTTCCAGTATGGCGAAGGTTAAAAAAACTGAGCTTTTAAATGCTAACTAATTGTAACTAAAAAGAAAATTTACTCCTAATTTAATTTTTGGATCCCAATCTGTGAGCAGTGCTTTCCAAAGTAATTATTATTAGTTTAATTCATAGCTAACTCGCATACAACTCTGACTGGTGTATTTAAAAGCACAAGCGTTAACATTATTAGCTACCTTGCCTAGTAGTTTTCTACACTACAATAGCTGAACTAATCTGAGCATGCAGAAAATATAACAAACTGCTGTCATTAATTAGTAATTATCCCAACATCTGATAGCTTGCTAATAACCTTGTTTACATAACTTTTATAAGGAGTCTATAATGAGTTCTCTAAATGCTTCATTGTAATTACATGACACAATACTTGGCAAATTAGCTAGACAAGAGTAAACACGGCTACCAAATTTAAATTTGGGGGCAGCCATGGCCCAATGGTTAAAAAAGAACAGTAACCAAAAGGTAGCTGGTTTGATTCCCGAACCAGCAGAAAAAATGTGGCGGCGAGGGGAGTGAGCAGCACCTTCCCTTCATCCAGCTTCATGGCTGAAATTCCCTTGAGCAAAGCACCTAACCACCAACTGCTCTCTGGGCTACAACGTGTGGCAGCCCACTGCTCCGAATGTGTGTGTGTGCTCAGTGTTTACGTGTATGTGTGCTCACTTTGGATGGGTTAAAATGTAGAAGCTAAAGTAGCGGGGTTAATACAGTACAATAAAATAATTAAAAAAAAAATTATTAAACAAATAAATAAAAATGTTTGAAACATTTCACTAACAACTTTAAAACATGCTATGTATATGTTTAGGATGCAAACATACGCACTTGTGTGTATCTGAGCACAGAGACAGATTCATTGTGTCATTATTTTAAGGTGCCAATAGACTGTACCAATGCAGAGGGATTAAAACACAGCATTAATTAATTTTAAAGAACACAGCTATGGCTGACTCGCATATCTAAATGTGTGGATGACCTGCTTTTTTATTTTCCTGCTTTGTTTTCAGTAATTCTCAGACTTAACCAATCATAACTGGTTCGTCTTCTTTTTAAATTTTACCTACATTATTAATAACACACATTCAGCCCTTCCTAAACCTTTTCATTACATGTAGCAGACATTTTAAAGTAATGCCAAAGTGAACTATGGCTCATCATCCATAGATCACATGATCACCCATACAGCTATAATATACCCTACCATAAGACGACCTCTAGCCACTGCACTATGCACATGCATCAGGCAGCCGTTATCCTCCTCGAACACCTCCGCCGACCACATGGAGCAGTTGACATGAGCCCACTCATTCTGTCCAAGATACAGCAATCGTCCCGCGTCCTGTGGAAGTTAAAAACAAATTACACTCTTCATAAACCTGCTGGTGGGATTCCATCTGCACATCGACTGGATCACTAAGGTGGAGGAGATATAGATTATTAAAAAGTGACATGGTGAGAATGTGTCGTTTGAGTCGGAGCATGGCTTCCTTACACTGGATTTTGCATCGCCGTACTTCTGACACAACACACACTGCCGCTCATCCTCCTTTGACCACCCAGTGTCCAGATCTTCGCTGGAAGGACGTGCTTTTTTCCCTGCCACAGCACCAAAAAGATTCATCACTAATATATTACAGACGAACACACGGCTCTGACAGTGCACTCAGTGCACAGTGCAAAATGTGTTTTCAATACTTGAACACAAAAAATATTACAAAGAACATTAAAAAAACTCATATGTGCAATTACCAGTCAGTCTGAGTCTCATGCTTAAGTCTCTGTATTGGCCACTAACAGGCCTGCGAGACAGAGGGGTAGAGATATTTGCTCCATCTTCCATTTTGACCTCCGTAAGACCTCCTGCTTGCTTGGTATTGACAGTCTTGCTCTCCTCTTGTTCCCGCCATTTAGCAAATACATGCTCGTTTGTTGGCGGCATTACAGCGTTCGAGAGCATTCCACTAGAAAACAGGAAAAAAAAGTACAGAAGTTTATTAAATTTTGATTCGCTTTACAAAATGTACTAGTGGCAGTGTGGGTCTGGTCAAGCATCTGATGGAGAGGATTCGGGTTGAACCAGAAGGTAACACACTCAAAAAAACAAAACAAAAAAAAACCCTCATTTTAAGAACAGGTATTTAATTTTTTCTTTAATAACACAACAGAACAAGAATACAAAAAAGGGTAAATAAAGATATTTTTATTTTGCCCTTTTTTGTATCCTAAAAGAAGCCTGAACTAGTGATTTAATTTAAAAGTTTAATAATTTTAATACAGTTGTCTGTCCTGAGCTGATGGCGTACATGTAGAACAGGGGTGTCAAACTCATTTTCACTGAGGGCGACATCACTAAATTTAAAGGTGATCAGGGGCCAAATAATCACTGAACATCTATTCTAAAAGGGCTTAACAGTGACAAGCTAGCATGCAGTCTTTCTTGAATCATGAATGACTGGCTGTTTACTTGAAATAGGCTGCTGCCACCTAGTGGAAGGATGATGAATGTGATTTCATGGTAATGGTCGATGCTAAGAATGTATGATAATCATCTTCTTTGAAAGCTCTTGTGGGCCACATAAAATGAGGCGGCGGGCCAAATATGACACCTATGATGTATTACTTTTCATACTATGCATATTCTGTTGAAACTACTGCTTTAAACAGGCCAGTGACACATACCGTCATGTTTTCCATGCCATTCAAAATGAAGGTTCCCCTAAAAATACTTTAATAGACCTCCCCTATCACCTTGCCTCTGAAGGTGGTATTAAAAGTGAGTGGAACCCCAGGTAGCTTTTGATGCTGCTGCCATCAGCTCAGGATGGAGAATGTCTGCATGTAGAATTTTTATTTTACGCAACGTCCTAACTAAAAATTCAGATTAATGTATAAAATTGATTTATCTCCCAGCTCTAGTGTAAACTGTGAAAAACACTCACACTGGTAAATGTTTGGAGCGCGGCTCCCACACTTTGGGATCCTGACTGTTGAACCAGCTGAAAACCTCCTCCATCAACTGAATGCAAAAACAGAAGGAAAACATACATCATTTAAAGATAGAGGGTGAGCCAAAAATCCTCCCACATTTCAAAGTGCAATAATAAAAAAATTAAAAAAAAAAGGGGGGGGGGGGGGTGTTTAAAGGTGAATCAAATCATTATTTGCACACATTAAATTTAGTGAGGCTGAAGAGGCAGTGCAAGGGTCTGTTGGTAGACTGACCCCAACTTGAACATCTTGAGCTTGAAGAACTCGATATGTGGTTTCAGTGAGATGGAGCTACGCCACTCAGCACAAAGATCATTGGAAGTGCTGAGGGAAATGTTTCCAGATTGGGTGATCTGGTTACGTGGGGATGTTGGGTGGCCGCCCCGTTCCCCTGACCTCGCACCTTGTGATTTTGTTCTGTGGCGCTACTCTAAATCATGAGTGTATACTTATCAACCCCAAACTCCTGAAGCCCTTAAGGTTGCTATTCAGCAGGAAATAGTCGATGTTCCACCTGACATGACCCGTCAAGCCATCGCAGCCTTCATAAATCACCTCTAAGCGTGTAGAGATAATGAAGGCCACCATTTGGTGGATGATCATCTTTAAAACATGATGAATAAAAACTGTATTGAATGTCATTTCACGTGTGCAAATAATCTTTAATGATTTTTGAAATGGGGAGGTTTGAAAAAAAAAAAAAAGGGTGCACTATCTTTTCACATGCATGGAATTCGAAATGTGTCAAACCTTTTTTTTTAATGCTGAATAAATGCAGCTTGTTGAATTATTTCAGGAAATTTAAAACCGTTTAAACAGCTGGAAACAGAGTAAGGACTGAATCTGACCTTCAGATAGTAAGAGCGAGCCAGAGCAGTTGGCTTTTGGTCCTCTGGTAAGGTTTCTTCTTCCTCCAGCCTTTTACGAACCACTCTCACCACGTCTTCGTGGAAAGATTTCTGTACAAAGAAACGAACAGGAATTTTATCATTAACTCTCTAAACATGATACATGTTACCAGTGAATTAC
Source organism: Tandanus tandanus (assembly GCA_039654325.1). Classification (NCBI taxonomy): domain Eukaryota; kingdom Metazoa; phylum Chordata; class Actinopteri; order Siluriformes; family Plotosidae; genus Tandanus; species Tandanus tandanus. The sequence goes on from JBCNYH010000013.1 coordinate 10,141,323, forward strand.
TGCACTGAACACAGCACACATGTGAAACTAAATATGATTCCTTCTATTTTCACTTATTGAGGACAGTTTTTAATAATAATGTCTCACCAGTGTTGAATAAAGGCCTTTGTCAAACTTCTTTCCTACAGCACGCAAATCACACACAGGAAGTACATCATCTCCATCACCAAGATCACCCAGAGCTGTACACTATAACAACACACAGGAGAGGAACGGACAAATTTTTGAGACTCTTCAGGGGTACACAGGGGCCTGTACACAGGGGTTTTAAGAGGCATCTGTTTGAAAGTGCAATGTGAGCCGCACCTCGCTGCAAGTGACCAGGTGCTGTGTGAGGGTAGAGCTCAGCAGGCAGGCGAGAACCTTCTCCACTCCGGCTCTGAGCTCCAGCAATAGGAGCTCTCTCCATCCTCCTCCTTCCTCCCTCTCCTGAACTACACCGGCCTGTGTTCGAGTGCAGGGCTGGCACGAGTACACAACACTCTCTGGCAAACTCGACAGGATCTCATACAGATCATCTGGAAGGACAATGGAGAAATGAGGTCAAGCATGACAGCATATCTGCTTGAGAAAAAAAAAAATCCTCATCATTGTTATATCAGACAGAACACTAACAGAAATAAAATTCACTCGGGGCAAATGTAGAAAAGGGTGAAATAAAGAGCAATTCCTATGAGAAACATATTCTGTGCAAAAGCCGATAAGCCAGCTTCAGTTAAATAGCACAGTGCCTATCTGGCAGCCAGGAGTTTGGGGTCAAAAACTTTTATTATACTTTTTTACTACACTGTCAATTAGTTAACGGTGTAAGTATTGCCTGACCAATTAGATATTTTCAGCACCAATCAATACTATATATATAAAAAAGATCTATGATTTCCAGTAATTTATATCAGTGGTATCAGTGATATAAATTACTGGAAATTTATATCAGTGGTATCAGTGAAAATTATACACACCAAGACAAAATGATGAGCAGACCGGAAAAATTTTTATCGTGGTATAAATAACTTTATATCATGATAACAGTACATACGATATAGTATTTTTTCCCATTAACTCAATTAATGGCTTAAATGGCCATACTGTGCTTTCATCCAACATGCTAACATGCATTCATCGTGTTTGATTAGTTTCTTATTTAATTTGGAACTTCAATTTCTACACATATAAAAATACCCGACTAGCCAGGCTTCAGTCAGTCAGTGCAATTTGAAAATCACATGACCAAAGTTTTTATTAAAAAAATAAAAATTTAAAATAAAAAATCAGGCTTGAGTTTTCTAGCAGTTTTGCTTGTGCAAATATCTGGTACTCTAGCTTCAAGTTTAACACAAAAACAAAGTGAAGTGTTTGAGGCTAGGAATTACATATTTGGGATAAACGGTACTGACTAACTCTCTGAAACCCAGCTTTTCAACTGTATGAATCTGGACCATGTCCTTACATATGCATGTCATTATGGGATTTCCTTCCATCATTAAGATTTATTTGTCATATGGTTTACCTCTGACAAAACACTGTTTGTGTTTAACTAGTTTCAAAACCCGCACTGCTTCTTGTTTTTTTTATTTATTTTTTTATCATTGATTGAAAGAAAAGGATTAGCGCACTGCTTATACAAACTTGCCTGACATCTTCACTTTTCAGACTTGACAATGATGTCAATTAACTTCCACCTTTTTTCTAAGGTTATGTGAGTTTACCACTGCATCCGAGACTTCAGAAAAACGTAGGAATGCTGAACAACAACTCAAAGTAACTTTGAAATTACCTCCATGCCTCCTCCTGATTTCAAGTTACATGTACATGCAATAGGTAGCAAAGCACGCTTGCAGGCAAGCACTCTGCTGTGTTCTGGCTCCCCCTTGTGTCACGGCAGTGAAACGATGGTAATTCATGGATAACATATATATTTTTACCTCCGCAGTATAGCAAAATCTCTACCAGTGAACAAATTATACCATCAAGACAGTCTATACTGTCAAACTGCCCAACCCCACAAAAATTTAAATTTCAGTTCAAACATTTACATCTTTTCATGACTTTATCTTTGCATACAAGAAGGATAGGTACAGTAAGTGGATTTCTCCATTTTTAGGCACCCAGTAGATATCTCTGTTGATAGGTGTCCAAGGCTGCTTTAGGGGATAAATTAGCTATAGCCCTGGATATAATAAATAAATAAGTCTACCCGACTACAGTCTGGAGTGAAAGAAGGAAAGGTTAACAGTGGGTTTTCTTTTCGCCGTTTTTCTCTAGCTGATTTCCACGTTCATCTTTCTTGTTAGTACATCTTGTTAGTGTAATTATCCGTGCATTCAGTTCATGTTCTTTGTTGCCCTTAATGCTCCATGTGGTTTTGCTTGACGAAAGTTTGCCTGCCTACCTGAGTTAGATTGTGTATTTTTTTTATTCTGTGCGAGTCTGAGCAATGGTGAATGAGCCTCTATTTTTTTGGGTTTCAGTTTCAATATTGAATGAGCTATACATAACAGCCAATCAGCATCAAGTCAGCGACGGGGTACAGACATGGGACAACCATTGAAGTCATGTTTCATGCCTATGGTGCTCCGCTCAGGAGCTCTGCTATCAGTTTAAAAGAATTATTTGCACAGGATCAAACTGAAACTGACTATTTAAATAACTAAACATCTGTTCAGCATACCATTGCTACTGTGCTCGTGTCAGCAGTGTGACCCCTGGGGGACAAACTACACAACAACAACTCTCATCATGGTTAACGGATCCAGCTTTTGCCTCGGTTTCTTTCTCAGCTGTCATTTATCTGTCTTTTTAAACACAAATTTATTAGCAGTTAACTCATACAACACTGGTGTAACATTTGATCCTAAATGTAAGAACTCACTCACTATTCCTATCCTGCACCCATGATGCATTGGGTCACTTTTGTGATTACTGTTGCAAAGTATATCTTTATAGAGGGTTGCAAACCCACTGCAGTACCTGTTCTCTAGTACAAACATCCAGTTTAGAACAACCAATTAGTATAATGTGCAGGTGAGTAACCCAGAGCACCTGAAGGAAACCCACGCAATCACAGGAAGAACCTGCAAACTCCACACCATGGGGATCGAGCCCAGGACCTTCTTGTTGTGAGGTGAAAGTTCTAACCACTACACCATCATGCCACCAAATATAAAAAAGTTATAATTAAAGAACAAGCTGGTGATTGTCATTCGCATAGTTGTGATTTATAATTTAACTGAAGCACACAAGTGCAATTAATGTCTTTTTGCAATCTTTTCATGATAATCACTACTGGGGTTTGCCACACAGGTTCTCAGGATCCCAGATATCTACATTAATACTCTCTGTCACCTTTCAATGTGCATTATATGGTTGGTAGACACTTAGGCAAACAGGAAAGGAAAAAAACCACTAGTGGATTATCTGCTTTCTCAGACCATGTGTCCAAAATTGCTCACAACTTACTATACTATGCACTATATGGTGAGTTTGCCAATTCGAAGGGGTGTCCTGTATCGTGATAATTATTATACACTATATAGTGCTCTCAAGGTTTCCTATAATGCATCATTAAAAATAGTGTACAACTAACCTAGCCTTCTTAATACAGGAGTTTTAATGCAAAACTAATGGCGTAAGACATAAAATATGAAAAATAATATGACAGTGCAGTGAAAAATTGATCTAATGCCTCTAATCTCATTTAATAAAAGGCAGTGGCAGTTTTTATTATGGATGGTCCAACAGCTCGGGTGACATTATGTCACGTTTTAATTGTGCGACCGCAATACATAGCGTCTGAAAGTGTTTTAACACTTAATCGCTGAGCTCACTACAGTCCTCTGCATCCAATTCCCTATGTAGTGAGTAGAGGGTAGTGAACATGTGAGCAATTTCGGACACAGGGACTCACAGGACTCAGTTTGATTGTAATAACATGACTACAACTGGTAAGAATTCTACAGCTTTCAGAAGTCAGGCTCACCAGTCAATCCCTCGCACTTGGCATGGACCCAGTGGTTACATATCGAGCACTGCATCATCTGACTCTCGTAATCATTGTCCTCATAGCACCTGAAGCACATTGTGCAGTAGTTACCTAGAACAGCAAGCAAGAAAGCTATCAGACATCAGAAATGTCTAATTTTGCAAAGAGGGTGGTAAGATGTATTGTGCTTTTACATTTTGCATTTAACACAATGAACTAGAACCAGTTCCTTCTCTGGATTACTAGTCCAGTAGAAAAAGTAGCAACAGTTTTCACTGTTTACATTACTTCATGCTAACTATAGCTTGTGAGATAGCTTGCAATTAACCATGGTCTGATCATTCCCCCTAATCATCAATCATTAAGTGATGAATCATGATGCATTCCTAAGGCTTTGGAGGGGTTATGCTGACTTGAGGGGGAAAAAAAAGAATGGGGTGCGACCAGAAATGTCTGTCACATCATTAAAGCAAAAATAATTACATATAAATACAAAAAGCTGATTGGAAATTGGCTCTAGTTACTAGTTGCTATCATTTTGTCACCAGCTGTTAGCAAAGTCAGGAATGACAAGAGTTCTCTAAATAAACCTAATAAGTTATGAACTAAAACTTAGCTCAGTATAATATACAAGTTTTAGAAATGATACACTGTAAACTATAGTATATACACATATCCACTGTGGAACAGATTACCATAGAGTACACCTGTCTAAAAGAGAGACAAACTGATCAGCTATAACAACTAAAAACATTATAATCCCTGACAGGTGAAGTGAACTGCACTGAGTGTCACAATACAGTGGGACTTGCTGAGGAGTGGGATGTATTGGGCAGAAACTGAACCTTCTGTTCTTGAAGTTGACATGTTGGAAGCAGAAAAAATTAAACTGCAAAGGATCGAACCGACTTTAATAAGGGATAAATTGTGATTGTGGTTAAACAACTAGGTCTGTTTGTCTCCAAAAAGCAGGTCTTGTGAGAGATTTCTGGTGTGCAGGCGTAAGTACCTTTCAAAGGTGGTCCAAGGAAGGACAACCAGCGAACTGGCTAGAGTGTCATGGGAGCTCAAGACTCAATGATGCTTGTAAAAGCGAATGTTAGCACATCTGGTCTGATCCCACAGAAAGGTTACTGCAGCAAAAACTGCTGAAACTGTTAATGCGGGCTACGATAGAAAGGAGTCAGAACACACAGTGCATTGCAACTTTGCAGCCTGGGTTGATGTTACGGATGATCAGTGTATGTAATAATAATAATGCTCCTGGGTGTTTGCCTGTTATTCTGTTAAGTGCAAATGTTTGTTGTATGAGCAAAGAGTTAAGACAGATTCCACAGAAAGTGCGCTCACCTGACAAAAATAAATAAATAAATAAAATAATTTTTAAAAAAAAGTACAATCGAAATGTATTAATAAAAAAAGATTATTAAATGGAAAATAAATCTACCTACTAGCAAAAGCAAGGGTGTTATTCGTTTTATTGTTTTCTCAGAAAATAGACTTTTGGTGTTCAAAACATACCCCAGATGGACAAAAAAAATAATCCCAGTAGCAATATCCAACACAGACGAACGTTACATGCATTCTGTCCTTCGCCATAACGTTAGCATTGGGTGAAGAATTACCTCTACCCGATATTTTTAGGCGAACGTTATTTCTGTCTGTGATATTGTTGTAACACTCGCCCAGGCAACCAGTCCAATTCAGCATTTTAGACACATTCAGAAAAGACACGAGACCATTACTGTGCATGAGCAAGTATTTCGTTTCTTCAGGCTTGCTTCCCCTTCGGTTGTACAGCCGTGGAGTGTCTTCAAAACAGGTAAGAAATTTCACTCCACTAAAATAACGTTAGCAGGAAGTAACGTATGAATTACTGTCGACCCCCCTTTATCGCAGGGGTTACGTTCCAGAACCCCCTTGCCATAAAAGCGAAAACCGACCGCGATGTAGAGACCACCCCATAACACCTATTTTTTTTTTTTTTTTTACAGTTTATGACCTAAACACTCCTCCCAAACTCTTTAAAAACACTTTTTAAACATATTTAAACACAAATAAAACATCTGTAAGCATAAAATAAATACACATACAGTAATAACTATATATATATTTTTTTTCCTCCTGAATGGTCAGGGTCTTCCTCTGGCGCTTAGTTTCCTTGCCAGAAGGCTTAGAAGGTGCGGGGCGTTTTGGTGGCATCATAGGGCTTGAAATAAAGCGCAAGATAAAACAAAACAAAAAGATACTACGACCTAAACACTCTTAAGCGATGTGCACTATGTAGCGAAACAAAATGTAAGTGGGGAGAAGAGAGAGAGAGAGAGAGAGAGAGAGAGAGAGAGAGAGAGAGAGAGAGAGAGAGAGAGAGAGAGAGAGAGAGAGAGAGCGAGAGCATGCCGGTAGCACCAAGCCTCCAAGCGAGATACTGTAACACCAACAGCCAATCAGCTTCCAAGTGAATGAAAAGCGTGTTCGTTAAGTCTCGTTTTCTGACCAATAGTGTGACGAGTAAGAATTCGTCTGGCTCTTTCTCAGGCGTTTACCATTATAGGGAGTTTCACTTTTTCGGATGGTTCTCAATTTGAATATGAAGGATTGCGCTTCATCCTGTACACATGTACTGTACATACAGTAATCAGAAATGCAAGTACAATCATACAACATTTATACAGTACAATACATTTATCTCTGTACCAATCAATCTACTGTACAGTAATAATAATTTTATTAGGTATTTTTCCCAATTTATGTCTTCCCACTGCTATACAACCATCACTGAAATTCAGCCAGTAATTCAGTATATATTTTAGAATGCATAAACTAGCATAAAGAAGGCTTATTATAATTCTAGACTATTAGGAGTAAATGGTGAAAACGACAGGTTGGCTTTCTGTCCTCTCACATTGCTGTTTTCTGTCCATGTAACATTAGCACCATGACCTAACCTTTAAAACCCTTTTGTCACTACATTACTGATGTAGGTCTAAAATTTGTTGGTGGCATATTTACTGATCTAATTAAGTGAAATAATTCACAATTATGCTGAGGTTCTAATTTTTTTTTTTTTTTTTTACTTAATTCAGTAAGACTCCTTAGGCGCACTTTCTGTGGACATCAGAACATCTGCCTTAACAAAAAAAGAGAAAAATGTGCAAAATAGATTTGAACATTATTATTTATTATATTTTTTTTATATTCTCGCAGCAGGTTTTGTCACAACTCCTCAATTCCAGGTACAATATTTATAAAAAATTATACAAATTCAGAAAATTACTCTAAAATAGCATTTAGCCATCCACTTAATAAAACAAGGACACTAGATAATACTTCACATTTTTATGTCAGTAAAATAATTAACTATAGCAATATACATTGTTTAGGACTCTCACCTTGATCATACAGCCGAGTACAGTCAGGACAGAAGCCCTTATCGTGGTTCCAATCTGTGTCCCAGCTCTTCCCTGGAGTCACCCCACAGCTCTTACACCTGATGCATGTCATACACACCTGTGGGTACACACAGAGTTGGAAATATACCAAACCTAGTGAAAGAATCGTACTTTTCATTTCACTGTAAGATTGAAGAGCTGAGAATCAGAGTGGTGGAACCAACAGAAAGCTGTTTTTGAAAAAAAAAAAAAAAAAATGAAAAAAGTTTTTGCAATATAAAAAAAATAAATAAATAAATAAATCAGGAATAAAGCTTGCAATATAATTCTGGAAAAAGAATGGAACACCATTCTGGCATGCATAGACCTTATCCACATCTGTAAAGATATGACCTTCTCATTTTTTTTGTGGGTTAGACCACTTGGTTCTCAGCCCTTCATTTATTTTATATATATATATATATTTTGAGCACCGTTCTACGGAAAATCGACTAAGGATATAATATATATATATATATATATATGATAGGATATATAATATGTGCGTGCGTGTGTCTGTGTGTGTGCGCCAGGGGCCTCCCTGTGTGCAGTATGCATGTTTTTCCTCATGCTTGTATGGGTTTCTTTTGGGTGCTCCAGTTCCTCCCACAGTCCAAAGACATTCACATTAGGTAACCCGGCTACTCTAAATTTCCTATAGATGTGAATGTAAGTGTCAATGGCTGTTTGTGTCCGTGTTAATCCTACAGTGGACTGGAGACCTGTTCAGAGTGCACACCGCCTTTCATGCAAAGTCAGCTGGGATTGGCTCCAGTTTTCCCTTGACAGATAAGAGGTATAGATAATGGCTGGATGTAAACCGACAGCTTTGATTTCTTATAAAATCTATCTTCCAGATTTCAGATCTGTTTCTGTGGGTAATTTCTTGCCATTCAATCAGTGTTATTTCTGCTTATGGAAACATCACTTGCATTTCCTGTAGTGTATATTATTGCACCCTCTGCTGTCTAAACAACAATTACAGCTAATGAAATCTAAGATTATTTGGTTTAATAAAAAAGGGAAGAATTTTTTATTTCCACAATTCAAACCAGTATAAATTTTTAGCATGATTTATAGTGAAACAATATATCGATCTGTGCTAATTACTCACCCATGGCCTCTTGCGCTTGTTGGGTTTGGGATAGTTTGGCCCCAGACAGGCAGGATGATAGCAGTTCTGGCATCGTTCACACTCAAGCAGAGGCTATGTGGAAAATATATATATATAATTAGTGTTTTTATTATTAGTAGTAGTAGTATTTCAGGACTACACACAGTTATTTACAATCTTTAATCTATAAACTCGATGCAGACGCCAGAAACATTCAGAATTGAAAATGAGAGCAGTCCAAACAAATTATAACCAAAATGTTTCTCACTGGATTTCACAGCAAATATAAAACTGGTAAAATGTCCTGAGTTTAACCAACTTTGGAATGTCTGTTCTTGCGACCGCACACACGGCAGAACTTGCAGCGGCGACAGCACCAGTTCTCCTTATTCTCGTCCACCGGCCTCTCTGACGGCTCCAAGCAGAAGTGATGAAAAGGTTCACAGCATACTTGACAGAACAACATCTGGAAAAGAAAAATAATAGTTGGGGAGGGGGTTGTTGGTGTACGTTTAACCACCAGCACAACTAAAACCACCTTAATATTATTGACAGCGTTTTCATTTCTTGAAATGATAAAATGTATTATTCAATATAATAAGTACATTCTCAAAGACACTTGAACCCAGAGTATGACATGCAGCAGGTCTACACAATAAAAACAATATAAGCAAACAGTATCCACTGCTTGATTCTTTAAAAAAACAAACAAACAAACAAACAAAAAAAAACACATTTATGTAAAATTGTGAATGATTTGTAATCTCAGTTCATACCTCATGCTGTCCTTTGCTGGCACACAGCAGGCATACAGATGGCGGCATGAGAGGCACAGACGTGAGGATGCTCATACCACCGGTTGACCAGACACTCTGCAAGCTGCAGTCCTCCTGTAGAGAAAAACACAGGCAGGTGTGCAACATCCTTAACAATCTGAAAGGAATCCCCAAGGGTAAAACCTGAAAATACATAACACACTCAATTCTGATCTACAGAATAAAACAAAGAAAATACAGTAGGGACACGCGTATCGATGGGGATATGTTCCAAGAACCACCACAGATATCTGAAACCATAGAAAGAATACCACATATTTTTGCACACATCCATACCTATAGTAAAGCTATTCATTCATTCATTCGCCAAACAGCTTAAACCTATTAGGGTCATGGGGAGGCTGGAGCCTATCTCTGCCGACTCCGGGCAAAGGTGGGGTACACCCTGATCAGTTCGGCAATCCAATGCAGCGCCAAAACACACGCACACGATCAAGTGTTACTTATAAATCGCCTACAATCAGACATCAAAGATAACTCATTCAACCGTACTAACAATATATTCTACATACTGCAACAAACATTTGTTAATCTTGTCTCTCTGTAATGAACAGGAAGCTGAAGCAATGAAAGGCATCGTATACACAACATTTTTACATCAGTGAAGAATTTTATTAATACATGCTTAAAGGTTATTAAATTTTTAAAAAAGCATTGTGATAGCGTGGCGTCTAAAGACCGTTTTATCCTTCTGCGCCAATGTTATGGTGTATGACACATGACTACACTGCAGGCCTAGCACTGCATTTCCTCCTATGGATGTGAGGCTACCTTATTGGGCTTCCCGTGGAGGGCACAAGACAAACATAGGACTATATTCCTTGACTATGGTGCTCCGCTCAGGAGCTCCACTATAAATTGTAAAGCTCTACAGTGACTGTAGTTCATTATAATGGCCGGTTTATTCCTGCATTCTGAATCATTTGTTCATTTATTAAATTTTCTTATTATTCAGTAACTGCTTTACGCTGGTCATTCTGGTGGCCTGAATGAGACCCCAAGGCACAGGCAATAAAAAAAAAATGGATTAATTAAAAAAAAAAAAAAAAATCATCTGCTTGCTTCTTGATCGCTGTTTAGATAGGCACACAAAACAGTAATATTTTCCGTCCTACCTTAAAGTCGACACAGATCTTGTACGAGGGCTCAGAGGGTTTCGAGGACTCGTTTACTCTCTCAGCAAAACCGTTCGCCAGCGCTGCGAGGACACTGGGTGGAGTTTGCTCCTGAGGACTCTATGAAACCAAAAGAGTTACAGTTTTGGGGTCACTTTTTGCATCCTCCAGGACATGCAATGCAAAAGGATTTAGTAAAGAGTTTACTGAACAAACTAAAAATATATTACAGCAAAAACCATGTTATTAAATTATTTTTTAAAACAGGCCATGCATTAGTTTTACTGACCAACTGTTGCAAGTTAATTACTTGATTATAATACAATTTAATTAAAACAAAATAGAGAAATAATCCCAGGGTTACAGGCATGCTCTGCTTGAGCGGCTCCATTGTTTTTATGGAAATACACATTAATTGACACTAAGACGCTGAATTTTTAAAACATGCCAATCCCCTAAAGCCTGCAAAAACGGTCTAAGTCGACGTACTAACGCTATGTTCACACTGCAGCCCAAATTTCAATCATTTTTTCCAATCCACACTGGTTGCTATAGTAATACATACATCTGCCATGAACTGACATAGACAAAACGAAATGGAGAGTAGTGAACTGGGTCTATAAAAAAGATCAGAGACTGAGGAGGCTCTACTGTGTTCTGTTTTATTTCGTGCAGTTCTCACCGCCAGTATTACAGTGCATAATCACCAGCACATTCTGCTCACTGATGTTTTGTGCTTTCAATCTGTTACATCTTTCATTCCGGATCCTATGTCAGTGTGGCGTTGCAACTGATGCAAGACACTTGAGCACAAATCCAAATGAGCGCACAGACTGTTCAGGCTGAGATGTATCTGTATAAATCTGATTACGATCAAAACTTTGAGTCCACCTTCAAATGTGGCTTGGATCAGATTTTTGTTTTTTACCTGTTCAGACTTTTAAAAATCAAAGTGCATGCAACGTAGATATGCCAAAGATCTGATATAGACAGACAGTCAGGACAATCTAAGAAAGTTTACAGAGGATTGTGTCTTTAACAAACAAAACCAAATCGTCCACTTTCCCCCCCCATGTGTCTGGTTATTCGTGGCAGTCTCACATGAAAAAAGTCAAAATATACATTGGTGTTGATGCAAATAGATCTGAAAATCTCTTTGGAAACAGCAACTGTGCAAATGTTTATGAAAAGCAGGTATTACATCATTCACAGAAGTCAATTTCTGCAAGTACAGGTTACTCTAACAGGCTCTTAATATTCTCCACAGGGCCAATCTCTCTGCGTCCCGGGTGAATCAGTACTATTTTTATGCAATTTTGTCCTGTGATTGGTTGACTTGACACTTGTCAATCAAAATCACACCCCAGGACGCCAGATGCGCAGGTATGACTGTCACCAAGTATTGGCAAGCTGATGCTAGCAGAAGTTACAGAAGATAACGGGAGTTTCAAGTGAAAGAGAGGAAATTAATGAAAATTCCATCATTTCTTTACAGAAAAAAAAACCCCTTTCATGAGGCATTCACTGGGAGAACAAAAAAAAGGATAAAGCTGATTGACCCGGAGCAGCCTGATTTTAAAATCCAGCAGCTGGCAAGTGACCGAGTATGGAGTTACACCTGTGGCTTCTCCCGCTCTCCCAGAATTTTTTTTTCACCCAGAGCCTTTGATTCAGACACCCCTTAGTTGGACGTGCAATAATATAAGCATGGCAGCTTTTTGTTTTGGTTTGTCCCATGAGTCTGAACTTGCTACAGCCATCAAGGAGAGAATTAAAATCAAAACAGGTCAGTCTGTGTTGGCCTCAGGCTTTACTATATACTGAAGGCTTCCAGTGTTAAGTTGTTACCTTCTCGGGTTTCCGTCTGATAGATGGAACTCTGTTAAATCCAGGTCTGCGATGCCGTGTTCCCTCGTCAAGGTCATCACCAACAAAGTCATCCAGTGACACAAAGTCTGAGTAATTCACAATCACACACAAACAGTTCAGAGGGTGGTGATACTGAAAATAATACAAATAACAACAATACAGTTGATTTATATAGCATTTCACTCATACCCCTGGTCACTTTGCAATAAAACCAACAAAAAAAAAAAAAAAAAGAATTCAAATACACAAAAGGTCATATATTCCTTAAAAAGTCGCTGCTGAGAACGAGCCACTGAGAGACAGATGGACACCAGCTCACACACACTCCGCACTGCTATACCCGATAGCACCACACAGAACATGGACAATAGATCGACAGAGCTGCACAAGCGCCACAAAAGCAAGTATGGGTTCATCCGGAAACTGGGATGACCACTAGGAAAAACTAACCAGCCGAAAGTCAAAGTTAACCTTCCCTGCTATCAACGAAACAACCTCCACCAAAGAATAATAAAACAATACAATGAACGAATCACGTATCATGCGCTCAACCTTAAACATAACACATGGACACAAAATACAGCTCTGAAATGAGCAGCTCGTCCCTGTTTTTACCGTTGTTGCGTGGACCAGGTGCTCGTCTGCGGGCCGGTGAGGTCGAGTGCGGTGTTCTGTTCATGTCTGGGTCGAGGTCGGAGTCATAATCCAGCAGATCGCAGTAATAGCGCGGTTTAACGGTGCGCTTGGGCTGCTTGCGTAATGATGGGCTCTGACTGTCTCCTCCTACAGAGGCTGCCTCTGTCCCTTCACACTCCTCATTACTCGAGTGACCAATACTGACTAATGGGCGACGCCTCTTCATTTGCCCTACACACAGTCCCACACACACACACACAGAGAGAGAGAGAGAGAGAGAGAGAGAGAGAGAGAGAGAGAGAGAGAGAGAGAGAGAGAGA
>JBCNYH010000013.1:10164240-10186698 GCA_039654325.1 Tandanus tandanus
AAAAATAAATAAATAAATTTAAAAAAAAAAAAAAAAAAAAAAAAAAAAAAAAAAAAAAAAAAACAACAAAACACACCCCAAGAAAAAAAAAAAAAAACAAAAACGCAAAGGAAAAAAAAAAAAAAAACTTCTGAAAAAAAAAACAAAACCAAAAAAAAAGGAAGAGGAATTACAGGGTAAAAAAAAAAGAAAAAAAAAAAAAAGAACATAATTTCCCATGTCTATCAACATCTGGTGGGAGAAAAACTGCAAGGAGGAAAAAAAAAAAAAAAAAAAAAAAAAAAAAAAAAGTTTCATTCCTACCCCTGATGACTTGAGTTGTTTCTGCTGATCAATCTTGATGAGCTGAACCTTAGCTTTCCTGAGGAGGCTGACAATGCGCTTATTAGCACCAGACAGGTGAGGACGCTGGATGATGCTTCTCTCCTTGACGTCCTTATTCTTTTGATCAAAGCCTTGTTGTGATGTCTGCTCTCTTGATTCAGCTTGAAACATGATGTCTAATAAGAAACAAAAGACCAAAAGCCTTACAAAATATTGCAGATTTTACTGAAGGAGATCAAGGTTTGTTCCAACACTTAAAAAAAAATAATAATAATAATAAATAAATAAATAAATAAAATAAAAAAAACATGCAGAAGCCTTACCCATGGATTTCTTGGGAAGTGAAATGTCTGTATGGATAGAGAATTCATCTGGCATATCATCCACCTGCTCTTCTTGCTGCTGTGCCAACAACTTGTTGCTGAGAGCACGCACACAGATGGATACTTTACGAACAACCCCTGGACTGTCAAGATCCTCGATCTTCAACTTAGCTTTCTCTGTCTTAATATCAGAAAGAGACTGAATTAAATTGGTTTCATTCTCCAAATCAAGCTTTTGTGGCTCAGCAGGGGGTAAAACATCTTTCTCTGGTTCAACTGGCGAAAGCTTTTTTAGCTTTTTCTTGGTGTGACCAAAGTTTAGTTCATCCTTGAGTTTCTTATAGAGCTTTAGGGGTGATTGTGGCTTCCTGAATTTCATACTCGGCTTCTTCTTCTGTGGAGGATCGATTACAGAATCAAACGGAAAATCTTCGGCAGACAAGGAATCGTACTCTTTTTCAGTATCTTGGTCAAAGTTGTAGATCTCGACACCTGCCGGCTCCAGTACTTGCCAATTAAAACCAGGATCTCGGAGTAGTGATCTTCTCTTGCCAGAGAACTTTTCGTCACCTAGGTTTTCCAAATCACTTACCGGCTCAAGCTTTGATTCTTCAGCAGAAGACAAATCAAGATCTAACCGAGCTTCTGGTAATTCTGACAGAAGATCTTCCTCATCCTGTGATGGAATAGAAGAGGGCTCATCCTTCTCATCACCATCATCGCGTCTCTTTGACTTTGGATTCAGATTCAATCCTAACTGGTGTCCTTTCTTCTGTGCATTTCTCCGTGGCAGATCTGACATGTCAGAATCATCCATAAATCTCTTTGGTGTCTTGATCACCCGTGAGGACCGAGCACTGACAACTGGCATTATGAAATGTTTAATGTTTTTAACAAATTTCGTTTTACCAGGTTGGATTTCGACAGAATCGGGATCTGTTTTTACATCAGCCAAAGCCGTTTCTTTCTGATTGTTACTTTGAGGACCAAGCTCACGTTCCACTTGCTGTACAAAAAGTTCTGCCCTTCTTCTCTTCTCTTCAAGACTATAAGGAAGACCTGATGAAACATGACTCTTTCTGTACTTTGTTTTCAGTATGCCAACTAGCTTGGACTGTGCTGGTTCAGAAGCAACAAATGCTGAGGAAACATCAGCACCTTCTTCTGGTAACTGTCTTTGGGGCAACCTCTTTCTGCGAGCTTTTAACCTTTGACCTATCAAAGCTCTTCGTCTTTTCTTGCCTTGCTTGATTAATTGCCGAGCACGACAAGTAGATTCTGCTTGATCAAGGACTGCCATTCTCGGCTCTAATGCCAAGACCTCAGGAGTGTCAGTTGATGGTGCCTCCTTAATCGTAATCTCTGGCTGTGTTGCTGTCGCAGGTTGAGGTGGAAGTGCAGCACAACTGACACTGGTAGGTTCGGCTGCCTCAGACACTGGTGCTTCACATCTTGGGAGAGACCCCTTTGCTTTCGAGAGTGCAGCCTGACCAGAGCATTTCCTTGGTTTTAGTTGTTCATGCAGTTGTGGTAATTCCCCCATCTTGGGTTCAGTTTCAGAAGCTGGAGGTTCCGTTTTAGCGACTGGAGCTTCCGTTTTAGTGGATGGAGCTTCCGTCCCAGAAGCTGAAGCTTTTATGTCAGCGGCTGGAGCTTTTATGTCAGCAGATGGAGCTTCCGCCTCAGCGGCTGGAGCTTCAGTTTCAGTGACAGAACTCTGAGTTTCACCAGACGAAGCAGCCTTTGATTTTCTTCTAGAAGTTGTCCAAGGTTTATGCCTTACGCGCTTCTTCCGAGGAGAATTAAGATGCAATCTGTGCTTTGCCGTGGACATCAGAGGATCAGTTGTAGTTTCAATAGGGTTCTTTATTTCTGGTGGAGATGGACGATCAGCTTCTTTCGAAACCTCTTTCAGTTTAGGTGAATTTGCGCCTTGCTGGATTGAAAACGACTGCTTCAAGCTGTTGTGTTTTCCTGGTGAGGACACAACCTTTATCTGAAGAGGAGGAATAAAATCTTTATCCACGTGCTCTAAATCTGTCTCTGCAACCACCTCTGGATGCATTTCTTTTACAACCTCAGATGTAACCGAGACCTGAGACTCCTTCTCATCTTTTCTTGAGGTCACCTCACTGTCCTTTTTTGACCTTATATCCTCATTCTTTCTTGAGGTCACCTCATCCTTTTTTGACCTTGTATCCTTATTCTTTCTTGAGGTCACCTCTTCCTTTTTTGACCTTGTATCCTTATTCTTTCTTGAGGTCACTTCTTCCTTTTTTGACTTAATCTCCTCATTCTTTCTTAAGGACACCTCTTCCTTTTTTGATGTTACATCCTCATTCTTTCTTAAGGTCACCTCTTCCTTTTTTGATGGTATATCCTCATTCTTTCTTAAGGTCAACCCTTCCTTTTTCGACCCTATATCCACATTCTTTCTTGAGGTCACCTCTTCCTTTCTTGACTTGATCTCCTCATTCTTTCTTAAAGTCAACTCTTCCTTTTTCGACCCTATATCCTCATTCTTTCTTGAGGTCACCTCTTCCTTTTTTGACTTGATCTCCTCATTCTTTCTTAAAGTCAACTCTTCCTTTTTGGACCCTATATCCGCATTCTTTCTTGAAGTCACCTCACCATCATTTCTGGAACTTGTCTCTTCATTCTTTCTTGAGGTCACATCATTATCCTTTCTCAATTTCTCCCCCTCATCATCCTTTCTTGATCTGTCCTCCTCACCTTTTCCAGGGGTCACCTCAACCTTTCTTGTGACATCATCTTTCTCTGCAATGTCTATATTTTCTTGGCTTGTGGTTACATTAGCATTGTTAACCAATTCCTTCCTTTCCGGATTCTGCAGAGTATTAATCTCTGAAGTATCATCTGGACCAGACACAGGTTCTACTGAAACGTCTAGCTCTTTTGCACATTTTGAGGGACAGTCTGTCCCTATACTAAGGCTTTCTGGTGCTTTGCTTATATTTTCTTGGGTCGGTGGACTAACAGTTTTGCTTTTACACTTGACTAGTGTGAGGGTCCAAATAAACTTACTGCATTTCTTACGTGACCTAGCTTTTGGATTTCGTATTCGTGTCAGTTTTAAGCCTGGGATTCCCACAAAATTGTTTTCTACTGAGTCGCCTGTGGGTTGCTGAGACAAAGCATCATAGTACTTGTCATCCTTTTCTGAGGCTTTGTCTTTCCGATTCCTCTTCTTCCGTTTTTTCTTTTTCTTCCTGGAAGGTGGTTTAGGTTCTTCAACGGTTGAAACCTCTAATACAGACTCGGACAAAGTGGCTTCATCTTTGAGGTCTCCCGATTGCTCAACGTGACTTGAGTCAAGTCTGTGCCGCCTCCGGATCACAAGCTTTTTGACTTCTGTGCTTTCTTTTGAAACGTTGTTTGTTGATTCTGCCTTCTTTTCACCAGCATTTGGCTCTGCAGTGTCACCACATGATGTTGAACGAGTCTTACGGGTTGACTTTCTTAAATTTTCCTGTACTTTTTGGTCATCACCCTTTGTATCCGGCACACTCTGGGGAACCGATGCCGATCTCCCTCGCCTTCTTGTAATGACCTCGTCCTTCACCTCAACAGAGCTACTTTCTTGGGTTTTTGCCCCTCTCTTTAATTTCACTGGTGCAGGTGAGTCTATGGCACGTTGATTTTCCTTAGTTTCAGACTTTTGTGACGCATCTACCTTTACTCTCCTCTTAGTCACCAACTTGATAGTGATCCGTGGAGCAGTCGAAGCATCATCTTTCATAGAGCCTCTTCTACGTCTTTGTTTTGTTAGCTTATCTGAGACAGAAACAGAATCTTCAATCGAAACACCATTACAAGACTCTTTGATGTGAGCATCCTGTACAGAATCCTTCTGTGGTGCTTGACCCTTCTCCACAGCTGGGGCTGTTGCAGCAGCCGGTCTCCGACGTACCCTTTTTGATGAATTTGTGGATGCCCGATTACCTATGAGATTAAAAACAGACTTGAAATATAGGAACTTCTGAGATTGCAGCTTCTAAAAATGAGTAAATGACAGCAAATGAAGCATTGAATACTCATTATAACTAATCAATTATTCACCATTTGTGGGCTGTCTGCCATGTCATTTAAAAAGAAAATTAGATTTTCCTGTAATGTGTGCTTAAATATAATGTTATGGGTGTTAGCAAGTTGGTACAAAATTGACTGGAAAATTTGCGTCCATTGATGTTGGTGGCTGCCGATTGGGATGTAGTAGCGTCTTGGACCAGGGGCCAATTTTTTTTAATTGGGCACTCTGAAATGCTCTCTGGGCACCTTTCTGCCACAAATTGAACTACAAACGGAAAATATAAAATGTCTTAAAATAAAGCAAGACGTTCCAAACTTCTTTCTACACTAGAGGCATTTTAAGAGCAAATGAGATAAGCAAATTACATCCCAGTGTACGCAGTATAATTTATGCTCTAAAGGTCATAAAACTGAAATTTGACTGTTCACAGTAACAAAATAAATCATTTTAATCACTGTTGTAATGGCGTCAAGCGCAGCCCTAGTGCACTACTTATCCATTAGGTGCTTCTATTCTAATCCACCCGAATCAACATGGTGCACTAGGAAGCTTTGCTGTAACTGTATGGCTTTGCTAATGGAACCACAAATTGGGACACCTAGTCTAAATGTTTAAGTTAAACAAACAAGATCTAAATCATGCCATTAGATAATCAAAACCATCCCTCAAAATGGTACACAGGTTTTATGGCCCAATTTTGTGTACATTAAAATTGGCAGCCTTTAGTCTGCTCAAAAATTTTTGTGATTGTCCGACTGCAAACAGCTTTTTGGAAAGCACATAATTTTGGGACATATGAATGTGGAACAGATTGAAATTTGTTCAGTCTGCTAGAAGTATTCTGTAGCATGTGCAAAATCCTAATTGCCATGTCCAAAGTGATAGATTTAGAGGGTGTCTTTGTATGGACACCGAAACTCACAAAAACTAGTGTTCCATTAGCAAAGCCGTACTCGTAAGAAAAGGACAGGGGGTTTAAAAGAACGGTTAAACACAAAGTAGAATATAAAGCGGATAATGTTGAATAAGACATGTTTGATTGAGTGTGGATATGAAAGTGTCTCGATGTGTCCATCCTGGGGTCCACCGGTTTCTAGGTGAAATAAATTCAGCCAAAAACCAAAAAAAAAACACCCCAGAAATTGTAAATTGACAGAAATCCGTTTTTCTGTCTGAGTGCTAACACCCACGTGTAACAACTGAAGCTTGAGCGGTAATGAAATATCGCATGTAATTCAAGACCTTTTAAAAACGTATTTAAAGCGATTATTTTCCAAACAGTAATAATAATTTCAGATAAATTAAGAAAATAACCACTCTCAAACACCCTGCAAGAATAGGAGAAACAAAATCTCTAAAATAGAAGTAAAACACTAACAGGAAAAACATTTATACTGACAAACAAAAAAAAGTGGCCAGGTAATACCAGTGAATATTTTTCATTATTACTATAATAGAATTGCAGGCTATGAGTTTAATCTTTAACTTACGTTTTGTACGATTGCGTCTGGACTGTTCCGGAACACTGTTGCTTTCATTTTCAGCCTGAAAACCTTTGAATTCAGATCCCTATAATCCGTGACAACAAAAGCACAGACATTAGTGTTAATAAGCGCAATTATTCGAGTGGGTGTTAGAAATATTTATTTCTCAAACATCATGCCTCACTTCCATTCAGGTGCAAGAATCAACACACCGTTGTTGTTTTTTTTATATGACCGCAGCTTTTTTTTTGATATACAGCTTTCCATAACTCTTCCCATTGATATTAAGAAAGCACGTTGAGATGTGGACCATTCTCAGCACAGCACTGAGATCACTGACGTGATTATTATATAAGCTGATATGACTGTGTTGTATTGGAAACAATAACTTACAAATTCTTTAAAACACACTGACTTTGCTGGAGTGCTTTGTGGGAGGACAGATTGTGCGCGTGTATATTTTTTATTACTGGATTACTCGCTAACTAGCAGTAAAACTGAGGTGTGTCAGGTACACTTCTACTGGAGAAACATACACTACCATGTCAGAGATATTGCTGTCCTGAGAAATAATCCACCAACCAAATATCATCTTGTCCCTTACCATTAGAGAGGATGCTAGAGAGAGGCGAACACATTGTGAACAAAATACGGATCTCAGGCAATAAGAAACGACTGATGTGTTTAAAGTTGTAAAATATCTGGTCTTAAACTTCTAACATTTCTGAAACTTTAGAGGCGGAACACTGTGAAACAGGAAGTGCACTGGACTACTGATAAAATCGTGAGCAGGAGTGGTCTGCTTCACATTAGTCAGGATTCACAATATTTTGAACAAAATATTAATGGAGAAAGAAAGCCTTGTGAATGACAACTCAAAAAGAAATCCTATTAACAAAGGATCAATATTGTAAACAAAGCGTATTTAAAGAGTCACAAGCTTTAAAAAAAAAAATAATAATAAAAAATAAATTTATACACTCTCCCTTAAAAATTTGACTGACTGGACAAAACCTCTGAGCTGAAAACAATCGACAGGGACATCATGAGCTTCATGGCAGGACTTGAGACTTTTTTCACAGAAATAAAGCTCCAAAGTCGACTAAACCGACCACCTTCTGCGGTCACTTTAACCAGCACTTTAGATCGCAGTAGCACATGGCCAGCATTACGTAAACACTTCTATACAGTGTAGCCACAAACTTGTGTAGTGCACACCAACATGTAATCATTGTAAATAATTGACACGTAAATTATTGACACAACAAACAACAACAAAAAAAATAAAAAACCCTGATTATTACTACCAACCCCAAAACCCTCATCTCAGCCTTACTCAACTTCAGCCATCATCCCCGGCTGTGAGATAGGACGGACGTTCATTGTAGACATGTGCTTCAAGTTCCAATCTGAATCAGTTTTATTACACATCACTTATTATTTCTGGGGATCGGTCTTATGGCTGGTACTTGCTTGAAACTCTGGACACAACTGAACTGCAATATGACATTTGCATATGAACAGCATTTTCACATCCAATAGATCTGCTTTGTGGTTTACACACCTGCGAAGTAGACTTGCACAAACTAAAACTCTGGTTTGTGAACGCATAATTGAAATGAAAAGCAAACGTGGGGTGCTTTTACACATGCGGTTTGACTGCAGGAAGTGACCAGAATTTTGCAGTGTATTTTGGGTTGTGGGTAATTTTTTTTTTGATAAACAGTATCACAGGTCAGAGTTTCAGAACGTCAGTAATACATGTTCTGGAGATTTACACCAATGCAAAAACAGAGCAAAGAAATGATGGATGCAACACAGACATTTTAAAAGCAGTTATTTGTATAATTGTTTAGAAGTCAGCACCAGCCCTGTGTACTCTGGTCTAGGACTTTTTTCCTCTGCACACTGGGAAAAAAACTTTGTTTGGCTTTTTCCATCCTTATTTTCCTGAATACATGAAAAACTTTTACACATGCAGGTCCACATGTACACGCTTCCATCTAAATACTGCTTTGCTTAAACTATGTTGCCATTACGGTGAGCACAGTGGCTCGGTGGTTAGCACTGTTGCCTTGTTGTGAGAAGGTTCAGGGTTCAAATCTCGGCCAAGGGCCTTTCTGTGTGGAGCTTGCATGTTCCACCCTGTGTAGGTTTCCTCATAGTATTAATAATGTAATATAAATGTTTCCAACCCATCTGAAATATTTCACATTAATTAATGGAATCTTGCAGAAAGTAATCTTGGGTACTAATCCGACAGATCACCATCTGGTTAATACTCAGAATGACCAATGTATTAAAAATGAAAATGGTGGTGTCAGTAAATCGGTCATCCATACATCATGTCCTAAAATGGTCACTTGGGCTTTTACACCTGAGCCTAGCGGCACTTTTCCCTGGTTTCTGTAGCATGAAGTGACTAGGAGTTCAACTCCTCCTGGATGGAACACGTCCCAGTATTTTTACTGGTACCCATTTATACATCGGCAGCAGAAGCCTAACGGTTAGAGAAGTGGGTCTGGGTCCGAAAGGTCGCTGGTTCGATTCCCGAACCGGGGGGGCAGCCCACTGCTCCGAGTGTGTGCGCTCACTGTTTACGTGTGTGTGTGTGTGTGTGTGTGCTCATTTTGGATGGGTTAAATGCAGAGGCAATAATTTCCCTTGCGGGATTAATACAGTATAGAAAAAGCCAAAAATACCAATGGGTAGACAGAGGAGCATTTGTGGTTAAGACCTTGCCTAATCTTGTCTTAGCACAGTGGGGGGGTCTAAGAGGAATTTATATCTGTGCCTAATTAAAAAAATAACAAACACCTTACATTTTAACTGCTAGAAAATCTTAAGGAAAATTGCAAAAACAGAAGTGAGACTCATGGTCACACTTGCCAAACAGCCGCATCCTCCTGATGTACACAACCATGACACAGTTTTTGTCACTGAGAATTCGACTATTATCAGCACCACTCCACAACTGCCATCTCCACCATTCCATACATCAATCACCCAGCCCCACGGAGACACGGGACTGACATTCACTAGAGCTGTGTGTACTGTAAACACGAGCATCATCATGCCAACTCAGAAACAATGGAACAAAAACTAAAATGTCCTGAGTGGGTATGGTTTCCTGACATAACAAGTAATATCAAGTAGTAAGTCATGATATAACAGCAGGACAGGTGGCGAACTCCAGGAATGATTACAGCTGATTTGTTCTCACGTATTACGGAATGTCTTGACTGTTACTTTATAAAGTTCCATGTGTACCTAACAGTTTATTTTAATACAGACTGACTAAATTGAACATTAGCATATCCTCTTCATAAAGACACTCTGGCTATGCATGTTGCCTGTGATCACATGACCATAACAAGATGTATGTACGCATACCTGTGCTAAGAGCTCAGTTAACATGCTTAGAAGTTCCCGAAGCACTGCTTCTTTGATACCTGTTAGCGCTAGCATCCTCGAGCACTTCTGGGAGTGTCTTTAGACAAAAAAGGGACAAAACTCTTTTCTCACATGATACATTACCAACTCTACCAACAGTAGACACTTGCACTGTATATATATTACCTGGGATCATTACAACTGGTCATTTCCTTGAATCTAAAACAGGACCTTTCCAGATGTAAACACATACAGCCTGTAAAAATGACAGACGCAACAGATTTGGACGTATTCAAAATCCCAGATACACTCCCTCTCACTCAATGCCGAACCACTCAACCCTCCTAGAATCGCATGGAGGCTGGAGCCTATCGCGCCCCGACACTGGGCGAAGGCGGTGTACACTCTGAACAGCTCGCCAGACCATCTCAGGGCCAACACTCGCACAACCATTCACTCTCACACCTGGGAGCCAATCGGTCTAATGTGCATGCCTTTGGACTGTGGGAGGAAGCTGGATTACCCAGAGGAACCTCATCAAGCACACGGAGAACGTGCAAACTTCACATAGAAGCCCAGGACCTTCTTGCCGTGAGGTGGACGTGCTAACCACTGCGCCACCGTGTCGCCCACAGATATACTCTGGTAAACAATTATACAATCCCACCTCACAGAGAAAAACTAATCCAATCCGAACAGGTCTTAAGAATTGTTTCGCTAGTTCTGTACTTTATAATATATGCAGGATATAATACATATAAAAGTTTACAGTAAACAGTAGTGAAATGTTAAAGAAATTACTGTTCGAGTGAGGAAACATTGTTCTGTAGGTTGAGAATAGGGGAAATGATACAGACCTGGACATTAGAATGAAAATAAAGAGTCAGACAGTAAGAGTGAAGCTGGAGATATCGAACAGTGTCCGATACTGATGCAGAAGGGAACTGCTGGTGATGTTTTATTGTCGAAATTTCTCTGCAGTGTTGCTTCTCAGCTCCTTATCTGCCGTCTGTGTGTGTGTGAACTGTAGCAGTGCCCCGTTTAGTCTTCACTCAGGCCACACACACACACAAGCAGCTTTTTCTCAAGCCACATCAACTTCCTCATCAAAACAGCCTATGCATTTGAAATGCAACGACGAATTTGTAAACCTCCAATCCACCAAGCATAGATCTGCGCGCACGCGCACGCACGCGCACACACACACACACACAGGTCTTGTGGCGTTAGCTCCTATGCTACACTACAGTAGCTTGCCCCCCCTCCCCCTCCGCGACAACACACTCTCTCTCTCTGTTGTGAGAAACATTGTTTCCAGTCGCAGTGTACAATGTAACGCTGTGTTCCTGTAAACAGCACGCGAGCTCGCATCAGTTCCACTGCACCGCGACCAGCTTCACTCCGAACCGAACTTTATTTATTTCCCCTTCCCTCCCCGTTTTATCCACACACTGTTCGGAACTGAAAGCGGGCAGCTCGTCGTTTTTAGCTCGCAGCTCCACTCCAGTCGTGTCCGTTTTGTTCCAATGATGCTAACAAGCTTCTTTACACTAAACAGGCCCCGGGCCGATATGATTTGCATTTCCAGGATTAAAGCTACTGACCTCTTCGCTTCCACTCGAGCTGTAGCCGGCCTCCCCCAGGCTCTTGTAGCTCGCCTCGATCCCCAGCAGGCGCAGGTGAGACGGGTCCTCTCCACACGCAAGCGCCAGGCAGCCCGCAGGCCTCGGGCCTCCGCCACCAGTGTCGTCCAGTTCTGTGCCCGAGCGGCCGAGCTGCCACCGCTTCTCCGAGCGCAGGCGGCTCCGCGACGGAAAGGGCCGCCCGGGAAAGCGCCCTCGCGCCGCGGCCACACCACCTGCCAGTCCACCAGCAGCCGCGGCCGCCGAGCCGCATCCCACCGCCGCTGCCATCATTAGCTTCAACAACACCGATTTACAGAGTAGCTCCGAGTTCAGCGGAGAGGGAAAGCGCCTGATTGGGAGGGGGAGGCAACAGTGCATTGTGGGAAATGGAGGCGCAGACAGGTGGAATGGACGAAACGCAGAGAAAATGAAAACACAGAACAAGTGCATTCTATATGGGTACATTGTTTAGAACACACACACAAAAAAAAAAAACTCCAGAAGAGGTTCTTAGATTGTTATTAATATTTAGGCAAATAAAAATAAATGAAGCGATATTTATGCTATAATCATGTTCCTCCTCATTAATTATATTTCTTGTTTTGGTTATTGTGTCTCTCTTTTGTAATAACCAAATAAAACATATCTATACACATGAACATAAATAAATATAAATAGCAAAAATAATATGAAGGTAAATTTCAAATAGTCTTGACATTTACTATTACTATTATTATTGTTGTTGTTTTGTTTTGTATAATAATTTGTAATAGTGGAGTAGGCCTACATAATATTAGTAACACCTGTATTAAATAAGAGTAATACAAGTCATTCAATTAAAATATCCAGTCAATAATAATAATAATAACAATAATTCATTCATTCATTCATTTTTCTAAGCCGCCTAATCCTAAATAGGGTTGCAGGGAGGCTGATGCCCATCTCAGCCGCTCAGAGGGCTGGGTACACTCTGTACACCTAGCCAGGGCAGCACAATAATAATAATGATAATAATAATAATAAAAATTATTATTATTATTATCATCATTATTATGGGGGCAGCCGTAGAATAATGGTTAGAGAAGCAGCTTTGGGACCAAAAGGTGACTGGTTCAATTCCCGAAACAGCAGGAACAATGTGTGAGCTGCACCTTCCCTTCCTCCACATTCATGGCTGAAGAGCCCTTGAGCAAGGCACCTAACCCCCAACTGCTCTCCAGGCACCCTAATGTGTGCGGCAGCCCACTGTTCTGAGTGTGTGTGTGTGTGTGTGTGTGTGTGTGTGTGTGTGTGTGTGCGCGTGCGCTCACTTTGGATGGGTTAAATGCAGAGGCAATAATTTCCCTTTCAGGATTAATACAGAAGAGAAAAGTCAAAAAAAAAATAAAAAATATTATTACCAATTTCATTTTTATTATCATTATTAGGGTCGTGGGGAGGCTGGAGCCCATCCCAGACAACTCCGGACACACCCTGAACAGCTCACCAGACCATCACAGGGCCAGCACAAAACCATTCACACTCACATTCACACTGAAATGAGAATATCCAATTAACCTAACATACATGTCTTTGGAGTGTGGGAGGCAACCCAGGGAAAACCCACCAAGCATGGGGAGAACATGCAAACTCCACACCGAGATACTCGAGCCAAAAATAACAATCCTATTATTATTATTATTGTTATTATTATTATTGTTATTATAATAATTATTATTATTGTTATTATTATTATTATTGTTATGCATGTGAAATGTAATTTGGAAATACGCTATAATATTTCTTATAATAACATTACATTCTCTCAAATATTTTTGAGAGATTGTTTTACATTATTATATAAATAACAATTAAAGATAATTAATTAATGATTTTTACCATTAAAAAGTGTGGAGAACACGAGCGCTGTAGGTCTGGCAATTATCCTTGTGTTAAGAACTACATCTCCCAAGATTCAAGCCAGCTTCTGACGTCATAGTACATCCTGGATGCGGAAGTGGGTGTCAGTTATATTTCTTCGCCTTAAAGCCATTTTTGACTTCAAACTAGCGTTTTGTGGCCAACAGTTTACTTATCTGTGTTCCTGTCAGAGTTGTTTATTTCCGTTAACCAGGTACTACAGCTTTAACTTTCATAATACAGTGTAAATACTCAGAAAAGGGGTGTTTAGCACGGCTTCCTAGCCACTGTTAGCTAGCCTGTTATTTTCTAATTTGCCTACGCTGTTGTCTTAGCGTACAGCCGCAATTTGTAGCAAACGGATTAACCAATGTGACGTTTAATTAAACGACGTGTTGTGTATAATTTTAAAGTGGGTTTTCTTGTGGGTTTTTTTCTCTTCCAGTTATATTTTCAACTCGTGTATTAAACTAAAGTTGATTTTTTTAGGCCTGTGTTAGCTTTAAAGCACTGTTTGGTTAGTGAGTGTATTTGTGTAGTACTGTTGTTCTCCGCTAGGTGGCAGCAACTTTACAGTCGTACAGAAAATGAGTCCATGAGGAAGTAGTTTTGTTAAATGTGTATGATTTTATAATGTTTTGCAGTAAATCATGAATTTGGAGCGCGTTTCCAACGAGGAGAAGCTGAATCTTTGCCGAAAATATTATTTGGGTATGTCTTCACAGTGTCCTTCTTGTAATCTTGGACATTAATGTTAATTATATTGTATTATATGTTGTTGTTATTAATATTACTTCTGTGTTAATCCCAGTTGAAATGAATGTCAATTATTTGCTTGTTCTAATGTTCTCAATCTTTTTACTTTTTTAAATAATTATTAATCTGGAAATCTTCCATTGAACAAAAAAAAAAGTGTGTATATGTGTGTGTGTGTGTATGTGTATATATATATATATATATATACACACACACACACACACACACACACACACACACACAGTGGGGCCGGTGGAGCAGTGGTTGGGCGCTGGACTCACGATCAGAAGGTCATGGGTTCGAATCCCCGTTGGACCCCCACCGTGCAAGGTCTTAACCACAAGTGTGCCACTGTCCACCCAGCAGTATAAATGGGTACCAGTAAAAATACTGGGAAGATAACCTGCGATGGACTGGCGTCCCATCCAGGAGGAGTTGAACTCCTAGTCGCTTCACGCTATAGAAACCGGGAATAAGCACCGGCTCTGATGAGCCACTAGGCTCGGGTGTAAAAGCCCAGCAGACTTACCCTTACACACATACATAAACATTTTCTTGGCTGGTGTAGGTCTTGCTGTTGGTGCTTTGTGTATAAACCCTTCCTGAAGGTACAACCGTGTACACATTTTAGCCAAAGTTTTTGAACACTTGACCGTCACACTCCGATGCATTTGTTTGACATCCTGTTCCAGATTTATTAGGCCCTTTAGTGACCTTGGCGGGCTCAGTTTTGGGGTGATGGGTGGTGTCTTCAGTGCTGTTTGTTTCTGGGTTCAAACAATGAAAAATGTCAGAAAAACCTGTAAAAATGTCTTATTTACAGTTAGTGTGCATTGTGTGTATCATGCTTTGAAGTAGATTTAGTATACACATTTATTTAAAGAAATAAGTCTTCATGGAGCTCCCTTTGTGAGACACCACCCTGCAGGAACAGGTTTGGGTTTCTTGATTCCAGTGAAAGGAAATCTTACGGCTTCACAATATGAAACAAATTGTACAGTTGTGTTCTTTTATAGTAACAGGTCGGGTAAGATGCATGGATGTGATGGTCAGGTGTCCACATACTTTTGACCATAGTGTGAGGTTCCAGAGGGATGCGTACACCTTAAAGTCAGAATCTCGCTTAATTACTTAAGTAGTTTTATTGGATGAAATTATAAACATTTTTTTAAAAAACCCACCACTGTCATGATTTAATGACATGAAATGCCTTTTAAGGGCAGTTTATCATTACAAGAGAACCGTTAAGACCAAATATGGACCTGTCAATTAGTTTGTGGAAAAAGACAATTATTACTAAAATCTGGAAAATGGAGTTTGGTGCATGTACATTAACACGCACTGTAAGATTCCATAAACAGGTTCATTCTGATATGAGTAAATAAAATATTGTGTGGTTTGGTATCTGGCTATAAAATCGTACATGTTCATGTGTATATAAGTAAACTACAGTGTTCTTTATTACAAATTTGTACCCTGAACCTTTACACCGTGCACTTTTTTAATTTTACTTTAAAAGTGTGTGGGTGAAGCAGTACAGTCCTTAATGAGTAAAACATTGAAAAAGTTTACTGTAAAAACATGATCTCAGGTAAATATTACAGTGCTAAATTCCTCTATTTTTGTTTAGTATATAAGGGCTGCGATGGCCTGGCGAGCTGTCCAGGGCGTACCACGCCCTCTTCCAGAGTCGGCTGAGATGGGTGCCAGCCTCCCCGCGACTGTAATTAGGATTAAGTGGCTTAAATGAATGAATGAATACTACACAGGAACGGTGCGATCTGACTGGTTTGCTCTATCGGGTTAATTGACAGTTATGCACTGAAAGTGAGGTGGATGTCAATGAATATTGATTTTTGACATCCGCTGAGCCTGTGGAACCGGCGTAATAGCTTTAGTATGTACTTCCTGGGCACTTAAGCAAAGCACACTAAAATAATATTTCTGTGGGTTATTTTTATTTAATTTTTATCAGAACGGACGCAGACGAGCTATTGGCACGAGCAGGTACAGAGCCTAAGAGCTGAGTATCCGCGTTTCTTTAAACCCTTTACAGACGTGCTGTGGTACTATAATGAAATGTAATAAAGAGCAAACTAAAACGAGATGTTTATAGTTTATATTTTCATGTTTTAACCATAACACTGTGGCTGGTCAGGTGAGCTCTGCACTCACGCTCTGTCGTTCCATCATCAGTTCTGTTTAACATCACGGGGAAGCTGGAGCTATCCAGCCGACTCTGGGTGAAGGCGCGGTACATCCTAAACGGCTAATTGCTCTGTGATGGTAATGGCAACTGTTCAGAATTTAAACAAAATTAAAATAATGAAGTGTGTTTTAGTTTATATACTACAGGAAAACAAACTAAAATGAGATTTTATAGTTGATATTTATAAAAACACTGAGGAAGGTCAAGTAAGCTCTCAGCTAGCAGCTCTGTGTAGCTAATGGTGTCTGTTCTGTTCTCACTAATTTCATGCTCCCTAAAGCTGTTTTAGTATATACTACAGGAAACACAAGAAAAATAAATGAAAATCAGATTCTCGTAGGTAATTCTTTTAATGTGTGAAGTGATTACAGCACTTGCTCCAAGTTAACTGCGAGTCAGCTGTTTTGATTTAAGCATTATGGAGCAATGATTTATAATCCCATGATAGACGTCCAATCAGATTGCGCCATTTCCGTGTAATATATATATATATATATATACACTAATAGACATTATTCACCGTGCAAATCTGGGATTGTGTTTTAATGTATTAAAATAAAATAAAAAAACCCCAATAAAAATCTTCATAGTTTGCTGTACCTGTGAAGTATATAATAATAAAACAATTATTCGTGTCAGGCCCAGTGAATATCACTGAATTTAAATGTCCCCTCAGTAATCTGTTGTAGACTTTCAACAAAATCCACCTCATCAAATAATTTATAACACCTAATGGTTTCTGATTTTCAAACTAATTTGTTATAATACAGAAAATAACCTCAATAAATAAAATACACAGTTTTAAAAAAAAAAGTTCTTGTGATTTATTGAAGGAGAAAAATTCACCAACATCCATCTCACCAATGTGAAAAAAGTAATTGCCCCCTTACTCTCAATCGAATACAATAAATTGATGAAGGGTTAAATCAGACCAGTCACACCCACAGTTGATCGCTACCAGCCGTGTTTAATCAACACATCACTTACATACAACCTTTCCAGCAATGTGAAGGTCTCAAACAACACACTGTCTCTCGAGTGAAAGATCTTGTAAACTGTGTATTTATTGGAAAAGATCACCAGGTCATTTGAAAACTGTGTACTGCATTACATTTGTTTGAAGATCAGAAACAATCAGGTGTTATTAATAAACTAAAAGAGAGGAAATCAGAAAGGGGGAAAATACTTCATCACAGTACTGTATGTTATACTTTGTGTAATCTCTCAGCGCTGTACCAGGGACATCATTCTAGAAATGTATAATTTGGTTATATCTTTTGTTTACTTTTTGTCTTATTTAGGTGGCTTTGCCCTCCTTCCGTTCCTCTGGCTGGTGAACGTCGTGTGGTTTTTTAAAGAGGCTTTTGTAAAACCTGCCTACACAGAACAACCACAGATCAAAATCTGTGAGTAAAGACCTCGAGCTCACATTTCTTATTGATGACACATTACAGAACCCCAAGACTGTGTGCTGAGTTTTAACGTTCTACATCAAACATGCAAACGATGTTTCTGTAGTTAGAATTTATAGTTGATAAAAACTAGATAAATACAAAGAAATGTTCTCTTTACAGGAACATATTTGAACCCACAAACTTATTTGATTCCCCCCCAACACATCTTTTCACCCTGTTTAATACAGTGTCTACAGATCGAAGGTAATGTACTTTCAGAACTGACAGAAAGTTAGCATTTGGCCACCGTCCCAGTACGTATGTGAAGAAGAGAAGAACCCCATACTAACTGAAGCACAACGATGGAAGTATTATGGTTCTGGGTTGCTTTACTGCCTCAGGGACTTGGCACCTTGCAGTCCTTTATTCAGCTATGAATTCTGTATCAAATTAAAGAAGGCTTGAAGATCATATGAGGCGGCCATCTGTCTGACAGTTGAGATTGAATGGACCATTCAACAGCACGACGGTTTTAAGTACACTAGCAACTCCATCAAGGAATTTCCCCAAAAAAGAAGAAACAGGGTTAAGGAATGGAAAAACCAAGATTTGAAATGTTGTGGGAGATTTGAGACTTTCCAAAAAATAATATGTATTCATTCATTGATATCTTTGTTGAAAATGTGTTAAGAACTATTTTCCTTGTGCTAATTTAACTTGTATTGTTCAGGTACATCAGCCTTCTCTGCAGGTACTGTATTAACGAGGGAGGAATGTTTTCAGTTTAAATGTTTTAAAAGGAAATGAACCATTTCCATGGGATGTACTTGCTTTCTTCATGAGTACATATACTGCTCAGTCATAACATTAATGCTATCTGATCGGTCTGCAGTTATGCAGCTCCAAAAGCTACAAAGCAGTGATGTACTGTGCGTTCTGACTCCTTTCTATCATAGCCAGCGTTAATAGGTTTAGCAGTTTCTATTGGATCAAATCAGTATATCAGCGTTCACTCCCACGTGGATCAGTAAGCCTTGATCACCCATGACGCTCTTGCCACTTCACTGGTCGTCCTTCATTGGACCTCGTTTGAGAGGTACTTATCATTGCATACCAGGAACACCCCACAAGACTTGCTGTTTTGGAGAGGAATAAACCCAGTTGTTTAGCATCACACTGTGACCCATATCAAAGTCTCTCAGATCCTTGTGCTTGCTCATTTTTC
The DNA here is from genome assembly GCA_039654325.1 of Tandanus tandanus. Lineage (NCBI taxonomy): Eukaryota > Metazoa > Chordata > Actinopteri > Siluriformes > Plotosidae > Tandanus > Tandanus tandanus. The sequence goes on from JBCNYH010000013.1 coordinate 10,182,924, forward strand.
CTGCTTTTAACACATCAAGTTCGAGAACTGACTGTTGACTTGCCGCCTAATACGTCCCGCTCCTTGACAGGTGACACTGTAAAGAGAAAACGTTATAAATGATCAGTGGACAGTACAAGCTTAGTTTTTCAATGTATGTTAAAGCTAAGCTAAACTAACATGATCAAATATGAGACAAGAAGAAGTGCCCATGATACAGATGTGTACAGTAGTCATAATGAAGTGTTTGAGATTATTCCACATTAAAATTCTAACCACTGTGGTTATAAATGAACTTTTCTTTAGTACGTGATCTCTCACACACTATACACACCCTGCTCTTGTTGTTCTATAATGAATGTGATGAGATGTTTGGTTAAACCTGTCCAGGTTTGTGAGTAAAGTATGACGATGTAAATGAAATGTTCCCTGTACAGATGTGAAACGCTCAGCGCTGGGGTTAATGCTGTGGGTGGCAGTGCTCACGACGTGGATCACTATTTTCCAGCATTTCCGGGCAGAGTGGGGAGAAGTGGCCGATTATCTCTCCTTCACCATTCCTCTTGGCACGCCATAAAGAGACACTGATGACATGTTATTTCCTCTGGAGGAGTTCTGGGATTTATTTTTTTTTTTTTTAATTAAATCACTTAAACAGTGTGATAAACATATACTGTATTTCATGTAATTTTGTCTTATTGTGAAAGTCAAAGAATGAAATGTGATGGAATGAGAGCGAGTCTGAGCAATGTGAAAAGAAATGAGTGACAAACACCAGTTGCGCACACTCTCCTCATTTACATAGATGATCATAATCTTCTAATCTTGTAATCCCAACTACAGGACCAACATACCAGACTTGCTAATATCCACAATTGAAGCCTCTCTGAAGTATAACTCATAACTGGCGCCTATTATGAAACCCAACCTCACATTCGGGCAACTTCTAAGCCCTCCCTTCCTACCGGGATCTCAGTGGATGCTGTTTTTAGTAGCTTGGAGTCAGAGCATTAACGGCAGGCAAAATATATTTCCCAGCATCACTACTTGGCATCTTTACAAATAAAAAAAAGATTGATGACTGCTGCAGTCAGGTATCTGAACTCTGTTTTCCAAAATATGACTAGCAAGTAATCATTACGTGACAGCTTGTAGTGTTCATGTTCATGAATAGAGTCAGAACAGTTTATACTCGGGACACACTTGATGTTGAGAGTGATGTAATGTCAATGTATTTACTTTCTATTCTTTTTTTTTTTGAATAATTGAATTGTGTTGACTCTCTTAGCGGACCACGGAGTTTTGTTTACTGTCCCTGGCTGTGAAAGCCATTGTTATTGATTAAAATGATCTTGTTTCTCTGTTAATAGATCTGTTATGTTATGAAACTGTTTTGCTACTTGGTAGCAAAAATACAACCAGATTTACACACGTCTTAGGCAATATTACTACAGCCTTGATTTTCCTCTAACCAGCTACAGGGAGTTGAGATGTGCTTTCAAACGTCATAGCATGTGTGACTTCCAGATCCCTTTTCATCGACCCAGAAAAACATCCTTAACTTTCAGCAAAGGTCCAGTAATGTCATAACCAGCATCACATAGCAGAAAGTTACACCTCAAGAAATCAGTGCTCTGTCAGGAATCTCGGGTGGTTTCACGTGTCATGGAAAGATCTAAAGAGGTAGAACGGATGGGTCTTTTTCTGGTCACGTGTGCTGGTCCAGCTAGGAGGTTATGTACCTCTGGAACAGTCACGCTGAGCTGTTACCAACGCTTTCAACTTATTTATAGTCCAGAGCTACAATCCAGAAAGGCAAAGTGGCCTGTTGTCCCTGTTCCCAGATGTGCAGACATCTGAGACAAATGAATTCCTCCTCAAAAGTTCATTACTTTTATTACCTGTATGTGGTGGTCTCTCTTGATCGTTTTTCCTCAGTGAGAAGGACTTTTTTTTTTAATTATCCAAGAATTATAGCTATTCTATTGCATGATCTACGACGAAAATAAATAATTTATATATTTAGAGTTGAATTCATTACGTTATATAGACACTTAATTATATCTATTTACTGATAGTTATTAGTAAGATAACCAAAAATGGCCTGTGAACAAGGTACAGTAATACCATACAGTCAACAACTTCACCTTTTGGGTGGCATAGTGATTAGCATGCTTACCTCACAGCAATTAGGTCCTGGTTTTGAGTCCCAGGCTTTGCGAGAATATTTCTGTGTGCCGTTTGCATGTTCTCCTAGTTTCCTCCAGGTACTCCAGTTTCCTCCCAGAGTCCAAAGACATGCACATTAGGCTAATTGGCTGTTCTGAATTGTCCTAGGTGTGAGTGTGAATGGTTGTGTGTGTTGGCCCTGCGATTGACTGGCGAGCTGTTCGGGGTGCACCACTTTTACCCAGGGTCTGTGACCCTAATACGATTAGGCAGTTTGGAAAATGAATGACTGAACATCACCAATTGGCCCTTCTCCAAGTGGCTTGTGTTTTTTTCCATTCATGCATTATCCACTCAGAATAATGTCTATTAAACCAACGATAGTGAACCAATTAGATCATGCTGTTCACACATAGTATATACTAATGTTAATCATTCAAAATCACAATGTGTCATTCATTAATCATTTAAATATTGTTAGTTTTGGCAAATTGATGTGATATAAGAGGAATAAAACTGTTTGGGACATTACTTTCATAAAGCCAGTGTTGTTTCTTGTTTCTTTCAGTCGTACCTCATAAAGCACAACATATTACTCCAAAGGACAAAAGTTTATAGCTGTCAAAAAAAAAAGGTCATATAGAGCATCATCTGTTGGATATTTGATTGATCTTATAGGTCTACATAAATATGATTTTTATTTTTTTTATTTTTTTTGTAGAAAATGAAACTAAAAATATCAAGTCTTATTTGAAGTGTATTGACATAAGCACATTTCCTTCATGTCTTGAGAGCTAAAAACAAATGGTGTGTCCTGTAAAAATCCCCAGAATGCAATTACTGTCTAAGATAAAGCCTACTAACATCATAAACCTGTTCCCAAATCAGTCTGCTTACATAATCCAGACACATCACAGGCTACATAAAGGGGTGCAGGAGCTCCATGTGGGACAGTCGCAGGGAGGAGAAGAGACAGGAGGTCTTTGTACTACTCACCATATAATAATAATAATAATCATCATCATCATCATCTCCTCACAGGAGATCAGTCCTATTTCACAGGTAAGTTCAAACCTGACTGCATTTTAAACGGGAAATTCAGAAATCTGTCAGACACTGATTCCCTTTTTTATTATAAGGAGACTCAGATCTACTATTCCTGAATATTGTTCTGTTTGTGGGAGGCATGTTTTGGGAAGAGGCTTCCTGAGAGCTGATTAAACCCGGAGAGGGACTTCTGCCGACCGATTTTATCATCTAACTCTATAGAACTTTGATTTCCGCCTTACCATTCCTCTCTCTTATTTATTTCTTTATTATTATTATTATTATTATAAGATGGATTTCGACTTGCCTCCTACCATCCCTGTGAACGGGATCCCCTGGGAGAGGGTGCTTCCGCCCCTGCTGCCTCGCCTTGGGGGTACTTTGGGATCTCCTGCATGGACCCCAGCCGAGCTGCTGATCCCGGTTAAAGAGCACACAGGAGCTGCACAGGTCAGCAAAACCTCTCATATCATTAAGATTAAGATTCCTACACTGTCAGGATGGAGCCTAAACATGGATTGTGTTAAAACATGCCTCAGAGATTGAAACATGCTGAGCACCAGCAAGGTAAATGCATAGG
>JBCNYH010000013.1:10238777-10259341 GCA_039654325.1 Tandanus tandanus
GAATTACTGAACATCCTGCACTCAACACACTGAACAAGCTGGATGGTAGCCATGATGCTAAAAACAAACCTTAGCTGAAGAATTAAGCGGTTCGGCAAACGAGTGAGTGTTTTGTGTTTGCATTTTCCTAAGCATGCATTTCCTCATAATTAAAGATTTTACCACTACATATCATTCTATTATTTGTTATAAAGTGTCTGTTCTGGCTTTCTCAGTAAATATTCCTAAAAAGTAAAGTGTTTGCATGTATAACCAGCAGCATTGTAAAAAAAAAAAATAGTTGATTTAGAATCCCTGTCATTATACTGTATATTGGTCTAATTCTAATCTAAGTCTAATCATTTGTCTGTTTATGTGTAACTCCAGTGCCACTGAAACGTGTGTCTTTTGAAATGGGACACTGGTAAACATAACCGTTTGTTCCAAGGTTGTTTGATAAAGTGGTGTGGCAACAAGGACGTTATTAACAGCTGCTTGTAGTGAAAACACCCATCAGTGTACAGTACCATAATGTTTTTCTCAGGTCATCTGTACTTATGATGTGTTCATATCAATCGTTTTGTCCCATTTGTCACTAACGGTCGGTCTTGTGCTCAGAACCCTTCTTACGCTTTGAACCCTGCATATTGCAGAACCTCAACTTTTCAGATCTTCTTTTTTAAAATAGGATTGTAAAACCCTGGAACTTTACATATATGTCTCTCTTATTTACATATTTTAATTTAAGACAGAGATGCACCTGGCATGATCCTCCCATTCACGCTTTTCCTCTTGGACTTGATTCTGATTTAAATCGAACAGTTTTTGACTCTGGGTGGCACAGTGGCATAGTAGTTAGCACGTCCGCCTCACAGCAAGAAGGTCCTGGGTTCGAGTCCCAGGCTCAGGGGTTTCTCTGTGCAGTTTGCATGTTCTCCCTGTGCTTCTGTGGGTTTCCTCCGGGTATTCCAGTTTCCTCCCACAGTCCAAAGACATGCACATTAGGCAAATTGGCTGTTCCAAATTGCCCCTAGTTGAGAGTGTGAATGGTTGTGTGTGTGTTCACCCTGTGATGGTCTGGCAAGCTGTTCAGGGTGTACCCCGCCTTCACCCAGTGTCGCCTGAAATAGGCTCCAGCCTCCCCGTGACTTCAGCAGGATTAAGCGGTTCGGCGAATGAGTAAGTGAGTTTTCTGCAGATTTCTTTTTCTATATGTGCTTTTGGATGTAATGTTTGAGGCGGCACAGTGGCGTAATGGTTAGCATATCCACTTCACAGCAAGAAGGTCCTGGGTTCGAGTTCAGAGCTCAGAGAAAGTGTTTCCATGGGGAGTATAGATGCTCTCCCCTGCTTGTGTAGATTTCCTCTGGGTACTCCAGTTTCCTACCATAGTCCAAAGACATATACATTAGGTTGTGTGTGTTGGTTCGGCGATGAACTGGCGAGCTGTTCAGGGAGTACCCTAACTTCGTCCAGAGCTGGCAGAGAAAAGCCTCCCATCTTCCCTAGTAGAATTAAGCAGATTGGTAAATAAATGTATTCTTTGATGTCCAATAAACCTAATAAAACAAAATAGGGTGGTTTTTTCTTTCTATTTTAATCTCTGTACTTATTATGGCCTTGAAACCCTCTTATTTTGAATTTAATGACAAAATGCAGTGGCTCTACGATACAATTTATAATATTGGAGGCTTTGTGCCTTCTTCAGTGAGAGAATCATTTGCAGACTCATGTAGGAGGTATAAATGGAAGTATTAAAGTGATAAAATAGTCTCAGTAAATAGAAAGAGAAACTGGGACAGCATACATGTAGTAGGCCAGGCCTCTGTCCGTTCTCGGGACATCTTTGTCAATGATGCGTATAGCCTCCTGAAGTTCTTCCAGGTCGAATGTCACCCGTTCAAAAAGTACCTACACAGATGAAGATACAGTCAAAGCAAATAAGAAGAAGCTAAATTTGTCTACTTATGTTTTTTTTCTCTGGCGGATCAAGAAGAAGCAAGTGGAAAGAGATAAACAACTGGAAAATGGAAAAGTGACGCAGTTTCAGTGGTAACCATTGAAGCTCTTTTCACACAGACCCTTTAACACCCAACTGTGCAGAACAATGTAAGAATTATACAGTTTTAAAGTACCAAACTAGCAAAAGAACCGAAAGTACCCATTTAAAATTTGTTTCACAGAGCCAATGTTACACGCACCAAATACAGTGTCTGTTCTGTTCTGACTTGCAAACCAGAGACACCTGAATTCTGACACTGTTAATGGTGTTAACAGCACGGAAACAGGGGTCCTGTGATGGCCTGGCAGGCTGTTCAAGGTGTAACCCTCTTTCACCCAGTGTTTGCTGAGTGGTTCGGCAACTGAGAGCACTATAATGCATTCTCTCTCTCTGTCTTCATTTAATCCTGCAAGCTTCATATCTCGCTTTCTGCTTCTGCCTACATGAGTGAAGTGCACTAAGACTTTTTAACCTAATTTAACTTGCACACCAATACAGCACTTGCCCTTTGCATCAAAAACATTCCCAGACGCAGCTTTTCTTGTTTCATATTTTCTCACAGACTTCCTGTCGACAAGAAATTCAAGAAATGCATCAGAAATTTAACCTGACATTCAAATTGTTGGTTTTAACCAATGTTTCACCTCTGGACACAGTATCAGTTCATCATTTACACACTGTGGAAAATGGTTTGTAAAAGTGTGGTTAGAGATTTTCTCACAGCTGCAATAAACCACTGGTGTGGTTATGGTAGCACTGTAGGTTATAGTAATTTACTTCCCGGTTTACAAGGTTTGCTCATCTTAAATAACAACAATAAAAAATAAATAAATAATAATTTGTAAATATTAGTACAATTACAATTATAAACAAATGCAACAGTAGCCTTCTTGGAATTATTTATTTGATTGGTATACATTTGGGTAGTTTTTGTTTTAAGAGTTGCCATTTGCCAGCTGTATGGTTTATTAAAGCTGCTATAAAAAACAATTATAATATTTACAGTATTCACATCGTGTGCATGACAGGGTAAATTTGGCACACCCTCCCCCTTAAAATTTTTTTTGTCTGTCCATTTGAAAACAAAGGCCCATACGTAGCAACTTTAAAAACTATGCACCTGCCTTATGACTGCCTTAGCCTATTGCAGTTGTGTTTTTTTTTTAACCTTTCCTGTGAGCTACACGGAAGGTACTGTGATGTGCCGATTTTTGTTCCGCAGGAAATTGTGTGTTTGTGTGTCTGCAGTCCCCGAGTGCGTGCTCAGTCCTAGTAAGTTGTTACTTTTCACGTGAGCTATCATTCATATTATTATTACTAGACATTTGAGAGCTTATAGAAATTGTACTAAAGTAAAGTACCATTACAATAGTTATTGCATTTACATACACAGGAACTTTCCAATAGGTCTAACACTGGGATCTAATAACAAGTTCTTCATTTTCAAGTTAGACAGTGCATGTATGTCTTTTTTTTTTTAAATAATATTAACAATACTGTGATGGCCTGGCGAGCTGTCCAGGGTGTACTCTGCCCTCGCCCAGAGTCGGCTGAGATGGGCGCCAGCCTCCCCACGACCCTAATTAGGATTAAGCGGTTCAGAAATTGAATGAATGAATGAATGAATATTAACAATAAAGTTAGCACTGATAAACTGCTGTGGTATAAGAATTATAAAACTTTGTGATATGTTGTTATATTAAAATACTTTCAGACCACTGCACTTCATTCCTAATTTTCACAAAATCCATGAATCAGGTACAAGCGTACATTTCCTGTTTTATTGATAATATCACACACAAAAGAATAATAGCTAAATCTTAATTTATTATGATTCACATAACTGTAAGCTTAATAGATTGTAGACTGGTAATTGTTGTACTGATAGCAAATTGCTCCTGCAACATAACATTTTATGACACAGACTTGTTAGTTTTACCTGTGCCTGAAGCTCCAGGAAAGAAATCCTTTCTATGACCTCTTTTGACTTGTACTGGTACTGCTGAGTTTCTCTTTCTCTTTCCTGTCTCTGTTCAAAATACCGCACTGCTGCTACCAGCTCAGCTGAGAAAAAGAGTAATGAGAGGAAAAGGAAGTGGGGAAATGGTTACACGTGTATAAAAGTACCAAACTGATATCAAGTTATCACTCGCTCACTCATTTGCCAAACCATTTACGTGGAGAGCCTGCAGCCTATCTCAAAGTAGGGTACACCCTGAACAATTTGCCAGACAACCATTCACACTCACACCTAAGGACAATTAGGAAAAGCCAATTAGCCTAACGTGCAAGTCTTTAGACTGTGGGAGGAAACCAGAGTACCCGGAGATACCCCCCGGATATCAAGTTATTCAGACGTAAAACTTGAAGCACAGAACCTGCTAGTCCTTCACAGCTAATTGCAAAATAGCATAATGTTTAAAATAAGGTGTACCATCAGTGCCATTAAGACGCAGACGAACAGCTCCAGGTAGCAGGTGCTGCCATTTCCTCTTCATAACAAGGTAACGTACTGACATCTCTTCCAGCAACAGGGTGCGCTCCAGAGATGTAGAGCTGCACGGATACATGCCAAATAAAAAGCGCCACACCAGACCTCGCTCCTCAGGAGACACACCACCTAAACAAACACACACACACACACACACACACACACACACACACACACACAGAGCATGTTTAATAAGTCTCTAGTGCAATTCCTGTACAGGTTGGCTCTAAGAAACAATATCAAGCTTTTGGTTTTGCCAAAGTTACAGGAAACTATTAGTGACAAAGTAAAGGCTAAAACTGAGCAGCATTTCGGTGTGAACTGTAAAACACTTTAATTACTGAACATTTTAAAGTACAGAATGACTACTAAACAACAGAAATGTTGTTTAGAAAAAAAAAAAACACCATCATAAATAATATAAGAAAATAAAAACAATACGTAATAATGCATCTGTAATTGTTGTGTCTAATTTGTCATTTGTTAAAGTGTTAATCAACTTTTCATTCATTCATTCATTCATTCATTCATTCATTTACTGAACTGCTTATTCCTTCTAGGGTTGCGCGGAGGCTCGAGCCTATCTCAGCAGATTCTGCTCAAAGGTGGGCTACACCCTGAACAGCTCGCCAGTCCATCCCAGGGCAGCACACTCACACAACCATTCACATTCACACTCAGGGACAATTTGGAACAGCCAGTTAACCTAATGTGCATGTATTTGAACTGCGGGAGGAAACCGAAGTACCTGAAGGAAACCCACGCAAGCACAGAGAACAAGAACATACAAACTACACACAGAAACCCCGTCGCCGAGCCCAGGAGCCCCCTTCTTGCTGTGAGGCAGATTTGCTAACCACCACGCTACCATGACGCCCTATTCCAATCATAATCATTTTATGCATATTTAAATTTGCTAAATTATTTGTATCAGGCCTGTTTGCTTGTAAAACCACAGCTTATAAGGTATCTATAGTTGAGGCAATGTCGTATGTGAGCAGGACGAGTTGTGATCATTTTCATTGCGATTGCAGTTAATCTTGCATACAGCAGAGGGCTCTAAACATCATGTTTGTGATAGCAGTATAAATAATACCAGCTTAAATATACTGTATATATAAAAAAATAAAGGTAACACAAGATTTACACAAACTAAACAAGAACTGAAAATTATATAAATACTGTACACCAAATGTATAACATATTGTTAAACCACGGTTAAAACCATCTATAATAGCACATGCAGCATGGCGAGATAAAGACATTGATCCAATTCTTATATAATAATTGGATAATAATTGTTTTCCAGGATAAACAAGCCAACAGAAAACAAAACACACACTGCTCTGCTGGACTTTATCCTCCTTCTTCAAGGACTTAAAGGAATCTTATTAAGCAATTCTGTGGCTTGATGGGCTGTGAATAAAATGCCACTGAATAAAATGTGTTTAGGGAATGAGAAGGATGTAGAACCTTAAAAGAGGAATTGTGAATTGCACCCAATGTCATTTTTTTTCTTCAGTGGTAGTTTTTTTTTTCAGCATTGTGAGTGAAAGAAGATTTGCTTAGTAAGAAGAATTATTTAAGATTTGCCAATACAGTGTTTTTACCACTTTTAAAACACCACACATAACATGCAATGTTTTCTCTCAGCAGTTTTCAATTAAATACACTGTACTGTCCAAAAATAAAATAAAATAAAAAATCGATTAAATTCTGAGTTTCCAGTGGGGCAGCATGGGGCCGTAGTGGGTAGCACATCCGCCTCACAGCAAGAAGGTTCTCGGTTTCAATCCTGGGCTTGGTGAGGGTGTTTCTGTATTGAATTGGCATGTTTGCATGTTCTCCCTGTGCTTGCATGGGTTTCTTCAGGGTGCTCCAGTTTCCTCCCACAGTCCAAAGACATGCACCTTAGGCTAACTGGCTGTTCTAAATTCCTAGAAGTGAGTGTGAATGGTGGTGTGTGTGTTGCCCTGCGATGGATTGGTGAACTGCTCAGAGCAGTACCCCACCTTTACTCAGAGTTGGCTGAGATAGGCTCCGACCTCCCTGCAATTCTAGGAGGATTAAACAGTTTGGCAAATGAGTGAACGGATTTCTGATGTTAGAAAACATACTTTAAGTTCGAGCGATTTAAAACAAACAAACAAACAAACAAACAAACCTTAAGTGATTCCTCTTTTCTGTCTCCTCTGAGTCAGAGCTGGTCATGCAACAGCAATTTGGTATAAATAATCATATCCAAAAAGTCAACATTTTTATTGTTAATTCTATGATTGCGACACTACATTCTACTTTATTATACATATTTCCAATTATTCGACAAATTATTGTGACATTTGGATGACTGGATTTTTTCCTGAGTCCCCTGAGGCACAGTATCACATGATTAACACTGCACACCCAGCCATCCACCCCTCGAACATTTTCACAGTAATATAAAAGCAAAAAGCCCGGTATTACTGCTCAGTTTCAAATCATGCAGTAATGCCAGTTCATATTTGTTCACAGTGTGGAGGAATTTCTCATCTGCATGTGTGGTGGATGTAGGCCAACCTGTGTTAGAAGTATTCCAGTGCATGAATGAAAAACACAACTGATTTACTTCTCCTATTACTGACTAATTTGGTCTGCAGTCAGCACTCTTACGAATCTCTTCCATTAGTCTGTACATATATTAACGTGACCAGTGTTATGCACTGCACTTGTTTATTGCCATAGCAGCCGTGCTCATACTAGCAGACCACAAAGTTGATACACAGATGTAGTGTTTGTCTGTAGTACACACCATTAGACAAAGAGTAAACAGTCATCACAGGGCCAGGAGAGATTTTCTTTATATGCGACCTAGTGTTTTCAAGCAGTGAGGCTCTTATGATTCTTCTGATTGTCCAGTTTTCAAAAGAATGGACTGGGAAATTTAGGCTTGCATGCATAAATAAATTATATATGAATTATGTGTGAAATAATGTTTAAAGATGTCTAGAGATAATAATATTAAAGGTAGGGTTTTTTTTTGTGTGTGTTAATTGTCTTAAATAGATGGGAATTAGGTACAGGTTACAGATGTGTTTAAAGTTATTGTCATGGTGAATAGGCACATTAGATATTGCTTAAATAAAGTGGTAGGATACATCACTGGAGGTCTAAATGTTACCGTTTTTAAATATGTACATGCGCAGTCTGGACTCGTCCACTCTCCCCTCCGCGTCCATAACACCTGGCAGCATCACGCGCTGGAAAACAGATGTGGGTGACGTCACCGGGGCGATATGTGACAAGTGAGACATCTGGCTGTCACTTCTCGCTGACTTTCCCATCTGAGAAATGCCACTTACTCTGTTTCTGTCTCTGTTGAATGTAACTTTCCCCTCCGACGGAGACGCGTCCGGACCCGTACCCTCCATATCTGGTCTGAAATGTTTGGGAGCAGGGCATGGGTTCGTGCACGAGCTTCGATCACATGCATGAACAAAGCAGCATCATAATTAAAGGGGAAACAACCGCGCTACTAAAAGCAAAACAGGACTGATCCCCGCACAGCGCACTGACAGGTTTCTAAAAAAAAAACTCTGCATTCCTCCTGTCACATGACTACCAACTGCGACCTCCTCAGGGTTCAGAGCTCAGAGTCTGATCAGAAAAACACATTTAACCCCCCCTGCTGGTAAGATCGTGTGCTTTTTATTTAGATCGGGGTGTGGTACTCGATCTAACACTCATTTTTCGGAGTCGTTGAAGCCTACTAGGAGGCTGGAGCCTATCCCAACTGACACTGGACGAAGGTGGGGTACACCCAGAACAGCTCGCCAGCCCATCGCAGTGCCAACACGCACACAACCATTCACACTCACACCCAGGGCCAATTTGGATCAGCCAGCATAATGTACATGTCTTTGGACTGTGGGAGGAAACCAGAGTAACCGGAGGAAACCTCCGCAAGGAGCAAGGAGGAGAACAAGCAAACGCCACACAGAAACACCCGTCCCGGGCCAGGAATCGAACCCAGGACCATCTTTCTGTGAGGTGGATACGCTAACCACTATGCCACTGCGCCGCCCATGTGGTGCTCGTCAAATTATATATTATCACTCACATTTATTAACAGACTAATCCAGTCTCACATGATTGATACTGCAAGCTTTCTATCATCATATTCACTCACTCACTCATTTGCCAAACCACTGGGGGCGGGTGGGGTGGGGTGTGTGTGTGTGTGTGTGTTTGTGTGTGTGTGTGTGTGGGTTGGTAGGGTTGTTGTGGGGGCTGGTAGTGGGGGAATGAAGCCTATCTACATCGCTACATATCAACTCTGGTTAACTCGGTGTTATCTTTCTAAACATTCATCGCCCATTCACTTACATGGTCTAATAGAATAGATTGTGCAGTAGGAAAAAGACAGAACATTTGACACACTGAGCAGATAGTTAGAAAGGATTTGGAGAGAGTATAATAATGATAAGAGATAAGAGATGATGTTCTTTATAAAAGACATATATTCTTATCTGATGAAATTTGTGTTTACCCGTGTTTGTTGCCGGACGTCTCTAATTAGACGAACTAGATTAATGAATCATTTTATTGGATTCCAATACATCTTAAATTAAAAATACTACAGACTATTATATACGTACATATAGAAATTAAGACCATGATACTCTAAATGTGGCCTAAGTACTCGATTAAGGAGCACTAAAATAATAAAGATCCGTATAAGATTCATGGCAGAAACCCTGAGGGCAAATATATCACTTCACTTGTCCCATAGTCCAGATGACCGTCAGGGCACCACAGACAATCCAGCCACCAGCTGTTTTCATGGCTATCTGTTCTCTGCTTCTCTAAAAACATTGCTCAGCTTCAGGCCTGTCTGTTCTGTGATGTTGTGTTGCAAGGATAGACATGATACATTAATCGTCATCTCAACAAATCAATTGATTGAAATACATGTTATTTAACTTAATATTTACCCATCACATCATTTAGTACAGTGTATAGTCTAGTATTTGAAATACACAGAACGCTACAGTATATAAATTATAAGTATATTATAGATGGCAGCAAAGGAGTGTAGTGGTTAGCATGTCTGCCTCACATCAAGAAGGTTCTGGGTTTGAGTCCCGAGCTCAGGTGCTTCTGTGTGGAGTTTGCATGTTCTCTCTGTGCTTGCGTGAGTTTCCTTCGGGTACTCCAGTTTCCTCCCACAGTCCAAAGACATGCACGTCAGGCTAATTGGATGTTCCAAACTGCCCGTAGCTGTGGATGTGGGAGTGAATGGTTGTGTATGTGTGTGTGAATGGAATGTGTTAGTCCTGTGATGGTCTGGTGAGCTGTTCAGGGTGTATCAGATCTTCGCCCAGTGTTTACTGAGGTTGGCACCAGCCTCCCCGCGACCCTAATAGGATTAAGCGGTTTGGAAAATGAGTGAAAGTGAGTATATTTTAAATTCACGTAAATACATGTTCTGCACTGATTTTCATTTTGTTCAGCAATAAATGGGTCAATTTCAGAAATGTAGCCCATCTGTCAAATCTCATGAAATGTTTCTAGCTGTTTACACATATTAGAATATTCCACATTCTTATATTTCAATCCTATTTACAATAGGATTGTCAGATAAAATAAAAAAACATTATTTTTTAGTTTGCTTGTTTGTTGTACTTTGCTGTAAGAGTTGTGTTAACCTCATAATATCCTACTGCACTTTCCTCTTCTGAAAAATACAGAGCTCACGCCATGATTTCAAAGCTGTGTTTGCCTTTAGACACACCCCTTATATGTGAATGCACTTTCCAGTGAGTTGACACCGATTTAACTTACAGACTTCTTAATCCCCTTCAAAGAACTGATTAACACCAGTGTAAGAGGTCAGGGCTTGGTAACTTTACTTAGTAACCATGAGTTAACCCTCAGGAAGTTAAACTTATTTTGTAACATACCATCCAGGTCCTGCTGCAGCAAAACAAGCCTGATTTCTGTTTATGCTGTCATGAACCTAAATATTATATACGCTCACAAAGTCTTGTAAGTGACATGATAACTTTGGTGGTTTTCTTTATATTAAGCATTAAACTGGCCTGAAGGCTTTCCATTTGTTTTCCATTTTCTTTTCCATTTTGTAAACAGCTTTCCTCCCTGTTGGATGATAAATTCCAAATTGTTTGGAGATGGCCTTAATGAATAGCAGCACTAATTACATATCCAACACACACACACACACACACACACACACACTCACTCACCTGAATTCCACTTTCTAGAATCTTAGATTCTACTTTTTTCTTTACTGTAGCTAAACAAGTTTTTATATCAGTTATTTATAAAATAAATAAATATATTTTATAAAGTTTATAGCAGTATTTCTGTTTAAGTGTAGATTGGAATGTGATGGATATATTGGTAAAAATGTTCTGGATAATTTTTAAGTGTCAGAGACTGCTAATTAATTAGTTATTTTATTTTATTTTTTTAAAGTACTAGGACGAATTTGCAGAAAAAAGTGCAAAAAAGTGTAAGTGTAATATAAGTGGGCAGACCTCAACAAGGATGTTGGTGACAGTGACTCATAAGTGGGTGGGAAAAATATTCAGTTCATCTTGGAAAGTCCTCTAACCTTGTGACAAAAACGGTACATCTTATTTATTAATTTGCTCAATTATTTGTTGTACCTTGATCTATTTAATCTCTTGGAATTTAATGTTCATTACATTCATTTTACTTTCTTACTCAGCTATTTTCCTTTCTCTACCTAGATGCAATATTTGATTAAATGTAATGACTGGACACTGGACAACGTTGGCCCTCAACATTGGATAAATTTCATAATGTATGTTCACTATGAGCCACACAGCAATGCCAGGCACCGGGCACAGGGCTTGGATCCTGGACGTTCTTGTTGTGAGGCAGAAGTGCTAAGCACCATGCCACTGTGACTCTCTCTGTTATAAGTCGCACTGAGTAAATACAGCTGGAAAAAATATTTTTGGGAGTATTCATTTGAGGCTGCAAAGCAACAAAACCTTTTTATTGGGAAGGGGGGATTCCTTCTAGGGTGGCACAGTGTGGTAGTGGTAAGCACAACCACCTCACAGCAAGAAGGTCCTGGATTCAAGTCCCGGGCTCAGCAAGGGCATTTCTGTGTGGTTTGTGCATGTTCTCTCCGTGCTTTCATGGGTTTTGTCCAGCTACTGGAAGGTACCGGTACAAAGACTTTCATATTAGGCTAACTGGCTGTTCCAATTTGCCCCTAGGTGTGAGTGTGAATGGTTGTGTGTGTATTTGCCTTGAAATGGAGTGGCAAGCTGTTCAGCGTGAACTCCGCCTTCGCCCAGAGATGGCTGAGATAGGCTTCTGCTTCCTCGTGACCCTAAGAGGGGTACGCAGTTCAGCAAATGAATGGATTCTTTTTTACAGTTTCTGTTTATAGTTTGTGTATTTTCCTTGCAAATTTTAATAATCACCTTTAGATTATTTTATTAATTAATCCATTTAGTATTTTACTTGGTAATATTTGAAGACCTGACAAAAAATACTAAAACAAAAATATGAGCATAGCATCTAATCATTGGCATTTCATCCTCTAAGTAAACTATGACACAAATTTGACACATATTTTATATGTGAAATCAATCAATGTTTATTGTCAATACGAATAATCTCAGATAGGGTCACTACATCTGTGCATATCAGGAAAAACACTGTTAGAAGCAACACAACATTTAAAAGTGTTTAACAAAGATATATGAAGTTAAGTCTCATCCATCTTATAATAACTTCATCACGACACATCGTCATACTGTCCATCATGTCCTGGAAGGAAAACTAAAAGTACTAGAGCCAAATCAATATTTGTGTTAACTGAGAACTTTATACAGTGTCTTTTCACATGAAAACTTGTGAGAAATAATGCTTATGCTTATGGCCACCTTCCTGCACTGACATATGTTTGACATGTTTTTACACACTGCATTAAATGAAGAATATGTGAGAGAAGTCACAAGTCTGAGCAAACATCAAGTATTATCATAATTTTTACGCGTAGAAGGAACTTTTGACAACGTCGTCTGTGGGTGTTTATGAGTCATACGATTCACTTGTAAATGTTGTGTAAAAAAAAAAAAACCACACAGAGAGATATCATCTTACATTTTTAAGTAAACCAGGACAAGAAATAAGAATTGATGTATTGGAAAGCAAAGTATAAGAGCACATAAACAAAGTGACCACAAACTTAAATGATAATGGAAGAGAAAGAAAAAATATGAGAAGGGTATTGTCTCTGGAGGTGTTCTCAGTATCAGCATCTGAAAATGTAAATAATAATAATAATAATAATAATAGTAATAATAATAATAATATTAATAATAATAATAATACATCATCTGCTCTGCCTCTGATATCCTATTTCCATGTATGAATGCTGCCTGTGTGGTTGACTCTGTTGTTTGGATTACCTCAGCTGTGTGGTTTGTCTTCTTGATGTACCTCAAGTATCCTTATAAACTTGGATTGTGTCATGGATTTGTCTGCCTGTCCATTTCAATAAAGCACCTGACTTTGCACAATGAACTTTTTGTTTATAAAAATATAAATAAATAAATAAAAATAATAAAACAATAACTTACCTGTATTATTAGCAGTGTTATCAGTGGTACAGAGGATGGTTGTGTCTGTAGTCACCTCCTCTTGGACAATGATGTTCGTTCCATTTGCATAATGCTGCAATATTTTCTGATCAGTTCGGTAGATGAAATTGCAGAAGTACCTTCCGATGTCATTTAGCTGGAGCATGTAGAGTGAAAGGCTTGCACTTCGTTGACTGTTATTAGTGTTCTCATGCAACCTTCCTCTGAGCTGGGAAAGGTTTCCAACCTCGTGTAGATGTTTATGAGCATCCTCCATGTACCACTCTACACGGAATTTAGAAATGCGCTCTCCTTCATCTGCATGGATGTGACATGACAGCGTAACATTTTCTCCCTCAGTGAGGTGCACAGTGGCTGGCTGTTGTTTTACACATATATGACCACTGACAAATGCTGTGGTTAGGCACAGAAGTAAGAAGTAAGTAAGTAGTAAGAATTGTCATTTAAGACAGTATACAATTATATAGATAGAAATAAAAATGTATATATATATATATATATATATAGTGAAACTTTTAAACGCTTTAACAAGTTAGCTGTTGATGATTATTTATCCAAAACCTACAAACAAATTGATCCTTACAGAAGAATCACACACACACACACACACACACACACACACTAAAATCTGACTAGCATCACAGAAGAGATTCCTGAAACAGGCGAACACTGACACTGAGATGGAAACTGACAGTTTAATTTTGATTGCCGTTTGAAAGTTTGAAGTTTGAAATGGCCACAAGTTGAATTTGTTTTTTAAAGTGGAATTATTGGCAGCCTTGATATAAGCATGTTTACACAATCGGAAGCTGTGTCTATCAAAACCCAATACTGTTGTTGTAATTTGTTGGGGCAAAAAAGAAATAAATAGAAAATTAAATCTTCACTCGGGGGCTGCCATCCGCTGGAAAACAGCTTCGACACAGTACATGTGCATGTAGTCTACATCTACGGCCATCTACCACACTAAACATATTTTTAGATTCGAAAGGTTTAAAGCCGTATTAGCTTTTTAAGATGTCTTTTAAGCACCCTTTCGTCCCTGGCCTTGTCAACCTTCGGCTGTCAGTGCGTAAAAAAATTGTTCGGGTATGCATCTTCCACCAAGGTTTTCCATTTTAGCGGATGCCGCCTTAATTTTTATTATTTTTTTCGCAGATCACTAATTTCTTTGTTCAGTCATATGTTGGGATATATTATTTATTGTTCACATATTTTTCATATACATATACAGTGTGTGTGCGTGTGTGTGTGTGTGTGTGTGTGTGTGTGTATAAAACATTGCATGTTTTATACATTATACATTATATGCAATGTTTCTGTAAAGGGTGCCATTCCTTTTTTTGACCAGTAATAAAGTACATGCCTGTACAATACTGTATTTAAACAGTTAAAACTTTGAATGCATGAAAACATCTTACCTGAAAAATGGATTACAGCAATAAGGAACTCATTAGGTAGCATCTCTTCCTGAATGAAAGAAAGGACACAATCTCCTGCATAATCACATTACATAACATCTCAATCAATTTGCCCTTTCCATAAACACTATAACTTGTGGTGTATTTTTATGCAAAATCATAAAAAACTGCAGTACAAAATAGAGCTACACATTGATATTGATGCCATGAATGCATCCAGACTGAAATATACATTAACTAATCTAAATGTAAGGAAATTTTCTAATAATACACTCTAGACACTCAGGTATATTCAAAGATTACATTCATCAGCTTATGATACTTTCAGTTTGATTAATCATCAGCTTTCACCTGATTTGTGTATAGTAAGTACTGCATAAGAGCAGCATTGAATAATTGTAAACAAATTTATATCAGAGAATTTTACTCTTTTAAGAGTGAACAAATACAGTACTGTATTTTTAAATTTCTTCACTTCTCTCTTCTTTGTTTTTGTTTATTAGCCATACCTTTACATCAGTACACTTGTCGTAATGATTTTTTTGGTTCCCATTGCCTACAATAGCATTGTTCAATACATTTTGACCAAAAAATTATAGAGAAGTAATATTTTACTTCTTTTTACTAGGAGCCCTTTAGACAAAAGTGGTGGTGTATAATCTTCACTGCACACGACTGTATAAACACGTGGCATTTATTTCCACACATGCAGCATGTGTAAAAAGGAGCTTGCAGTACAAAAACAATCAGCTTGACAAAAATACTAGGGTCTATTTTTGGATTTAATCCAATATATGTGTAAATGTATAGGTATATATTTTAAAGTTGTGACTTACCTATTAATCCCTCCAAGAAAAAAGCTTTGTTGTTGTTGTTGTTGTTGCGCTTATCTGTCCCTTAAAACCTATGCTTTGAGGGAACAATGTGCTGGGGGGTTTCACACCTCTGTAATGTTAAGCTCTCATTTCCTTGTTGAGCAGCATTTCATAAACCAAATATGTTTCACTGCTGCGCAACATACAGCAAGGATAGAGGGTGGTGGGAGGGGGTGTGTGTGGTCTCAGGCATCACCACATAAGCAGTATTTGGATGAAGAGTGCATGTTCACCTTCATGTGATAAGGAGTGATTTTTTTTTTGCACCTTCTCATTAAAAACACTTCCTGCATATTTCTTAACCCATGTGGTTATGGAGAAACAGGAAGTGTAGAGCAAGAAAAGACAGAAAAAAAAACTTGTCAGTAAGATCTTGCAAAATACAGGACTTGTGACTGTTCAGCTTCTACTTCTTATACTTCTGTTCAGTGTGAGTGTCTTCTTTTCAACTTTAAAGGAAATGCAATTATAATCGTGTATAATATATATATATATAAAAAAGTGTATATATATATATATATATTTGCAATATATATATTTGCAATATATATATTTGCAAGGTATGTGTGTACTTCTGAAAGGTTAAAGGTTAGGTTTTATAAGTTAGAAATATTCAAAAGCAATAAGTTTTCATCATTATTATTATAATTTTTTTTTTTAATTTGTTATTATTTTTTTATTATTATAATTTTTTTACGTATAACTACTCATTAGTTTTTACCAATTGATTGTCTTTAGATGGGACTTTCACTGTGGATAACAATAATTAGCATTCGTTATATGTTCTGCGATGCCACCAGTACTACAGGTAAGACATATTTCTATCATTAAGTAAAAAATTAAACATTTGACACCACTTATCATGTTAGCAAGAAATTCAGAAAAAAGCACCATATGTGTCAGAAAACATAATACTTCCTCTGTATGTTATATAGCACTGGCACTGTAGGCTCCTTCTGTTTTGTAGAAAATTTGGAAAGAAGACTTTTTTCCCACTGAAAGCTTAAGACTGAAACATAGTTGTGTGGGTAACTTGTAAGAGTATCAGACTTGTTGATGTCAATGTCATATTCGTTCATATACCTCATACTTCTGTTTTTTTCTAAAAGACAAATGCTTTAAAGCTAAAATATATAAACACAAAAGCTAAATGTTAGTTTACTATTGTGATCAAATCTCTAATCATTTACTTTGTTAAAGAAAGATACAAAATGTACTTAAGCATATTTTATTTCATTTTTTTTTTTTGGCCAGTATGATAAGACAAAAGTCTTTGCTAAACATTAATACACATCAATTAAAATTAATTTAGTAAATGCTTTGTGTTTATCACAGCACCTTACAACAGCAATACAACAGAGACCTTCAGTAAGTATCAAAGACTAAAGACTGATTGTAATATTTGCAAATATTTGCTCATTTTGCTAAAGTTACAAGGCACCACAACATAAAGTATAAAGGGCAGTTGTTGTGTGTTAAATAAATAACAGTTATATGCTGAAGGCAAGATGGATGTCGATAAATAATCAATTGAATAGGGACTATTCAGTTCAGTGACATTCACCAAGCCTAAGGCACATAATTGTTTTAGTTATACTACAGGGGAACATAAGCAAAAAACCTAAAACATGATTTTTATGGTTTATTTCTTAAATATTTTAAATCATCACTGATGCAGTTGAATCTCTGACTGCACACATGAACAGGTGCAGAGAAGAGCTGGTGTAACATCGTTTATTTAACTCTCAAAAGGTTTTAGTATATGCTAACAAAAAGAAAAGCAAACTAGAACAATAATTTTATAGAACATTTATAGTATTTTTATAGTATAATTCGATATGTTAACCATGACAGAGGCAAGTCAGGTGAGCTCTGCTCTTTGAGCCAAGCAAAGCGTTATGTAATTAATGATGTCTGTTTAGCCTACTCATTCATAGTTTTGTACGTACTACACAGAAACATAAGTAAACCATTCTCCATAAAGGTATTTAAGTATAGACTATAGAGATTCACCAGAAAAACAAACCAAAACAATATTTTTATGGTTTATTGTTCCATTTTAAAGCATTATAATAATGATGCCACCTGCTCCACGTGGTTGTTACAAACTGTGAATGTTGGTCATAATTCTCTTTAATCTCGAAATAATGGACCAATCAGATCACGCTGTTCCCGTGTAGCGTAACAATAATTATTTACAGTTTTTTACCTGTACTTACTTGCACTGATTATTGAATATGGATTTTTATAATATAAAATTGAAATTTTAAGAAATTGGGAAACAGGGACAGAAAATACAGTAAAAAAACAAACAAAAACAAAACAAAACAACAACAGCAACAAAAAAAACCAAAAGCAAACAAACAAACAAACAAACAAACAAACAAAAACAAAACAAAAACAAAGGCCATTGGTGAATATTTTCTGTGCAAATGAATAAGAGATTGTTATTCATACCAAGGATAAAACATGGCCCATGAGTTAGTAGTGAAAATCCTTGTGGAGCAATAAGTCTATGTTTGGCTTTTCTGTTTATAAAAGTACCAGTGTATTGAAGAAGCTTCTGGTTCTTTGACTCTGTCAGGGTCAGCAGGTCATATATTTCAAACAGGATGTGGTCGGCATCAAGGAACAAATATTAACAATTGGTTAATAAAAAAACAGCTAGCAGCGTGTAACACCTTAAATACTGTAGTTTTTAAATTGTAAACAATCTAAACCTTATTTGAGTAATAGCAGAAGTTTATATTCACATCCTTTCTAATTCTGAAACAGTGCACTGACCTAAATTGTAATATTTAAATAATGAATCTATACCACTACTACTATTTTTTGCTATGTTGAGAACACTGTATATTGCATAATATTACATTGCTATATTGGATCAGTGTCTATGGTTCTTAAATGAATGCGAAAAAACACAACCTGCCTTCCTTAGCAAAACATTATAAGCTTTGGAAACCTTACGTAAATTAAACTGATATGCCAAATCATATGTTAAGAGCTGTAAGATAAGAAAACGTGATTATTTAAGTGCCTGATTGGTCACAATCCCTTTCTTTTTTGCTTTTTTGTTGTTTAACAGCAACTACATCACCAGCATATCAGAGCACATACATCGCCATCTATGTTTCTGTAACTCTCATTCTGCTATCAGCTATTATTTTTGCAGTGGTGTTTATCTACATACGAAAAAGGTGGGCTAAATATATATATTTTTTTGTCCTGAACAAGCAAGCAAACTAAATAACTATATATAATTTAAACATTTATAATCAGGTACATACATCAGGTTTTCAGGCTATCTGGTTTATAGATCAGGTGTTCAGGATATCAGAACATAATCTTAGTAATGATACAGACAAACCAAATTAGAACTTCTCTTATTCATAACGGACTGTTCACAAAAAGTTTTCTGCTGGTTAGGACAAGGTTCAACATACTGAATGGGACCAAAAGCAAATGAACATTTGTATGTTTACAGAAATATAAATTTACTTGCAGGAGAGGAGCTCATTTTGATCGACAGGAGTCAAGCTACTATGGAAATTCTGATGTGTCTAGTACAGCAGAACATTATGGGTAAGGAATTGCTTTGAATCATGCGTCAAAGCAAAAGAAAATCTCTGAACCCAATGTAACTACAGCTATGTTGAAACATATGCTGGTCTTGCAACAACACTTTTGTTCACACAACAGATCAAAGTTTCCTTAATGTTAATATAACTGACAGAATAATAGTAATAATAATAAAAAAATCTAATCTAAGAAATATTACAATGCCATTTTTACACAGGTATAGATCTTCCGAAAAGGAAAAGGACAACCGTAAGCCAAAGCCTTCTTTAACTCTGAAAGAGGAGCCAGTTTACATCAATGTCCAGGTAGTGTACTGTAGCTAATGCAAAAATAAAAAAAAAACATGAATAATGATGTGATTTCTACCTAGTGCACCATGTTATTATATAATGCAATTTTATTTTATTTTTTTGTCTCATACTATGTAGGGCACTAGGAATCACACTGAAAAAGTTCATTGTTTGAATTTCAACCAAGGGCCATTCACAGTCCAAGGACATGTACATTTGGTCAACTGGCGACTCTAAATTGCCAAGAAGTGTGAATGTGTGTGTCTGTGAATGGTTGTTCGTATCTGTTTGCCCTACAATAGAATGACGACTTGTTCAGGGTATAGCCCACCTATCGCCCAAGTCAGTTAGGATTGGCTTTAGGTTCCCTCATGACCTTGCCGGATACAGTAAGTGGTATAAAGAATCTGAAGTCACGACCTTTAACCTCAGTTCGCACTTCTGCAAAACCATCTTGGAGCACTTCCATTGCCGAGTACTCACTAAAAAAAAGGGAATGATAGCGCTAACAAGGAATATTCTGGTGATAGTATTTTATTAAAGACAGAAAACATGTCCTAAATTAAATACAGAGACATTTATGACTTTAACAGAAACCTCTCTCTACATTGGGAGGCCTTCAAAAGACTTGAGGCATATAACTACTTGATGTTTAGCTTAAAGGCTTGAAAAAGCAGTGAAAATTGCTGCTTTCTAATGTAAGTACATATTTATTGTTTAAATATATGATTCACAAGGGCTTACAGTTACATGCTGATCTGCTGGGTGAGATAGAAGGCATGGAAGTCAAAATTCTTGATGATAAAAAGTTATAAATTACAAGGAAGTTAATGAAATACTTGCTTGTAATAATTTGTCTTCCATTTGAACTAAACAAAGCTAATATATATCATTAAAAAAAAAAAAAAAAAAAACTATTTGAATTCTCTTGTTTACCCAAGCTAAATTATGGACATGCACAAATTCAGTGTAGTTTAAGCCTCAGAAACCCGATTAAGTACTTGATAACTTGCAGGAAGCTTGCTAAAAGAAGTTCTTCACTATGTTAAAAATAACTATTAAGTAGAAGTACATTGTATATGACGAAGGCGATCACATAATTTTCTCACCAGAGACAAAATGATCAGTGTATAAGCAAAGCTGGATTCCTTTTTGTCTCCACGTTAAATGTTTGCTAGCTAGCCACCATGTTAAATGTTTGCTAATCAAGTTTTCAAGTTTTCAAGTTTATTTGTCATATACAGGTAACAATGAAACATCACTACCGGCAATGAAATTCTTG
>JBCNYH010000013.1:10277069-10292617 GCA_039654325.1 Tandanus tandanus
TGATATATATATATATATATATATATATATGTGTGTGTGTGTGTGTGTGTGTGTGTGTGTGTGTGTGTGTGTGTGTGAAACTGGCATGTCTGGAGGAAACCAATGTAAGCAGGGGAGAACATGCACACTTAAACCCAGGACCTTCTTGCTGTGAGGTAGACATGCTAACCACTTCACCACTGTGCTGCCCACATATGTTATTGCATGTACAATATGTTGTATAGTTGTAGTTTTCTCATTTGTAACATTTTGCAGGAAATTGAGCAGACTGCAGCTCATATCTCTGCAAAACTTTGGTGTGAACTTGTCAAACGTTCTATTTGAATAGCATTAATAACAGACCTACATCACATTCTCACTTGGAAATAAGCCTATTTTTTTATTTTAAATGCTTAAGACCAAAAGTGAAAGGACAAAAGAGAAGAGAGGGAGAAAGGACAGGTGTCCTCAATCCCTGATGACAAGTGCCTGGGAAATGTGCACACATAACAAATAAAATAATAATAATAATGTTGATAAAAAACAAAAAAATAAAATAAAAATAACTCATCAACAACATCACTGGTAAAATACAAAAAAAATTAAAGAGGACAATGTGTCAAATTCACAGAGCAGTTCAGTACAAAGGCTGGAATACTGAGAGGCTGATAATAGGCTAGGGTATAGGGTTTGCAACACTTTTATTTATTTACTTTTTATTAAAGTCAAATGACTTTCAACAAATGTTTCAAATGTCCACAACAGCACAATAACCTAGCTGTTAGCTAACTAATGTACAATACTGAATACTGTCAATATCAGGAGATAAAGCATAATGTTACCTCTTTGGTTGAACTTCATGTAGACTGCTTTCTTACTGAAGCTGTGCTGTCAAAACTTCTAGCTTAGGAACGGTCAGTCATGTCTTCTTGCCACTCAAAATGTACACTTTGAGTAGTTTAATAAAAAAAAAGTGTCTTCAAAACTAAAATATTAGTCGACGTTCATCACTATGATATTGATGGATAGTGACCGGACATGTAAAGGGATGATAGCAGTAAATCACCAAAGCTACACTGCATCCTATACTATATCTTCCTTTGCATTATTCCTATTTTTTCTTTGGCCAAACAGTGCAGGATTATAGCAAATATAAGCCGAGCATTTTTAAATAGAGAATAGGAGCCATGCATTGCAGGGAGAGGTAGGCTGGGTGCATTTGCAGACATTCAATCTTAAATAAAAAGTCAATGTGAATCAACAATGTTCACTCACCGGGATCCAAACTCAAGATCAGAATACAATCAGGTCAACCATCCAAGCAAAATAGTTCATCAAAAGCGAATTCAGCGACAAGGTCAAAACAGGCAACGCTAACATATCTATGTTCATATCTGTGCCTGAGCCCCAATTCCATGCCTATGCCAGATACTCAGAAGAATATCTCCAGTGGCATGCCATAAATAGAGGCACGAAAAAAAAAAAAAAGGTTTGGTTACTCCATTCATGCTCCCACTGAAAACTGATTATTTCCGCAGAATCAGTTTTATTGGCCAAGTTTGTGTGTATTAGCAAGGAATTTGATTTTCAATCACTGTACAGAAAACATTTAACAAAAATTAAGTCAAATAAGAATAAATATAAAGTAAAGAAATAAACTGTAAACTGTCTATTTCCTGGCTTCATAGTTACATTAATAATAATTACCTTTTGCCACAGCTCCAGTGGAAATTGGAATCATTAGATTAATGCACTGTGAATGGTTGATGCCAGAACTGAACTGAAGCAGTGACTGAACTGGAACTACTGACACCTACTGAATTCAAATACTCACACTGCCTACTACTGTATATAGAGGCAGGAAGAAAAGACTCTCAACAGAGATGTGATGCAGTTCAACTGGTGCCGTGTTGCTACCTAACTAGCTAAAGTGTCTTAGCTTGGGTTTTTCCACAGTAATATGGACTTCCTGCTTTGTGAAGTATGTCATATCCAGTCTCACATATTTTACACGTCTCACTTTCCATTAAAATATGCAGGTGTTAATGCACAATACCTGTCACTTTACCATTATTGAAGACGAAATTGTAATGAAAATACACATTTGGTTATGTATCCCTTGTTTGTTTTACAAGATATGCTTTCATTCATTTGCTGAACTGCTTTATCCATTATTAGGGTTGTGGGGAGTCTGGGTCTATCTCATTTGACTCTGAGTGAAGGAAGGGTACACCCTGAACAGCTTGTCAGTCCATGGCTGGGCCAACACACACACATTCACACCTAGGGATTTTGGAACAGCAAACTGAGCATGTTTTAAGATTATTCATTAATTCATTCAAGATTATTCATTCATTATTCATTCATTCATCCACTTAATCCTAATTAGGGACACAGGGAGGCTGGTGCCCATCTCATCTAACTCTGGGCAAAGGTGGGGTACACCCTGAACTGCTTGACAGGCCATTGCAGGGCACACATACAGCCATTCACACTCACACCTAGGGACAATTCACAATCACCACTCAGCTGAAACTGAGCATGTGTTTGGACTGTGGGAGGAAACTGGGGTACCCGGAGGAAACCCATGCAAGTACGTGGAGAACATGCAAACTCCAACAGAAATATTACAATTATTACTATTATTATTATTATTATTATTATTATTAAGGAAGCAAAAGTTTGACTTATTATCAAACACCATTTTGTCTGATCAGAGAAAAACACATGCTGCTAATAAATGCAACACTGACGTCTGGAGGACACATAAAGTAACACAATTACAAAGCTGCTTTTACATGTTGCCATCCATGCCATTGTCCTCAAACGTTTGCTTGTCCTGCATTGATCAAGTGGCAGTGTTAGCCTGGTGGCTGGGTGATGGATTACTGAACCGAAGGTCTGTGGTTCAAGCCCCACTGTCACCGGGTTATCACTACCCCCCACCCCTCCAGTGCAGCTAACTGGGTTATCAAAGGCCCGCCATGTCTCTCTGTCTGTGGTGAGAGGCATGTAAAAGAACCATTGATGACTTTCATAAAGAGTAGGCTGCATTTCCGTCAGTATTTTTCTGCCCGGCAGGGTGTACTCTGCCCTCGCCCAGTGTCGGCTGAGATGGGCGCCAGTCTCCCCGTAACCCTAATTAGGATTAAGCAGTTCAGTAAATGAATGAATGCTTTGATCAAGATTTTAAAAAGTGAAGGAACTGTTCTATTTCTTTTTAATTGTGTAACTATATAAGTGTGCAGTTTTAACCAGTCAGTGCATGAATTGTGGAAGTTTTTTCTTTTTTTTTTTTTTTCTGAGTTTGGTGCTGGACAATATTCATCCCTTATTAAGGTCACAAGGAAGCTGGAGTCCAACCCAAATAACTCCAGGCAAAGGTGGGGTACACCTATCAATTAGCCTAATGTGCATGTCTTTGTGATGTGGGAGAAAACTCACGCAAGCACAGGGAGAACATGCAAACTCTACATAGAAATGCCCTCAATGACCCCCGGAACACTACCACGCCACCATGCTGCCCACTGTGTAATACTGTGATATATGAGACTTTTCAACAAGTAAAAACTATATGATCCTAGAAGAATTATGCCAAAATAATAGAATCAAGCAAAAAAATTTAGGGGCTGTGAAGCAATTATGGGGTTGTCAGTCACTGTAGTTTGCTTCAGTAGTTTAACATTTCTTAGTAATACTGTAAACTGGGTAATATTCCCAAATGAGAGGCAAGTCGGCCTGGTGATACAGATAACAAAGACATACGTTTCCATATCAACTAGCTTACATAAAATCTTAAAGCCCCAAAAAAAAAAAAAAAACCCCATCAAACAGGGGAAGTGTGTGTATGTGTGTGTTCGTTGGTGTGTATCACTGAATGTAAAAAGAAATGGACGCAGCCTACCATGACGTTACCCATAAGTTTGTGCTCATTGAATGTAAAAAGAAGGTGTGTCTGTGTATATCTATGAAAACATTATCACCAGATAAATTAAGATTTTTACATACACACACACACACACACACACACACACACACACACACACACACACACACACGTATGAGTATGGCTTTGCTAGTGGAACACTAGTTTTTGTGAGTTTCGGTTTCCGTACAAAAACAAATCGATCACTTTGGACATGGGATTTAGGATTTTGCACATGCTACAGAATACTTCTAGCAGACTGAACAAATTTCAATCAGTTCCACATTCATATGTCCCAAAATTTTGTGCTTTCCAAAAACCTTTGGGCAGTTGGACACCATGAAACTCACAAAGCCTGGCAATTTTAATGTACACAAAGTTAGGCCATAAAACCTGTGTATCATTCTGAGGGATGGTTTTGACTATCTAATGGCATGATTTAGATCTTGTTTTATTTAACTTGAACATTTAGACTAAGTGTCCCAATTTGTGGTTCCATTAGCAAAACCATACACATATACATATCACATATGCTGAGTAAGAATTACAGATTTACAAACATTGTCAGTCAGATACCAGAAAGTATTTTAACAGTTTTGAAAAAGTGTACCAGGTATCAAACACACAAACGACAAAATAAAACCTTACCATTAATAAGCTGAACCTCACAACCCAACTGTGTGTAAGTGAGGTTATGGCGCACCTCTGTAATGCTCCTGTTTCGTTTACTCCATGTGCACAGTACCACCCTTGCTTTGACCACAGATGAATCTTATCACTGTGAAGTATTATCAGCAGTGTTTCCTCTACCACTGTATTTGGCAGGGTGGATCGTCCTGCTAACATGACTTGGTTTTCAAAAAAAAAAAAGTGCGGTATGCATTTGCTTTACTCTAATAACCCCAAATAAAATCCAGAATGAATCTCAGCCAACTCAGGGGTAAAGTGGGGTACACCCTGGACAGGCATATTTTGACTATTAACAGACACCATTTTGTCTATTTATTCATTCATTAATTTTCTAGGTCGCTTAATCCTAATTAGGGTCACGGGGAGGCTGGCGCCCATCTCAGCTGACTCCGGGCGAGGGCGGGGTACACCCTGGACTGCTCGCCAGGCCATCACAGGGCCAGCATTTTGTCTAATCAAAGAAAAAAGACATGACGCTAATGAAGAATGGAACACTGACCCCTGGAGGACACATAAAATAACACAGTTTAAAGTTGCTTTTACATGGTGCCATCCATAGTTGCCCCAAGTCCTCAAAAACTTGTTTGTGCCCACTTCAAGATTTTGAATAGCACGGTTGAGGGTACTGTTCCATTTCTTTTGAATTTGCAACTACTTGAACATGCAAATTCAGTGTGTCATTCCATAATGTGTTTGTCGAACTGCTTTATCCTTTATTACAGTTGAGCTGGAGCCTCTCTCAGCTGACTCTGGGCAAAGGTGGGGTATACCCTCAACAGCATGGCAATCCATCGCAGGGCCAACACACACAACCATTCACACTTTCACTCACACCTAGGGGCAATCTGGAACAGGCAATTAGCCTAATGCAAAAGTCTTTGGTCTGTGGGAGGAAACCCACACAAGAACGGGAAGAACATGCAAACTCCACACAGAAATGCCCTCACTGCATTGCTAACCACAATGCCACCATGCCACCTAATCTATAATATGTACTGTTAAAGAACTGAGGCTGTGCAACAAGTAAAGACTGGGAACCTAAACAATTATGCAACAATAATAGATAATTGAAATAAATCAATAATATAATAATCGAGCAAAAACTGTGCAACTGTGCAATGTTTATAGGTTTGGCCATAAATTGAGGAGCTGAGGAAAAACTTATGAGGTTGCTGTGGTTTACTTTGCCACTGGTGTTATAGTGAATAGGAGTTTATGGGGATTAAAAAAAAGCAGATATAAAATATTAAAACTCAACATTTGTACCATGCGATGTTATGATTTAGTGGCTTCACCAGGTTACACTTAAAGCAGATTGAAGTCCTTGAACTATCTGGGTTTCCTCTGGGTACTCTAGGTTCCTCTCACAGTCCAAATATAACTGCTCCAAATTGCCCATAGATGTGGTTGTAAGTGTGAATGGTTTTGTGGTTTGCCCTGCGATGGTCTGGTGAGCAGTTCAGGCTGTATCACCATGTTGGGTGAAATAGGCTCCAGCCTCCCTATGAACCTAGTAATAGAATAAAGCGGTTCGGCAAATAAGTGAAAGAGAGTGAGTATTTTGTTTGTGCATAAATCAAGATGTGTAGCTAATGAGTTTCATATCCTGCAAGTCCTAATAAATAAAAATAAAATTTCTTAGTAATACATTGTGTAATATTCCCAGATGACAGCTGTGTAGGACTGGTGGTACAGATAACCACTAAAACAATCATATCCATTTAAAATAGCTTATGTACAATCCTGAACCAGCAGGAAAAATGTGATTGAAAATGTGAATGTAATAATATAGAGGTATAAAATTTAAGCTGTGCAGATGAATTTTATATTCTATATATGTGAGAATGTATAGGGGAGCTACAAAATAAATTTAGTTGCACACCTCTGAATGCTTTCTATCTTAGTAATAAGCAAAGTAGACACCCAGACCTGGGTGGCATAGCCAATACGTGCCCACACCAAACCCAGATAAAGTGTGCACCTCTCTACTCAGCTCCCCCTTCATCTAGTCTATCCAACTGTGGAAAGCCCACAGCCATGCTTCTTGTTTCTATATTTGTTTATAGTTGGTTACTGGGTACATATGGTACTCTATACCTTGGTGTCACCAAGTTTGTGTAGGTGAACTTTTTTGGGGCTTATTCACATGCTCACAGTGTGTCTTCTGATTTGGGTTATTAATTGTTTGGTTTGGTTAATTGTTAGTTATTTTACTGTCATATTAATCATGTCAGGTTTTTTTGTATTGTTTAATTTGTGCTTTGTTTCCTTTTTTAAAGTGCCATTAAAAATGTTAAGGAACCACTTTGGCTCTCTGAAGCATTAAGAACCTGAGCACCCTAATGGAACCTTGAAAGTCCCCTGGGTGGTATTTATTTATATGCATAAAAAATGAACTATATACAGTTATGGGGAAAGAAATTAACTGATCATTGTTAATGTGAACCCCTATCTTATATTAGATATATATTAGAGTTTAAAGTGACATATTTTTTCCAAACAATATTTACATTTTACAGTAAGTTTTATGTGCATGCATTCTACTTAGAATTCTTTAGGAACACATGTAATAAATTATGTCATTTAATCATTTATTTACACTGATCAGCCATAACATTAAGAAAATTATGACCACTGACATTACATTGACACTGACATACATACCATAACATTGATTATCTTATTACAGTGGCACCTGCTAAGGAGTGGGATGTTTTAGCCAGAAAGTGAACAGTCAGTTCTCGAAGTTGATGTGTTGGAAGAAGAAAAAAATGAGCAAGTGTAGAGACATGAGTGACATTGATAAGTTTCACACTGTGACTTCCAAAACGATTAGGTCTATTCTTCTTCAAAAGAGCAGGTCTTGTGGAGTGTTCCTGGTGTGCAGTTCCAAAGAGCAGGTCTTGTGGAGTGTTCCTGGTGTGCAGTGGTAAGTACCTACCAAAGGTAGTCCCAGGAGAACAACCAATAAACTGGCAAATGTGTCATGAATGCCTGAGACTCACAGAGTCTTGCTAAGTATAGAGCTGCGTCGTCCTATAGGCAAGTCAGGTGGTGTTAATGTCATAGCTGACGGTGGGAGGAAACCGGAGAACCCGGAAGAAGCCCACGCAAGCACAGGGAGAGCATGCAAACTCCACACAGATCTCTCGAACCCAGGACCGTCTTGCTGTGAGGCAGATGAGTTAACCACTACACCACTGTGCCGTTCTATTGACAATTGTGTTTTCTTTAAACAGTTGTAAATGTACTACACCATTTAAATTTTTTTTACAGAATTTGAATCCAGTTTGAATTATCAGCACATTGTCTTTAGTAAGCAAACTAAATGACCTGTGTGGTTCTTACGAAGGTAAAGGTTGTCCCAAATAAATAAATAAATAAATAAATAAAAAATCATGTCTGATCATTATGAAAATAATTTACAGTAGGTTGGTTTTTTTTTTTTTCTTTTTTTTTTTTTTACAACAGCAGTCAGGGGAACAGCAGATGTTTCCTGTGGCACACTGAGATCCACCAAATGGGTTTATTTAAATTACAGTTTTTGGACTGTGGTGCTATAAAATACTTTCCATATAATGAAAGCACAAACAGATGGAATAACTTTTATTTCATATTCAATACAATAAAAACAATAAATCTGTTTTTTTTTTAAATTAGTTACCCATCCGTATACTGTATGCAGTTGTACATGTTAAAGTGTCACATGATTTCACAGAAAAGTGAAGTTTCTGAAGGGGTATAAACTCTTCTCTTCTGGTTTTATGACAGCATGCAGACCTCATGTCTAAAAATGCCCCCAGTTATGGGTTTGTGGGCAGGACGTTTGCTTGCACCTCCTAATAATGGAGTTAATATATTTGTATAGCAGTGGCAGTCTGTGACGGATGAGGTGCAAGATTTTTACATCCAACATACAAAATGTAAGTTTCTTCCTTTTTTATATTAATTGCTACATTTTACAGTAATATTTATGTGCATGTAAAGTTTACTTAAAGCAGCATGTGCGTTAACATATTATATGTGAACAAAATGAGTTAACATTATTATTAACAAGATTTGAGTGAATTTGAATCCAGTTTAATTTGTCAGCACATTTTCTTTACTACACAGAGTTTAATTTTCCAGCCACAATTACAGTAAAGAAACCAATATTTCTAGAATTGAATGTCTAGATTTGATCAAAACAGCAGCAGCATGTTTCATGCAGCACACTAACATCCACCAAATAATATTATTTGAATTTGACTTGTGGTTTGCAGACCCATATTTTAAGGCTTGAGTCATATTTTGAGGATCGATGCCATTACACATATAATCATCATCATTGTCGGTTAACTGTCCGATAATGTGATCGAGTATGAGTGGTGTGCAGTGGCGTCTGCTCTAAAAGTACAAAGGAAACGCTGTTTTCTCTAAAGTGTCACTAAAGGTTTTGCCAAATATTCATTAATTCACTTGCAAAACCACCTAATCCTAATAGGGCTGCAGGGGGGCTGGAGCTCATCTTATCCAACTCTGATTGAAGGTAGGGCGCGCTCTGAACAGCTTGCCATTCCATCGCAGGGCCAAAACACACACAGCCATTCACACTCACGCCTAGGGGCACTTTAGAACAGTCAATTAGCCTAACATGCATATCTTTGAACTGTGGGACGAAACCGGAGTACCCAGAGGAAACCCATGTAAGCCCAAGGAAAAAATAAAAATTCCATACAGTAACACCTTTGCTGAGCCTGGGACTTGAACCCAGGAACTTCTTGCTGTTCGGTGGATGTCCTAACCACTATGCCACCATGCCGTCTTTGTCAAAAATATACTATTGTATTTGCATGAATATTACAAAAAGAGTGCTACGACGTGTTCAAATTCATGGTTAGTGCAATCAGAATCAGCAATAATTTCTCGATGGTTGTTTATTGTGACCTTTTTCTCATACATTCCCATGGAAGCGCAATCCATGAAACCCACTGAAGTGCAGCTTCTCTGGATTCTTATGGCATTTGGGATACGCTCTGCTTTCAGTGTAGCAAGCAAATGCTTGAAAAGCCAAGCTTCTGGGTTTCTATGGGGAGTGGGCGTGTTAGAACGCTGGGCTGGTGAATGATGAATGGATGATATAATGATGAATTGATATAATCGTTGTATCTCTTCTTTAGATGTCCATTTGAGTGCTGGCCCCTAATGCCATTATGATGATTTGGCCTGTCCTTGTATCTGTGTCTTGATGACCATAGTCTCCACAATAACCAGGCCTGCTCTGATACTCATATAAACACACAAATAATAGATCAGGATCATTTTTTTTTTAAATTAGTGAATGCTTTAGTGATACTCATCATAATGTCAGAAAGAATAATATTTGTTTTGGCTACATTTCACTCAAATGTCCTCAAATTTCTTCTCGCAACACTTAAAGACATTTAGTAAATGAATACACCAAGAAGTGATGCATTTCAGGTGTTATTTGCACCCATTTTTCCTGTAAACAGGTCTTAAGGTGTGCTCTAATCCTCGGTTCTGTTGTGAACTGGTGGTTTGCTGCTGCCTTTTAAATTAAATAAAATTTGTGGTTTTGTATCAATTTCTTTCACTGCATTTTTACTTTAATATATTTTATTAAGACATTTATTAATCAGAATCAGCTTTACTGAACACAAACCAGCTTGAGTATTATAAGTATTAAGACATATTTTATGTCTTACCCCATTTTGCCTTATTTTTATGTTATGGTGGCTCCTTCATAAATATCTTTAATTGTACTTGACTCTCCATTTATAATGTATTACTTGGTTAATGCTTTTTAAAGTTAAATTCAAAATTACTTACATTTATAGGACAGGCTAATGTTTCCCCACTGCTCTCTCTCCTCCTGTGTGTCAGGCATTTTTTGAAACAGCCCAAGTGCAATGCATTATGGTATATATTGCTTGGTTAGTTATCATCTCTTGTACACTAATTTTCATGACGTGTTATGGGATACACTGCGTGCACTATATAGTTCTTACTCTACATTTAGACACCACGAATAGTGAACTGACTTTATAGTGAAAGATATAGTGCATAGTGAGTGATTTTGGACATGGTAGGCTTTTCCTACAAATTGTTTTTGTTCCAAATCCTGATTATAATCACCTGTTGACATGAACTTTTTCAAATCACGTCATTGTGATTGTCATGTCATTATGTGTTGCAGAGCTGACATGCGGCAATGGATGTAAATTAACAACTGAAATGAAGTTGAATAGAGAAAACATGACATATATTGGGTTCATACTATCTACAATGAAATACAAGTCAAATAATATTTATAGAAATCACAGCTTTCTTTTATAATTCACATTTATCATACCTAGTCTACCAGGGGCTATATCATAAATTAAGTACTTTATTTATTATCTTATTTCTCATCTATTACTGACTAAACTAATATATGCATCCATTTTTGCAGCATGGATTCACTGTCAAAAATATTGTCCAGCTGGGTTTGTCTTCAAGGTAGAGAATAGAATTTACTTGCGTTATCTGATTTTTTAAAATTTATTTTACTTTTTTATTAAATACAGTTGAATATTGCAGGAGAAAAATCTATTTCAGCTCATTATTTTAATGATCTTCCACAGTGATGATTCAGTCTGTTTTGTCGGATGTGTGGAAGGTCGAAGTTGTCTCTCCAGTGGAGGCACTGGTCTCATCTTGTGTTGTGTTGCCTTGTAAGTTTAATTACCCTGGTGATAAACGTCCGACCTCTCGGGTGAAGGGAATCTGGCACAAAAAGGACAAGAGAAATGACCGGATCTATGATGAAGATTCTACAATGATTCTAGATAGCTTCAAGGATCGCACCAAGCTAATTGGCGAATTGGGTGACCAAAACTGCTCATTGAAGATAGACAAAGTGAAGGACCATGACGACGGCCCGTTCTGTTTCAGAACTGAAGTTCAAGGTGTTGATAAATACTCTTTTGAGGACAACTGTGTAAAACCCAAAATAAAGAGTAAGTTTGGTTTTCAAATTCTTCAATATGTTCAGTTCTGTGAAAAGTTCTCATGCAATTAATAGCACAATGTATAACCACCAATCAGCCGTAACATTAACAACATTATGACCACTGACAGGTGAAGTAAATAACATGAATAATTTCATTATAGTGGCACCTGCCAAGAAGTGGGATGCATGAGGCAGAAAGTGAAGAGTCATTCCGCAAAGTTGATTTGTTGGAAACAGCAAATATTAGCAAGTGTAAGGCTTGCCAGGGCCCCACAGTGATGGCTAAACAGCAGATCTTGTGGGATGTTCCTGGTATGCAACTTGTTGAAGTGCATGGGGAGCAATGGCTAAAACATCTAGTCTGAGCCCTTACAAGAGCTACTGTAGCAAAAACTGCTGAAACGGTTAATGCTGGTTATTATAGAAAGGTATTAGAACACACACAGTGCATTGCTTCTTGCTGAATATGCACTGTGTGTGTTCTAACACCTTTTTATAATAACTAGTATTAACAGTTTTAATGGTTTGTGCTACAATAGAAAGGTGTTAGAACACACATAGTGCATATTCAGCTGGTTATTACAGAAAGTCTTAGAACACACACAGTGCATTGCGTCTTGCTGAATACAGGGCTGCCTGGCTGCAGTCCAGTCAGATGGTGTTAATTTTATGGCTGATTAGTTTCCACTGCCAGTAAAATATTTTGTAATTTTTAAAAAAATATCTTGTATTTATAAAGATACTCTAGAATTACAGAAACGTTATATTGGTAAACAGGATATAAGGGGTAAAATTAAACAAATAATAAATTTATCTCATATTTGATATTATTATTCTCTTGGGTCATTTAATTTTTACCTTTTATTTAGAGTAAAATTTTGACTGTTCTGATGTTTGACTGGCAGTATTTATAGACATTCCTCGCATCTCTTATTCAGTTCATCTTTGTGCACTCCAAGAAAGTTTCTCACTTTATTATCACAAATTAAATAAATTGTTGACAATGATGCTTTGAAAAAAATTGTATATGTACGAGTTTATTTTAGGAACAGGTAATATCATCCTCATATTAATTTGATTTTGAAGTTATTGAGATCATTTTATTTAATAGAAATAACAATGCCATCATCTTTGCTACACAGCTGAACCTGACAAACCAACTCTGGATCATGATCAATCCTTCAGTGAGGGATCGACTGTCCTCCTTAAATGTTATGTTAGACACACCTGTCCCACGAACCATCCAACTATTAAATGGAGCCGTACAGATGTTAAACCCCGTTTGTCGTATAAGTACAATGGCCATGGAGTTTGGGAGGTGGAGTCCCTCTTGACCTTCACTGCCACGGAGGCGGACGATCACTCGGATATCAACTGCACTGTTACTTTCCATGGCGGAAAGATGTCTGAAATGGTTCACAAGATATACATAAAACGTAAGACAAGTTATACTGTCTCCTCCATTAATCATGTTTGTGACCTTTACATAACCCCTTTAAAATAACTGGGAATTCTGTTTGAACTTTTACTAAGGCTTATTACAATACGCAATCAGTAAATAATTCAGAAATAAAGGCTGGTGTACATTTTTATGTGAAGTTGAAATTACACCTGATTCAAGTGGAAATTTTATCATGATAACTATAGCTTACTATAACCCTGACTCATCAGTGTCATGCAATGGTAATGTGTCATAGTTTGCCAAGTGGGCCTAATTTAAAAAAATAATTAAAAATTAAAAACTACAGTAATGAGCATTTTAAAGTATGCTATTAATTTATTCATGAGGGTTCGTGTCAGATTTCATGAAAAACTGTGCAGATGTCATGTAGCTGATAGAGGCGGGTGTTTTTCAGACAGGAAAAAAAGAGAAAGAAGGCATGAAACTGCTTATGTGTGGGAGTACTAGATTCTCTGTCTTCAATGCATTCAGTCAACAAAACCCTTTGCACGAAAACATAAGAAATGAGAAATACAACATCTTTAAAAAATATGAAATAAAGAAAATGAATAAACATTGAGTGCTTAACAAATCTATTGAACCATCTGCCACAATTGAAATAAATCCATTTTTGTACTGTTAATTCATATATCAAATAAAAAAAGAAGCCCAAACTTTGATCTAAATTGTGTAGAAATTCTTTGAAAAGCAGTGACACAGAAACGGCGATCTGAAACATTGGACACAAGCCACTGGCAGATTTGAATCGACTTGAACAAATATGGGATTTAATTTATTCACAGTGTGATAAAAAAAAAAAAAGGTTTTCACCTGTAAAAACAATGCCAGCAAGAATGCTCACTATTATAAAGGCCAAAATTGCCCATACTAAACAATATAACGATAAACTAAATAATAATTTTAATACATTTTATTTATTCAACTAACAAATGCAAATAAAATGTGAATTATAATAAACTTTTCTGTAAACTGTGATGTAAATATTACCAAATGAGTTAAAGGGAATTAAAGGGAAGTCATTTAAAGTAAATAAATAACAAAAAATGCTTCTTTATAGCTTTATTAACAGTATGATTTAGGAATGAAAACTGCTTAAATGCACAACAATGGAACATTTTTACTATGTATCAATTCTGTGCCTTTTCAGGTAAACTAAACTACTTTCACATCATTATTCCTGTGGTTGCTGTGTTTGGGATCATCATTTTATTTGGAGTGACAGGTTTCTTTGTGACCAAGAGATACAAGTGAGTCTGTATAAATTTAAAGATTCGAAGTTATTAAGATGTGTGTAATCCACTTTGCATGTTGCTGAATTGTAACATTCATTCAACTTTTGTTTGTAAGTTCAAAGTTGAAAAAGGCGAAGATAAAAAGAAGGGTGCTGCTGAGGAAATAATAAGAAATACAGAAAAGTTCTCATAATTCAGACGTGATTCTGGGTAAAGTTTAGGGAAAGTGAAAAACTTGACATTGTTAGTCAAGATGAAACTAAACATTAGTTCGATGAACTTAAAATGGCAACTGATATGAATACAATTTAAATTATTTTAACTTTTTATTTGGCAAAATAAAGTGAATTTTCTTGAATGGATGATGTAATATAAGCTGATGTAATTAAGTTCTGTACTGTAAATTACATCAGGTGATACTTAAATGATGCTTGATTAATATTTACTTGGTTGATATTTAAGTTAAGTTAACAATTAACTTATGAAACATAAGCAGATTTCAAACATTAATTAAACAACTTCATTCATTCATTCATTTTCTGAACCACTTAATCTTAATTAGGGTCGTGGGGAGGCTAGCACCCATCTCAGCTGACTCTGGGCGAGATCAGAGCAGAAACACGCTGCCAAAACTCTTTTCAAAAGTCAGCAATGGTTCTTTTACATGCCTCTCACCACAGACAGTGAGAGACATGGCTGTCCTTTGATAACCCAGTTAACTGCACTGGGGGGACAGCAGTGACAACCCGGCGATAGTGGGGCTTAAACCCCCGACCTTCGGATCAGTAATCCAGCACCCTACCACCGAGCAATCACTGCCCCTTAAACAACTTTGTATAACTTAAATTTTTGAGTTGAAACAAAGGTTATCTCCATGTTGGGTTTACTCGGGTAGCACTACTTTTATTTCTAAGCTTAACTGACTTGAAAAATTTCAAGTTACTTTTTTAATTGCAGTTACTCACACCAAGCAATGATCTCTAATACTTTCTGGATTTTTTTTCCCTTTGACATTGCCATCAGGAAACAGATCCAAGAACTCCAATCTAGAAATCCAAATGGGTAAGTGAATAATTATATTGGCATTAGACCATTGTGTTATTTGTGACAATTTGGTGGCTTGATAAGCTGGCTACAGTTTTTATTTATAATTTCATTGCTACTCCGGCACCTATACAATGGTTCTGGTGATGAAAAAGGATAGATTCATTTTCAGTAAAAAATAAAAAATAAAAAATGAAAAATTAAATAAAAGAATATATATATATA
>JBCNYH010000013.1:10310323-10320400 GCA_039654325.1 Tandanus tandanus
TTTTCGTCAAGAGGAGGCTGCATAGCCGTCAGCGTGTTTCTGCCCTGCGATGGCCTGGCGAGTTGTCCAGGGTGTACCCTGCCCTCGCCCAGAGTCGGCTGAGATGGGCGCCAGGCTCCTTGCGACCCTAATTAGGATTAAGCGGTTCAGAAAATGAACGAATGAACGATGAACAATTATTTGATAATAAATGTCTTTACACAACCATTAACCATGAGTAAAAGAAAATTTTTTGTACTATCATTCATACTCTCTGAAAAATCACAAATTCTGCCACTCTTGAGCACCACTGTACCTGAGTAATATAATAATCTGATATGCACATTGTAATTCACTTTTAAATCTGGAATGCAGTGTTGATAGGCTGGTGAAGTTCAGCATTCATTTTGCTCTTGACCATGTGTGCAGCAGAATTATTACAAACATGTAAAACTGGCAACGAACCACTTTGTTATTATAGCCAACTGCAATGAACTTTTCAGCACCTCATTACAGTCATCAGTGTTAATGACATTCTGGGCCTTTTACTTAGAATGTTGGCCATAAGGTACAGAGTTTAATTTTCCAGTTAAGGCATTACTCTGTTTGTTGTTCACCTTTCTGTAAATAAAGCTGTAAAAGAAAAAATATATTTTTTTTTCTACAGTTATTTGATCAAAATGGGTAGGGTTTTTCGGAAAAAAAAAAAAACACTGTAATTATAGAGATTTGTCAAAAAATCAATTTTTCATTTAAAACAAATTGATTAGGAATGGATTTTAAAATTTTAGCTTATCATCATTCCATAAGCAGTAATTAATGAGAACACAGAAATAATTATTTCCTCTCATTGAACATCTGGAGATTCAGCATTTGTGGGTTTGATTATAGACTCAAAAGGGCCAGAAAAAGAACTTTCTTCTGAAATTCATCAGCCAATGTTTGTTCTAAAAAAAGAAAGCTATTCCACATAAAAAACTGCCAAGAAACTGAAAATCCCATACAAAGTTTTGTACTTCTCCCTTCGCAGAACAGCACAATCTGTCTCTAACCAGAATAGAAAGAAAAGTCTGAGGCCCCGGTACACAACTGTGCAAGAGGACATGTACATCAGAGTATATAGTTTGAGAAACACCTGAAAGGTCCTCAATTGCTTCATCAAATAGTACCCGCAATTATTATTTCAAGTAAAAATCATCTTTAACTTTTTTGATTTCTTGACTATATTTCATATTTATTTTGCAGCTCATTTGATGGATGTAAGTTAGTGTTTTCATGGAAGATGTGAAATTTTCTGGGTGATCCCAGACTTGATTAATATAATATGCTTGATTAATTATTAAAACTTATCTGTATAAAATTTGTTATTCTTTAGCTCCTATGGCTACTGTTCTGCTTTAATTAATACAGATGGTCTTAGCAACAGGGTAGCTGAACATTAGATAGTAAGTTTATCTAATCATCACACCATATTTTGCATAACATGTGCATGAGGCATATAATACCAACTTCCTATTTTTAATGTAAAACATCACTTATTTGTTACATTTTGTAGCTGTTTAAAAATTCTTTAAGGAAATGAGAATAACTAGCATGATAATAATAATAATAATAATAATAATAATAATAATAATAATACTGTCATAATAATCACAGAAACACTACAGAAATCTGAAACAGCTAAATAGCCTACTGTGCATGTCTTTAGACTGTGGGAGGAAACCGGAGGACCCGGAGGAAACCCATGCAAGCACAGGGAGAACATGCAAACTCCATACAGTAACCAGGACTTTCTTGCTGTGAGGCAGACGTGTTAATCACCAGGTTATTGTGCCGATTGGTGTCCAAGCTGTGGCCTTAAAATGTTTTCGAGCTTATCAAAGTAATGGTCAGATGTTGCAGTTACACCACTCACTTCAAAGAAATAAAAACAGAATTGAATGCATTTTCATGTGTTCAAATAATAATTTGTTTACCTTTTTTACTTACCTTTGAAATGAGGAAGGGTTTTTTTGGGTCACCTTGAATAATGAGACAATGATAAACCTTTTATTAATATCTATAATGTGCTTGACGATGCATGATGCGTTAATTTAATTTGTATGTGTGAAAATAGGTTTTAGATATGAGTTAACTTTGCAGCTGTTTGCACCGAGTAATTGAGATTAAGCCCCAGCCCTTTCTAAATGTAATTTAACTATTTTATCTACTTTAGCTATTTATATCACAGCTGATTGAATTCTTGATTCTGATTGGTCAGAAATTAATATTATTTGTGTATAACTGTGGGCTCAGAGAGTAGTCCCGCCTCTAAATTCAAGGACTATTAACGCATTGTTTTTATGGTAATTGTTCATGCACAAGGACTTGTAAGGGAAGCATTCTATTTAATCTAGCATTAATAATGACCGGATTTAAATAAATGAACAAACAAATAAATAAATAAACAAAGCAAGCAAGCTTATCCCTATTCATTGATGTGCTAACACTTTAATTGATTCGATTAATTTAATATTTTTGGGCGGCACGGTGGTGCAGTGGTTAGCATGTCTGCCTCACCTCACAGACTGCACAGTAGTCTAATTGTCTGGTATGATGGTTGTGTGTGTGTGTGTGTTGGCCCTGCGATGGCCTGGCGAGCTGTCCAGGGTGTACTCCGCCCTCGCCCAGAGTCGGCTAAGATGGGCGCCAGCCTCCCCGCGACCCTAATTAGGATTAAACCGCATAGAAAATGAATGAATGAATGAATGAATGAATAAATAATTTATTATTTGATTGATTGATGACATTCCACAACTCCTATTCTAACTACCCTACACAATGATAAAATGCTTGATGTATTATTCAGTAATAAATTAAACATTATAATCACTGTGTTATATCCTTGCCGTTATACAAAAATAATGCACTGCTTTATCAGGTAGCATTTCTCACTCTCTCCCTCCTCCCACTGGTGCTTTTGAAATTTGTTTAAGCATAAGAAGTTCAATTCAGTTTTATTTCAATTCAGTTTTATTTGTATGACGCGTTTTACAACTGACATCGTCCCAAAGCAGCCTTACATAGAAAAAAAAAGGAATTTAAACATTTTTGTACAACCCCTACACATCCCTAATGAGCAAGTCCACAGCGACAGGGGCATAGAAAAACTCCCTCAGTTGACAAGAGGAAGAAACCTTGAGAGGAACCAGGTTCAAAAGGGAAACCCATCCTCATTTGGGTGAAACCGTAAAAATACAAACCATATAAGAGAAACCCAAGAAGGGTTGTGGGATATTTCTTACAGGTTTGTAATCTAAGTTGGGAGGATGAAATATTTTGTAACCAAACTCATTTTCATACTTATTCTCTGATGAAGTGGATCTAAGCAGCTGAAGTGAAGAGCTCACGTGTGAGATTTCTGAGGAGGAGTCCAAGATATCTAGACTGTAAGTACAAGGACAGTTTATCATTTACATATTTTCTCAACTGTTGTCTGGTACTTTTTCCATAAATAAAGTCTAGAAATCATATTTCTTTAGAAATAAAATTTTGCTGTAATTAATACAATATAATTATGTTGGTCTCATTATACATTAGAATGTAGAAAGTGTGATTTCTGTGACTTTACCTGTTACTAATTACAGAACATTATACAATCTAGCAGTTTGCAAACTCATTCATTCATTCATTTTCTAATCGAAAATGGCCTTCTAATCGAACCCAGGCCTTCTTGCTGTGAGGCGGACGTGCTAACCACTACGCCTAGTTTGCAAACTAAGTAATTAAAATTTAACTGATCACTGGCATGCTTTGGAAGTGACATTAAAAGTGTCTGACATTAGACTGACATTAGGAGTGACTGACTCTGAAAGTGACTGATATTAGAAGACAGCTTAAAGTAGTTTAATGGCAGAGGTGAGAGTGATCTGTCTGAAAGAATAAGTAGGTATGTAGACATTCTCAGTTCAGCAAACTTCACATAGCTTAATATTGACTTAATGTAGCTTAATGTAGCCACTTGATGAGTTACACCAGGCTGTACATGACACATGCAGAATAGAATTGACACATGCTGCATATGAGACAAAATGGAAGTTACTGTTGAAGCTAAAGTGTATAATTTCTATTAGTATCATAAAATAAAGATCTAGGTAAAGACAGAGAGGGTGAATGGTTTGCTTTCCAAAACATGTAGATAATGTTCTATTAAATAGTATTAGTCACTGGTGGATAATAAGCAGTTATTGAATGAGGTGAAGTATGATATAGAAAATTATTCGGTCGACTAATTTTTCATATCATATAAAAGCTGAATGATATAAAATGATGTATTGTTTTATTATTTATTTAAAATATTTTAAATGTAGGCAGTCATGTTACTATGTTATGCGTTCCAGTCGTGCGGTCAGCATGAAATGAAGTTACTTTACCAAAAGGTGGATTTTTTTGTAAACATTTTACTACTCTTTTCAAGGAGTGCCGACAATTGTGGGTTTCATCATAAGAAAGTATAAAAAAAATAAGAAAATATAAAATACATTCATTAATACTGG
Source organism: Tandanus tandanus (assembly GCA_039654325.1). Taxonomy (NCBI): domain Eukaryota; kingdom Metazoa; phylum Chordata; class Actinopteri; order Siluriformes; family Plotosidae; genus Tandanus; species Tandanus tandanus. The sequence continues at coordinate 10,314,838 of JBCNYH010000013.1, forward strand.
CTGTAAAATGGGTTCTAATTGAATGTTTGTGTCGTGGAAGCAGATTGGCACCACACACATCTTAAAGCAAACTGCTTTCTTTCACTTCCGTTTTTTCGTGCTAAAATAGAACGGTGAAAACATGGTGGTGGGTCCTTTACTAACAATTTTCTTTTTATTTAAATGATTTAAATATTTCTGTCTAAGCCAAATTCACTTTCAATTCTGCTTTTTGTTCTAAAATAGAATGTTGAGAATGTGTGAAGAGGTGGTGGGTATTTTATTAACATATCTGAAAAATTATCCATTGTTAATAACTGTATAGTTACAGCACTATTAAATTTGGACACACCTACCCATTCTAATGGATGCAGTCAGCATCTAATCATAGTTGGGAGGTGTGGTGAGGACAGCTTCAGCAAGGAAAAAACAATTGGGAACAAACCATTGTTGGAATGCCCCTGGATAGCGCTGAAGCAGAACCCGGCCTGACAGAAGTCTATGCAGAAAGAACATGGAACAAGTTTCTAGAGGAAACTAGTGAAGTGTGCAATGGGTGATAGCTTAAAAAAGATTGAGCTTGAATTTGAAGTTAATGCAGTATTTCACAACAAAAGGGCTCACAAAGAATAGACACTCACTTCAGCAGAAAAAAGAAAATTTGCCAGCTTTGCTTATGTTTAAAAGCACGTGGCTCCACATGGTGTAAGCATGGGAATGTGAATGCAAGAAGAAAATGGAAATAAATTTTTTAAGATTTTAGTGGGAAAACAGAAGATTGCAGAAAAAAAATGATGAAACAAAATCATTTGTCCTTTATAATTCCATTTACATTATATCATGTCCATTGTTGTGTCAACAGCTTGGTGTACCTGCACTTATTCTAGCCCAAAAACATGAAAAGATTGCTTCTTCTGGATATAATACTTTGCGGTACAGTGTGTTTGAAATTTAAATCTAGTTTTATATATAGCTCAACAATAGAGTGTTATAAATGTGGTAATGATCTAATATATCAGTTCTGGCCCACAGGCATCCTGTTTAACAACGCCTGGGCCTGGAGGGTAAACATGCCACGCAACATCCATGGCCTACATGGGTCGTGCCTTGTTATACCATGTACATACTACTATACAGACAATCCACCTGTCCACCATGATCGGGTAGTGTGGTATCAGTATGTCAGTAAAGGATATCCTCTAGTGTGTGACAGTTGGCACCCCTATTCAGTGATTGATGGGTACAGAGGAAGAACCAGTGTGTATAGGAAATCACACAACGACTGCAGTCTACTGATTAAGGATGTTAGTTTTTCCCACAATGGAGACAGATTATTTACTTGGATAGACCCAGAAAATGTTGGATCTGGACTTTTCTATACAATTCGGTTCTATGATGTAACTACTGTAATTCATGTTGATTGTAAGTATTACATTTAGTCCTTTTAAGTTAAATTGAATTCTTTTGTATAAAGAAGCTTTACTGCAATTTAATTGATACTGGAACTTTGCTACAGTTACTATTCACAGCCTAAATATAATTTTGTCTGATACATTTTTTTTTTCCATTTTGAATGAGGTAGCAGATCCCCATCAACCCATTCTTTACATTCATGGAGGTTATAGAGTTGGAGATACCATTACAATTGTGTGTGAAACCTATCACTTCTGTCCTTACGATCCTCCCTCTCTAAGTTTGAGTGGGATAGAGAAAAAATCCAGTGACAGATTGGAAGACGATAATCATGGTGATGGCAAGTGGGTAATTAAATTAACACGCGTAGGTGTTGTTCAGTCTGAAAGTCAAGAAATTTATTGTTCTGTTAGACACTGGGGTGGCCGCTCTGCATCCAACAGAAGAATACACACTGCACAGTGTAAGTAATATTTTACCATTTTATATTTCTACGTGTGACATATTGTCGATTAAAAAACCCTTTGCATTCTTTATTTATTCTCATATATTGAGGGCTTAAGACCAGAACTGCCTATGTCTATATTGGTAAAGTTTGGACATAGGGAATTATGGTTTTAAGCCCTCAATATATTGTCATTATTGTTGTGTCAGTAATCTCTGTAATATTGCCTTTATTTTGTATTATAGGTACCATCGATCAACCCAGGATTACTCCCGATTCAAACACAGAGTTTTTGGAGGGGGTAAAACAAGACATTGTTTGCTCTGTTACATACATGTGCACCAGTGACAAGCCACACATTTCTTGGAGTGAAAATCTAGAGGGACAAATGACTTATGTGAGAAAAGAGGGAGTAAAATATGAAGCTAGATCCACATTAAAGTTCACAGCAAAGGCTAAAGATCATGGCAGGACCATTACCTGTAAAGCACAGTTTAAAGGAAATGTCCAAACAAAACAAATTACTTTAAAAGTTAAAAGTGAGTAAGAACTTCTTTTTATTCACTTGTATCTTTTCCTTCTAGTCTCTTTTTTAATAAATATGTTCATAACTTGTAAATGCATTTCACAGTGCAGTTCTCTTGATTGTGAATTAGTATGAAATTTCATTAGTTGCTGTATGAATGCTTAATGTTAGGGCTCCAAGCAGGGTAGTTTTCTCTGTTTCTGTTGTGCCACTTAGAAAATGGAACTACTCATTTTATTAGTGTTTGTGGAACCTTAATAAAACATTAAGGAAAAAGAACAATGACTATTTATTTGCATTTTTCATTGTAGAGTCAATGAGCTCACGTGACTGGAGTGTCACAGTGCCCAGCACAATCACTGCCATAAGAGGTTCCTGTGTCATCATTCCTTGCAGTTATGAATCAAAAAATTCCCAGCGTAGTGGCACTGATGTAAAATGGTATGAACTCGCCACTGCAAGTTACTCCCTGGTGTATGACAAGTCAACACACAATATCGATAATAAGTTCAAAGGAAAGACTAGTTTAATTGGCTCCTCAAATGAAAAAAACTGCAGCTTAAAGATTGAGGCACTTGGGATGCAAGAAAATCCGTTCAAATTGTTTCCCTGGATGGACCCAAACCCTGTTGAAAGTTATCACCAAGAAAATTATAAAAATGAATTTATTGAACTCAAGGTGACAGGTAAGGTCATTGTATTTACTTGATGCTGTATAATAATGAATATTATATATTAATATAATATACAGTGCAGTACAACTTATTTATGATATTTTATTCCTAGTTATTATCAATTGCTAATATAGTATGCTATAATTGTCAGTATAATTAAAGAATAAACAAAGAACAAACAAAATCAGAAATTAAATATATTCATATAACACAGTGATCGCTGGTACACCTACAGATTCATGCAGATACAGGACAGCAGCTTTAAGTATTATTCACATCCGAATTGGGAGAAAATATGAACTCTGATTTTAACCATTGCATGATGCCAGACATGTTGGTGTCAGTCAGGCTTGTTTAAGTAACTCTATGAGTGAGCTGGGCTTCTTAATGTTCTTTAGTGGCCTTCTGAGTACGACAGAATAGCTTTAGGTATGTTGAAAAATCTTGAGAGAGTGAAGTCAGAGGTTCAGAATAAAATCAAAATGTTTATTAACAGAAAATATTTATAGAAACAAAAAAACAATTTCTGATCGAGTCTGCGCAGATCTCGCGAACTTTCTGTGAACTTGAGCTTTATCTTTATCGCAACTCACTTTGGCCTTGAGCCTGTTCTGCTAACATTATATTTCTCTTTAAGGTAAAGCCTTTTGAGGTACCATGCTTATTTCAAAGCTCATATATGGATACTAAAAATATATTCGCTAATAATGTAACATAGGTGTCTCAATTTGCTAATACATTTCACTCTACCTACTGAACAGTGTTCTTATTGGCTAATACAATTCAGTGCTCCCTAGTGACCATAAAAATTCATTTAGTGTTGTGCTATAGTGTCTCAGTGATGTGCTAAAGTTTGGAGTTACATAATCCACTTACAATATTTTAAAAGGTCTAATACATTGTTTAACCATGTCTGATACACTGTTTAAGTAATACAAACAGCAATTCAGTACTAAGTGAACGATATTTGATTAATGCATGAGGTCATAATGATAACTAATTTATAAGAGATTAATCACATTATTGCTTTCTATTGGTAAATACTGTAATATATTTATTTTGGCTAAATAATACTGTTTTGTCTTATCCCTCAGTGTAGGAGTAGATATATTTGCAATATGGGTTGTGGTAGAAATAGAGATTCAAAGGCTGAAAAAGCACTTGAAAAATTTGCAGGTATTTTGCAACGCAATCATATCAACACAGGCCATAATCTCAAAGGAACGCTTCTAACATCTTGGGGAATCCATCTAATTAATAATTATTTTGCATAGTATTCCTAATAACGTGTTTAGGGCTTGTTCTTCATATCACTGAAATCTCTTAGGATCTCATGGACTAATAATGGATAAATAATTTCGAATCAGAAATGTTGAAATACAAATAATTAGATATTAAACAAATATGAAACAAATACTTATCTGGGGAGAATTTCAATAATAATAATAATAATAATAATAATAAAAATAATAATAATAATAATAATAATAAGATGACAATGAAGAAAGTAGGATGACATGACAGGTAATGTTGCCGCATCACAGTTCCAGGTTCGTTATGGAAACCTGGATATTCTCTGTTCGGAGCTCTCCCCACATACAAATGAGTTACCTATGGGTTCTTTGCTTCTCTCACACCTTCAAGGTGTGAATAAATGTGTATTTCTGGGATTGGTGCTGATTCCATTATGACAACTTATCAGGATTAAGCAGTTGGTAAAAATGAGTAAATGCATGTGAAGAAAGTGATGATTAATACGTATAATATAATATGTAAAAGAATAGAAAAAAGTATAGTAAATAAAATAATCGAATTTTAAACACTACACAAGGGTAGCTTTGTTGTTAACATGCTTGCGTCTGAAAGGTCTGGAAAGACGGTCCTGGTTTCAGCAAGGGCATTTCTTTATGATGTTTGCATGTTTCCTCTGTGCTTATGTGGGCTTTAATCCGGGTACTCTGGTTTCCTCCCACAGTCCAAAAACACTCACATTAGGCTAATTGACTGTTCCAAATTGCCCTTCTGAATAAATGTGAATGGTTGTGAGTGTGTTTGCCCTGCGATGGTCTCCTATTAGGGTCCAGCCTCCCTGCGACCCTAATAGGATTAATTGGTTCTGCAAATGAATAAATGAAAGCTACATAAGCAAGTTAACATTCATAGTGGAGCTCCCATGTGGGGCATCATAGCCATGGAAAATGGCATGCATGGTTGTCCATTTCATGTCCAATGTCCATGTGTACCATAGGAAAACCAATTAGGCTGCCTTGTCGCTCAGTTGATGCTGATGTGCTGCTATGTACTGCTATAAAAAGCACCAGTAAAAAACAGATAAAAATAAAAAACAGCTTTATTATTATTAACAAAACTGAAGCCCAAAACATAGAGGCTCATACAATAAAGTAGACATCACAAAGGCAATGAAAAGCAAACCCAGGCTCGGACACCGATCAAGAGACATCTAATGGGGACTTAATTTTTAGGCAGTGCCTAAATCGTAAAAACCATAGGGCAGTGGTGGCTTAG
>JBCNYH010000013.1:10331334-10341362 GCA_039654325.1 Tandanus tandanus
GTGTGTGTGTGGGTGTGTGTGTGTGTGTGTGTGTGTGTGTGTGTGTGTGTGTGTGTGTGTGTGTGTGTTGCCCTGCGGTAGTCTAGTGAGCTGTTCAGGGTGTACCTTGCCTCCCCGGGACCCTAGTGGGAAAAGCGGTTCAGTGCATGAATGAATTAATAAACCTGGTATGGTGGTATAGTGGTTAGCATTTCCACCTCAAGAATGTCCTGAGCTCGAGCCCTGTAACTGGCGAGGGCATTTCTGTGTGAAGTTTGCATGTTCTCCCTGTGCATGCATGGGTTTCCTCCAGCTACTTCAGTTTCCTTCCACAGTCCAAAGACATGCACATTAGGACATTTTTGATTGCCCCTATAGGTGTGAATGCGAGTGTCAATGGTTACGCGTGAGTTTGCCCTGTGATGTTCAGGGTGTACCCCGTCTTCGCCCAGAGTCAGCTGGGATGGGCTCCAGCTTCTCCGCAACCCTAATAAAAGATAAGCAGCTTTAAAAATGACATGAATGAATGAATGAAATATTGAACTTCTAATTACAGGAAACCTAGTGATGAGTCAACACGTGAGAAAAGGCAAGTATCTTTAATGAAAATTGTTCATATTAAAAAATGCTAATGTAGAAATTTTATTTACAGTAATGTACATTTTTCTTTTTTTTTTCTTTTTTTTTTTTTTAAATAGAAGATCAATTTGGAGCCAAATTTCCAGGTGTGAACAAACTTTTTTTACACTCCATATTGGTAGAATTGCTGATTTTTCCATAGCTATGTCAGAAGGTTAATATTATAGTGCTACAAAATGCTATTTAACATGTTATAAGCATGTGTGCATGTGCTGCCTAACATGTTATAATAAATAACAATTCTATTTTAATGGTGACCAGAAAGAGAAAGCAGTTCAGATACTATGATACTTTTCTCTCACAAATATTGGAACTCACTACATATTTTGGTCCTTCACTTTCCAAAAATTAAATATTTCTTCATCTCAATTTATATCTTTACTTGAATTCTAAAGGAGATATGATGGGGCTGCAAGTTGGCTAACCTCTTCAAGAAGGTATATACTGAAGAGCATTTGATTCCAAATCATTTTTGTATTTATTACTGTAAAACTACTTAAAAGTTCAAAATATAACATTGTTAAATTGACCAACAGTTCACCTTCACGGCCACCAAAACCAGAGAAAAGGTAAGGCTTGTTGTGTAGAAATCACACTTTACTGGGTAACTGGAATGTTATAATAGAAACAGGCGATACAGAAAAGCTTCATGTGCAATCGTTTTGTTCTAACTTTTTCTTAGGCGCAGCATCTGGAGCAGGTTTTCCAGGTAATCATCTTTTATCATTCGTGTCACGATTTATTCCTAGCAGTTTGGTTGGAAATACAATTTCCTGTCGTCGTCATCATCTTTATTTTTCAATTACAGAAGAGGTCCAGTGACTAATACAGATCTGACAATGCAATACAAGTAGGTGATACTTTTTGTAACATGAAAATCTTGATATGATGGAATATACCTGATATGTATGATGCTAAAAAGAAAGCTGCAGAAAATATGGTGAGATGTGAATTTCTTTAAAAATTACATTATTGCATATAAATTTTTAAATGTTTAAACAATAATGCTAAAAACATTTATAGTCCTTTCTGAAGGACTGGAACAACAATGCAAATTCGTTTGAGCTCAAAAGATGAATATAAAAGAAAAGATAATAATTTTAGGGACATTTCCCTCTGATATTTAAACATAGTAAATTACATGTATGATAGTTACACAACTTAAAACGGCACAATTTCCTCCAGGATCAGTAAAGTATTCTGATTCTGATTGCACATTTTGTGTCAGACCACAAAATTTGGACTGGGGTAAAAAAAAAAAAAATTACTGAAAAAGACAAACCTAAAATAATCACTTAAAATTCCTTCATTCATTCATTTGCTGAACCGCTAAATACTTCTAGGGTCGTGGGAAGGCTGGAGCATATCCCAGCCAACACTGGGCAAAGGCAGGGTACACCCTGAACAGCTCTCCAGACCATCACAGGACAACCATTCATACTCACATCCACACCTATGGTAATTTGGATTCAGTTTGCATTGTGCGCATGTTTTGGACTGTGGGAGGAAAGCAGAGTACCCAGAGGAAACCCACATAAGCATGGGGAGGACAGGCAAACTCCACTCAGAAACGCTCAATTCTTGGACTCTAACCTAGGACCTTCTTGCTGTGATTCAGATGTACTAACCACTACGCCAGCTTGCCACCCTTGTTATTAAATCTAATAATGAAAAGTTAACACTTGCATGACAGGCCACAATGCATGGTGGTCTGTGTTGACTGATGAAGGGTTGACCGTCTGTACATTAGTTGAAGTGAACTATATAAATCAGTGCTTCTGTATATTTGATCACTTGAAAATTGGATGACTTCAAACAGGAAGTACCATGTACCAAGTAGTTTAACACGTAGATGTAAATATCATGACATGAAAGCTAAAACTAAATTCCATCTTCTCCTGTTGATCTTTTGACTTTTAAACATTGATTGTATTTTAAATTCCAAACCTCTACATACCGTTAAATAAGTAATGAATGACCAGCTGGTTTTTACATAAAGTAGCATATGAACACAACCAAAAGTGTGTCCAAACCATTGTCTTGTACTGTTTGCTTTTATTTCAAAAATCATAAATAGTCAATAAAAAATGTTTAATTCATTAATTCTCATGGTAATCAGTGCCAGTGCAGAGGGAACGGCTGCAGGGTTTTCAAAACCTCGTTTTCCATCCCCAGAAAGGTACATAATCTCATACATAAACTCTATGATTCATATGAATAGTTTCCTTTCTGAAATCAGAGAAGATCAGCAGTACATTAACTCATTACCCTACAACATAAATTTTATTTGCTTATTTGTGCTAAAGCTATAGCATTTGGTTAAGAAATAACACACAGTTGTACAGTTTAACATTGTACATACAGTATCTCACTCTGTCTTCTCTATCTGTCTGTGTTTATCTCTCTCCTTTTGTATGCTATTCATTAAAGTGAACCAAAGGCTAACATATCAGGAGGTGGCAAATTACGAGTAAGTATATAATAGTAAATGTTATTGATATGAGCAATTCTATTTATAATTATATAAGAATTACTACAAATATTCCTACTAGATCATTAAAAACTGACTGCACTGTTATTGCTCTGCTGACCCTTGATGCTTACTTTAACTTTCCCCATCCAAAATCTTCTGTAGGATTATGATGAGAATGATTACAGCAACATTTCACAAATCAGAATGCAACGGAAAATGTAATGACTGAAGAGTCAATGCAGAAGTAGTGAATACTGTTATTGTTGTTGTTGTTATTTTTCTATTAGACCTGGCTAATTCTGGTCTTGTGCAGTTTTTAAAAGTGTTGCTTGTGTGACTTATTTTGAGATTTTATTGTTTTTATTTTGAGATTAAATAATGAAAAGAATTTTAGATACTGAGAAAAATATTTTAGTGTGTAATATTCATTAGTATATACTACATGGGAATGGCACGATCTGATTGGCTCACTATTTTGGGATAATGGACATTATCCACCTTGCAAACTCAGGATAATGCCTGAATCAGTGCGGTGGACAAAAAGGCATGGTTTGGCATGGTCCCTTATTCTAAAGTCCTAGAAATTAAAAAAAAAATAAAAATCCCATCCAAAAATCACAAAGAAGTTATTCAATATGGCCTTCATGTTTTAAAATATGTTTTGAAGGACACCTAATATGAGCACTGGCACACTTTAAAAATGTAAAAATAAACCATTGAAGTCTCATTTTACTTTACTTTTCCTATGCTACCATGCAGTATATACTAAAACAATGAGCTCAATAGCTATTGCTTGACATTCTGTCTCTTGGACTATTAAGCATTATCCACTTCTCCTTTGCTGAATATAGTTTATACTTTTAGACACATGTGTGTTGGCAATGTATGTTATGAATAATGATAATACAAATATATAATCACCAATACACAGCATTTTACAGCATATTTCCTCTGATAGCCTCTCTCTGTGTTATGGTATATGCATGTGGAATGAGATTGTGTGCTGAATAAATATTAAAATATTATTGAGTGGCCAATTTAATCTATTACACAGTAAAAAATAATGTGGACTAAATAATCAGATTTTTATTACTTGTAATGTTACAGCCTTTCTAACAATTGATAAATTGCCACCACATCAAATATGTCAAACATGTAGAAACCTGCAGTACATATACAAGAATCCTCGTGATAGCACTAATCAGGGGTTAACCCCAGGCAAAGATGGAAATGATGGGAGTATTCTTTATTATGAGCAAAAACAAAAAATAAAAAGGGTGGTAGGGATTTGACAAGGAAACACAAAAATATTCATTATGTATTTATTTATGCATTTGTGAACTGCTTAATAATGGAGACTGGAGCCGACTCTGCCGACTCTGAAATGTGGATACACCCTGAATAGCTAGCAAGTCCATAGCAGGGCCAACTCTCTTTCTCTTTCTCTCTCTTTCTCTCTCTCTCTTTCTCTCTCTCTCTCTCTCTCTCTCTCTCTCTCTCTCACACACACACACACACACACACACACACACAAAACCATTCACACTTGCAGTCACACCTAGGGGCAACTTAGAACAGCCAATTAGCCTAATGCGCATGTCTTTGGACAGTTGGAGGAAACCGGAGCACCCAGAGGAAACTCGCACAGTCACAGGGAGAATATGGAAACTCCACACAGATATTCTCTTGCTGAGCCTGGGTCTCAAACCCAGGCAGACTTGCTAATCTCTACACCACCATGCTGCCTTAACACCCGGAACTGAGCTAAATGTGAAATCTCAAACATTTTCATAGTCAGAATCTGATTGACTCACTCACTCATTCAAGTGATAAATTACCACATATATATTATCACTAATACACATCATTTTACAGCATATTTCCTCTGACAGCCTCTCTTTGTGCTATGGTATATGCATATGTAGAATGAGATTGTGTACTAAATAAATATTAAAGTATTATCGAGTGGCCAATTTAATTTATCACCCAGATTAAAAATAATGTGGACTAAATAATCAGATTTATATTATTATTACAGCCTTTCTAACGATTGATAATTTACCACCACATCAAATATGTCAGACATGTAGAAACCTGTAGTACATATACAAGAATTGTTGGACAACTACATGCCACAGTGAAATAGAAATAAACCTAATCAAGTAAACTTTCTCACTCACTCACTTAGTTGACATACTTGATTAGGTTTATTTCTATTTCAATTTGGTAAGTAGTAGGTTTTTAGATGTTATGCATTTGTTAAACACGCTCCTTACACATGATGTCCACAGAGAAATAGCCAAGGCAGGGGTAGAAATGTAGTCTAAATAAGGACATTTCAATTTTCACTTTGGTAGCATACTCTTTATTCATATTTTATTAAAAGTAAAGACTATTACATTCCATCAATAATAAGAATAATAATACATCATTGAGATATAGTATATTTAAATACAGTTACACAAAATTGATTTTCAAAGATTGCCATACATAATAACTACAGAAGAGTGCTCTGACTTAACAGAATCGTTTTAGAGAGCCATGTTTTATAACAATTTACATAAATAGAAGAAATGTTCCTTCAAACCTAAATTTTGACCTCTGAGTATTCAGTTTTGTCTTCGTCCTCTGAAATATTTATATCCTTTTGTGGCTTGTGGTGTGATGTTACAGTAAAAGACACTTTACTGTAACTCACCTCTTCTTCTGACTCACTGCTGTCTGAGTCCCAGGTTATGATGGGAGATGACTTTGGAGCACAAGCACCAGATACGTTTTCATAATCTTCCTGACCACCTTTTTGTTCCTGCAAGAAAGGCAGTAATAAATGAAGTTTATCTCCTCCAGACTTCATCTGTCCCTAATGTGGTAACTCTGTGTTCTACATAGAACCTTTGTGGATCCTCAGGAAGGAGAACTTCTCATCATTTAATATTGAACTTTTTTTTTATTAGCACACTTACATTTAAACATAAAGACTAATGGCTGGTGTGCTTTGGGTTCATTATCCCCTGGAAAAGAAGGTTCACTGCCAATTAATGCAGTTCTTTTGAGCAGTTGCTGTAAAATTAGAATGAAACATTTCTTTTTTTAATGAAGCTCACTGAAATGTTTGAGGAAAATAAAGATGTAATTATATTATAATTCAGTAATTCCAGTTAAGCCCCTGCAGAAGATTTCTGAGTGACTTTTCTGGACAATTCTCCACACTATGAGAAAAACAGATACACTGAAAGAAGGTACAATCCCAAAGACTAGTCAACTAACTAGTTTCATTGCAAATGTTGCAGTGACTTGTGGGGGCCTTCTAATTTATTTCCATTTACATGAGCGTCTAAAGGCACAAACTTCAGGAGTAACCTCTGACTGCTTAAAACAAAAAAAAAACAAAAAAATGGTTTTAGTTTTATTGCCCACCCAAAATAGGGTTTCCAAAGACACCCAAAATGGATGGATAGGTTGACAAAATGAGGCCAACTAAACGAAAAGGAAATGCTAGATATCAGAATCAATTTTCAAAATTAGCTTGGACTTGCCATCACAGACCAAAATCAGGACTGTGTATAAGCAGTCCTTAAATAGGCCACAAGGCCAGACACAGGTGGCATCAGCCGCCACTAATTACCAGAGGGCAGCTCTCTGTCTCCTTCTGGTGGTAAGTCAACCCCCTACAATTATAAGTTTCAGTTTTGTGAAAACCTTCTTGAGGTTAGATGATGCTCTTAAAAGAAATGTTACGCTCAGATTTTACAAATATTTTACAAAACAAAAGGATGATTACCCTAAGCATCATCCCATGCGAATCCCTGTTTGTATAAAGCAGATAAATATAAGCTCCATTAATCCATTAAATAAAGTGTATTTCTGTTAAATCAAAAGACATGATCCAGACCATAAAGTCATCTGTTGTTTATTGTGGAATGTGCAATATGACTTACTTTTGCCATTATTTGTTTTTTGGATACTTTAGCATAGACTGGTCCACAATCGACATGGCTTGGCACACTAGGACAACAACGAACAAAACAAAACAAACAAAAACCCAGTGGTGCCAAAGTTTATTTATAATTTCAGACATTTATCTTTTATAGATATTTAGCAAATTGTATTTTTACTCACAGTAGTTGCTCAATTTATATATTACCTTTTATTTGGATTGTTGCTGTCTTTGAACTGAAGCATATCATAGTTCACTGTGGTCATATTTAAATCCTCTCCTGTATGATGTTCTTTCTACAGAGCCAGTGCCAAATTATAGGTTATCACATTTGCCTTTTTAGTGGATATAATAAATTATGATTTTACTATTTTACATAGAAAGACAAGGAAAAAAACATTGTATGGGTTACTGTAATATCTTACCGGCATGTGTTGTGGTAACTTTACAGCATCATACACTGTGTGAATGTTAGTGTTTGGCCTGGAAAATGCAAAAAATGCAAAAAAAAATTATGTATAACAAATTCATGAAATCCAGGATGCATAAGAAATGAAATAGATAATACTCTTATGTATATAATCTACACCTAAATAAATTAATAACCACATAAATTATATGGATGTAGAAAGTGTTAACCTTCCTGCTTGTCTGTTCCTGTTGGCTGGAGGACTTGAATGAAATTGACCAGTGGCTGGATGGTTGTCTCTGAAGTCAAAGGACTCTGTGGACTCCTGTATTACCAGGTTCTCCCTGGTATTGTTACGTGAGCTCTACAAACATAAATGATTAAACTTTAATAGTGTTTGAGTGAGTGTCTTAATGAACCGTAAATGAAATCCTCGGAAACATATATGCATCTGGAACTGAGCCTTCAGTAGTTTAGTTTTTAATCGTCACATTATTTTGTGACCTTGTGATTTGTAAGGTGTTTGTTAGTTTGTCTGTTTGTCTCTTTTGTTTATTTATTTGGAGGGGTGGAGTACAGTGTAAGTAATACTCCATTAGATTTTTGTGGTGTTCAGGATGAAATTCTAGATTCAGGATTTTTTTCTTTCTTTTTTCTTTTTGTGATCTTTTTACACTGTGGGATATATTATGAGATGTGATACTATTACAGGCACAGCAGGGGGTGCTGTGTAATTTCTGTTTATTAATTTGTTTATTTGTTTGTTGGCAAAGGTTTGCACTCTCCACATGCCTTTCTAGTTATTATCAGATTATACCTGCCATAAAGTCTTAACTCAATTGACTTTTAATCTAATTCCATTTATTAGCCTGTTTAAAAGCACTGGCTTCTTAATAATGATTATAATTTATTGTGCTTAATTGTCACAATTAATAACCATTTTTGGGAGTTGAAAGGAAATTGGAAATTCCAGATGCCCCACCACCATCCTACTACTACTACTACAGTGGCTTGGAAAAGTAGGCATACCTCTTGAACTTTTCCACATTTTGTCACGTTACAGTCACAAATATACATAGATTTTTTAGGGTTTTTATCTGATAGACCAACACAAAGTGGTGCATAATTGTGAAGTAGAAGGAAAATTATAAATGTTTTTAATTTTTTTTTACTGAGATGTTCAAAGCTTGGGATGTTTTTTTTTATAAACTAACCCTGCTTTACACTTCTCCACAACTTTATCCCTGACCTGTCTGGTGTGTCCCTTAAGCTTAATGATGCTGTTTGTTCACTAATGTTTTCTAACAAACATCTAAGGCCTTCACAGGTCAGCTGTATTTATACTGAGATTAGATTACACACAGGTGGACTCTGTTTATTAATTAGGTGACTTCTGAAGGCAATTGGATACACTGGACTTTATTTAGGGGTATCAAAGTAAAAGGGCATGAATAAAAATGCACGCCACACTCTTCTGATTTTCATTTGTAAAAAATATTGAAAGTCACGTATCATTTTCCTTCCACTCCACAATTATGCACCACTTTGTGTTGGTCTATCACACAAATTCCCAATAAAATATATTTACGTTTGTGGTTGTAACGTGAAAACGTGAAAATGTTCAAGGAGTATGAACACTTTGGCAAGCCACTGTATATATACAATATGTTTCAACTATAATACAGAAGTTAATGCTGCTTCTGAAATTTCTTTATCTTGAAACAAACAGAAAACTTACCGATGGGAGAAATGGGGCTGCTGAGAAGAGAAATGATAGCCGGGACTCATTTTTTGGTGATCTTTTTCTCTGGATGATTCTACAAAGTGAGAACACACACACACACACACACACACACACACACACACATGCACACATGCCCTTAATATAATAAAATAATAAAGATGCATTGAAAGACTTTTGAATAATTTAAACACCAATTGATCATACAGAAAAATGTAAACACTAAAGTTTAAGGACAAAGCAGTTAGCACGCTTGCTCCACAGCAAGAAGGTTCTGGGTTCGGGTCCCAGGTTGGGGCATTTCTTTGTTGAGATTGCATGTTCTCCCCGTGCTTTAGTGGGTTTCCTTCCGCAGTCCAAAGACATGCACATCAGGCTAATTGACTTTAAAAAAGAAAAAAAAAAAAAGGCTAATTGTCTGTTCCAAATTGCACCTAAGTCTGAGTGTGAGTGTGAATGGTTGTGTGTGTTGGCCATCTGATGGTCTGGTGAGCCATTTAGGGTGTGCCCTACCTTCACCTGGTATTGGCTGGTGTGGGCTCCAGCCTCTCAGTGACCCTAGTAACGTTAAGTGATCCAACAAATGAGTGAGTGAGAGAGTGAAAAAAATAGGCATTTGTAAGTCAGGGCAGATCTAAATTAAATGGCTTTAGTAATATTAGAGTTCTCTGCTGTCTGTAATAGGAATTGTAATTGCAATAAAAACAGTGGTCTTGTAACTCAGATGTACTTAATTCATCATTAACTTTAATAGGAACACCTGTACACATGCTCATTTCAATAGTTCAGAAACTGTTAATCTTCTGAGGTTTTGAAATGCCACAGTCTCCCGAGATACAAAATGGGAAAA
>JBCNYH010000013.1:10341462-10353747 GCA_039654325.1 Tandanus tandanus
CTATTGGCTGGATTCATCCTGTTGAATCATTATTGAAACCATTATATTTTCTTTTCATGGTCATTATGTTTTCTGTTTCATTTTAGACAAATATCCAAAATGATGTCAAGTGGTTAGTTCTACATGCAGGTAGCCTTATTGGGTTTCAGAGTCAGGACAACCATTTAAGCCATATTCCATGATTGTGTGACACAGGACAACCATCCAAAATGAATTCGATGTGTTAGTTCTATATACCAGCCTTAATGGGCTTTAATGGGCTTCCTGTAGTGGGCATGCATGGATACAGGACCGACATGGAAGAACTATCCAAGCCATATTCCATGATTATGGTGCTCCACTTGAGAGCTCTGCTATAATCACTCTTTACAACCATGTTGAGCAGAAAAAATATCAAAGCATGCACCAATCATTGAACTTTGAGGTGGATGGGCTACAACAGCAGATGATTACAATCCTGTCAACCAAGAATAAAAATCTAAGACTATCATGGGAACAGACTCAAGCTGGGGAGTTCTGTCTGCTTTAATCCATCTACCTCAAGTTTTAAGGTATTGTGCATGCTGCGATTCATTTTGTCTCATAATGATATGTCAAATTCCCATAAGATTAGCAAATTCTGAAATACTCAAAATTAATAACTTATTGCCAACAACCATGCAATACTTAAAATCACAGAAATCACAGTTTTCCCCATTTTGTAGCTGATATAAACACTTATGGAAGCTCTGCATAAGTTTGTGCATTGTGAGCTGCTGTCAAAAGATTGGCTGATTGGATAGCTGCATAAATAAACAGTTGTACAAGTGTTACCAGTAAAGTTGACAGTAAGTGTATATTCATTGTTGGAAACTTAATATTTTATAAAGTCAGCACTTATAATGATATGTAAAAATAATTGTTTAAAACTAAAGTAATATCTGATGAAAGCATTGCTCTATAGATAAAAGAAAAAAAACATTTTCTGTTTGTAATGTATGAAAGCAGTAGCAATAGGTGATATGTTTTTAAAGGTATTTTAAAGTGTATGGTAATTATTGGGAAACACATGAGAAAAACTACAATCTGTATGATAAAGATGGCTCAACATTTCTTGGAACATTGAATATAATGAAGAAGTTTCTACCTCAGTAGAAGAAATAAGACTCCAATCAGAAAGAGGATGACCAATAAGGAGATAATGACCTGAATGAGCCGTTTGAAAAAGAAATCTAAGAGATAAGGAATGAATTTTCAGGTAAGTGTTGACATTGTCTCAGAGGGCTACAATAATTTTATCATTTAGTCTCGATTACAAAAACAACAACAACAAAAATAAATAAGAAAACAATATCAATTGAAAACAACAACAACAACAAAAACAACTTAAGTTAATATTCTATTAGTATATACTACATGGGAATAGCACTGATTGGGTTGATTAAGCTCAAGATTATAAATCAATATTCCAAGTGGATAATGCTTTAATCAAAATGACGGACACTCACAGTTTTTGGCACAGGCACTTGAGCAAGAAGTATCATCATTATTTCATGTTTAAATTGAATTTTTAATGTTTTTTTTTTTAGCTGTATTCCCTTGTAGTTTCTAATAAAATTTTGAATTAGTGCATAAATACACCTTTCATGTTCACGAGTGAGGGGAGGATGGAGCAGGAGTTTGACAGGCGGATCGGTGCAGCCTCTGCTGTAAAGTGGAGCTTGTACTGGTCCGTCGTGGTGAACAGGGAGCTGAGCCGGAAGGCAAAGCTCTCAATTTACCAGTCGATTTACGTTCCTACCCTCACCTATGGTCACAAGCTTTAGGTAGTGACCGAAAGAACAAGATTGCGAATACTGAAATGAGCTTCCTTTGCAGGGTGGCAGGGCAATCTCAAAGTGCAAATCTCACCTGACCAGTCTATGTCATAGTTAAAATATGTAAATATAAATCTCATATTAGTTTGTTTTTAGGCAAAGTTTGCTTTAGTATTAATTTGCTTTTAGTACAGCTCTTAGGCTCTGCACCTGCCTACGATGGGAGCTCATCTGTGTCCGTCATATTAAAAAAACTAAAAATGAATCTCACTGTAATGTGATTTTTGCTGAGGTACCCATGTAGTATATACTAAAACAGTTATGCACCTCAATCACTGTGGATTTCACTAAAATGAATATTCAGTGACATCCACCTCGACTTCAGTGCATAGTTATTAGTAATAAGCATTATTAATTAATTTCCTTTGCTTCTGATGTATTATGTTTATATCTGCATTGATTTCTCACACTAATTGTTGGTCATGATTAATTTTCAAGATGTAAATTAGTACGTACGATTAACATTTATTAGATTAGAGCTTGATTGCCCTACTTCATTGCTTGCAGTACAGTAGTACGTTCCTGGGTTTTGTGGTAGAACTGTGTAGTTCTGACTGTTTGACAAGAAAATGGTTTCGTCCTTCTTGTGCCATTCAAATAAGGTGGCTGGTGGATCACACTGAACATTGCAACTCAGGTGGACTGGAAGGTCATATTCCCATATATTTAGTGATGTCATGTTATGGGTAATTGTTATGCGTGGCTGATCTGCACAAGGAAAAAAATGGTTTAATATGCAAATTGAAAGATTTGGCTTTAAAAATAACTTAGTTTCTAACTTGATTACAAAATACATCCACCAATATCATCATCTTCATCAATCATCAGCAGCTAGAAAAGACATCAACTGGGTTTATCCTCTTCTACTGCTAATCCCGTCCTTCTGTTTCTTTTTGTATCTATATCTGGTTCAGATTTGTTGACTATTCAGATTTATTATTTTTCATTATTATGAAAAAGGCATTTAAAATTTATTATTCTACAATATCTTTCTTTCTTTCTCAGTTGTTCAATTAACAAACCAACCAATCAGTCAGTCATGGTGGCTATATTCACTGTATTTTCAGAAACAGTGGGGAACATGGGGGGTATTCTGGCTCTGACCACCTCAGCTACTTCAGTTTGTATTTAGTCTTAACCAGTCTGTTTTTGACAAACAGCATACTCACACTTGACTCTGATATATATTGGTAAGGATCTAGCACTGCCCAAGTCATTTCTGGAGATACAGACGTAATAACCAGAGTCAGAGTGCTTCAGGGAATGGATTATTATATTCTTTTCATTTCCCACGCTGTGTGGCTCAGAAGTTTTCTTCCATGTGTAATGTAACACCTTGGGCACAGAATCAGCTTTGCATGTGAGTGTGAGGTTAGAGCCCTCCTTTAGCTCTTTACCAGGATAGGCAGAAGCTGTTACATTTTTAGGGGCATCTGCAAAGACAGAAGTATTATATATATAATATTTTCATGGCAGGTTCGCTGCACAAATGTAGCAAATGTAAGAAGTTTTACTTACACTGAACCTCCAGATGCTTTTCTAAAAAGTGTTGTCCCTCTGAGTTTTTTGCTGCACAGGTGTACACTCCTGCATCAGACACTTTCGCTTTAGTAGTAAAACTGAGAAAGTTCACATGAGTCTGTAGTAGAGTCAAAGAGGATCTGCGTAGTGTGAGTGTTGCACTGGGTAAGCTTTTTACAGTGCACGTGATAGAATAGGAATCATTCTCCTTTACAACTGCTTTCATAGTCAGATTTAGTTCAGTTGGGGGGTCTGCAAACAAAAGTGAACATTTTCGAAAGAAATTGATATTCTATGCCTCTTAATATATAAAGGCATCAATATTAAAGGATTAGTATGAAGTGACATAATATGTGATATTTCAAATGGCTTAACAATAGCACCAAACATTAAAAAAAACCAAGCAAAATAAAGAAAAACACAAAACAATGCAAACTATACTTACAAAGCACAAGAACTTCTAGTTGAGTAGAGTTATTTCCTAACCCTATAGCATTCTTCGCACTGCACTTATACAATCCAGTATTACTATGATCTGCTTTTTCAATCTGATACACCTGTCCCATTTGTGAAAGGGCGGAAAACTCCTGTCCATGCTCTGTTTTAAAATACCAGTAATGACTGGAAGCAGGAGGATCGGCTTCAGTAGAACACTCAAGGTTAAGACTGAAACCCAACTTAACTTCATTCCCACCTATAATGGATGTCTTTTGTGGAGCATCTGCAAGGAGACAGAGCAAAAAAATTAAAAGGCTGGCTAGCTAAATAAATAGATAAATTAATAAATTAATGAATAGACAAACAAACAAACAAACAAACAAACAATTGTGCAAAAAATGTATGATCTGCTGCGATGGCCATGCGAGCGGTCCAGCATGTTCTCTGCCCTCGCCCAGAGTTGGCTGAGATGGGTGCCAGCCTCCCCGCGACCCTAAATAGGATTTAGCGGCTAAGAAAATGAATGAATGAATGAATGATCTGGTATTTTAGAAGGGAAAAAAAGGATAAATGTCTTAAATATTACTGTATGAAACAACCGGCGGCACAGTGGCAAAGTGGTTAGCATTCCCACCTCACAGCACGAAGGTCCAGATTCAAAGTCTGTTATGTTTCTGTGTGAGTTCTGAGTTTGCATCCTCTTTCTGTACTTGCGTGGGTTTCCTCCGGGTACTCCGGTTTCCTCCCACAGTCCAAAAACATGCACATTAAGCCAATTGGCTGTTCCAAATTGTCCTTAGGTGTGAGTATGACTGTGAATGGTTGTGTTTGTGTTGGCGATGGTCTGGCGAGCTGTTCAGGGTGTATCCCGGCTTCACCCAGTGTCGACTGAGATAGGCTCCAGTCTCCCCACGACCCTAATAGTGGTTCGGCAAATGAGTAAGAGTGAGTGAGAGTAAGTGCATGAAACAAAACTGTTTCAAAAAGAAAAACAAAGAAAAGAAAACCTTGTACATTAAAGTTAATTAGACTAGTAAAGACAATTTTTGATTTTTTTTTTTTAAGCATTAGGTGTAATAATTTGTAGAAAAGTTTACACAGTTTTGGACGTTACATATGTAGTGCATTTGTAGTCCTTTTGTTTTTTTTACGATTCATGTCTCTTTTTACACATTTGCTTTTATATGGTAATTTTCCTCATGGATTCATATGTCATGTCACTTATCATAACACACACACACACACACACACACACACACACACACACACACACACACACACACACACCTTACTGTTAAGTTGCTGTAAAAATAGAGTAAAACAAAGTTTCACTAATTTGTTTCATTTATTAGCTCATCCCACATATATTAAAATAATACTTACACTTCACAATCACGTTAATCATGTTGGTAGACTTGCTCGCTCCTACTGAATTCACGGCCTCACACTGATAGCTTCCACTATTAACCCGTTCTACTCTTTCAAGGATGTATGTTTCAGCTGAATCTCTTACAATCTCCTGACCATCTTTGTACCACCTGTAGGATTTATTATTTATTTTTGGATTGCTGTCTTCCACCAAGCATGTAAGTGTAAGCCGTTCACCCTCTTTGAGTGTAGTGGACTGAGAAGTTATCTTGACACCTTTTGGAGCATCTAAGAAACATAAAAATATGAATTATATGTGACTGAATGCCATTTTTATTGTACTTTTTTCAATCCTGTTCACTTATTCAACACAATTAATTATTAATTAATAATTTAATTACACACACACACACACACACACACACACACACACACACACACATACTTACATATTACGTTGATTGTTATATCCTGAGATTTGTCTGTTCCGTGATCATTTCCAGCCTCACAGTAGTATACACCACTCTTGTCTGTTGTCATTTTATTTAAAGTAAGAATTTCTCCAGGCGTGGAAATAGAGCTGCCACTGTAAAACCATTTGAAGTGAGCTTTAGGCTGGGCCTTGCTGGAGCATGAGATTGTCACTTGTTCACCTTCCTTCACCTCTATAGAGCTTGAGCTCACATTCATCATTGTTTCTCTGGGTTTATCTAAATAAATGTGTTAAATGAATGTGTTAAATATACATACATAATATATAAATAAATAATGAAGATGGCTTATGCTCTAGCATTAATTTTGGCTTATAAAATACAAATTCCTTTTTACTGTGAAACACTGCAGACATTCAGAAACCAGAATCGAGAGAACAATAGGAATGCTAGTTCAAACTGCTTTTAAACAATGTGATCTGGCAGGTTAATCATTTTAATCACAGTTAAAAAAAATATTATTTTGTTTTTATGTCCATGATTTATGGTAATTCACTCATTCTTTTGCCAAACCATTTAATCCTACTAGGGATGAGGGGAAGCTGGAGCCTATATCAGCCAACATTGGCCTAAGGTGGGGTACACCCTCAACAGCTTACATGACCATCACAGGACCAGCACACACAACCATTTACACTTATACCTTAGGTGCAAATTGAAAGAGCCAATTACCCTAATGTGCATGTCTTTGGACTGTGGGAGGAAACCGGAGTCCCCAGAGGAAACCACCCCAAGCACAGAGAGAACATGCAAACTCCACACAGAAACGACCAAACCCGGGACTTGAACCCAGGACCTTCTTGCTGTGAGGTGGAAATACTAACCACTACACCACTTTGCTGCACAAGTTTATAGTAATTACTTTACTATTAAAGTTTGTTATTAAGCCTTTTTTTAAACATAGTCGAAATTAACATCATTCATTCATTCATTCACTTTTTGATGCGTTCTAGCATGGTGCTAAACTCCCAAATCTGACGACTCAGTGGGTTTTGATTAACTTTCTACAACAGCAGCTCTCACAATAGTGTTGGCTACATGGAAAAGCACAGGTTTATATTAATACCCTCATTCTAATACACAATGATTTCTATAGCCACTGTTAGAGGCACATAAATGCATTTTACAAGTGTTAGATAGTTCTTAAAATGGTAATGGTTTCTGAACTTCGTAACAGTCAACGAAAGTAAAAGCAGTGAAGGTGTCATTTTTCCGATGCAGGAAAGTCTTCAAAGTGGCTTTGAGGTTCCTCTGTCACATGACATGACAAGCTTCAAGAGAGAGAAAAACAAGAGGCTACTGAGAAAATGATTGGCTAATAACTATACATAAATTTAAATAAAATAAAAATTTGTTTTGTCATTTTTAATTAACAGAAATTTGTTTGCACTTAAAAAATTGCTGTTGTGTAAAAAAAATAAATAGACCAAAAAATGTACATATCTGTAGGTGTTGTTTTATTGGGGGGAAAAAATCCCACCACCCTGTTGTGTTTTATTTCCTCAACATTATTACCTGATTTTCTGCTCATTTTTTATAGATGACATACTTTAAGATTTTTGAATTTACATTTAAAAGTGCTTATAATAATATGGTTATTTCATAAATTCCCAAAAGATAATAATACAAATACATAATGTAAGTACAGTATTTTGTCCAGAGCATGAGGATGAGGGTATTAATATAAACCTGTGCTTTTCTATGCAGTCGACACAATTGTGAGAGCTGCTGTTGTAGAAAAGTAATCAAAACCCACTGAGCAGTCAAATTTGGGAGTTTAGCACCATGATAGAAAGTCTTAAATAATTACTATGAATTTGGGCGGCACAGTGGCGTAGTGGTTAGTACATCCATGTTACAGGAAGATGGTCCTAGATACAAGTCCCGGGCTATATGGAGTTTGCATGTTCTCCCCATGCTTGAGTGGGTTTCCTTCCGGTTTCCTCCTACAGTCCAAAGACATTCACATTAGGCTAAATGAATGTTCCATATTGCCCCTAGGTGTGAGTGTGAATGGTTGTGTGTGTTTGCCCTGCTATGGTCTGCCGAGCTGTTCATGGTGTACCCCACCTTCACCCATTGCTGGCTGAGATAGGCGTAAGCCCCCCTGCTACCCCTGTAGGATTAAGCGGTTTTGCAAATGAGTGACTGAGTATTTTGTACCCACATTCCACTTTCAGTGTAACTTTCCTCTCCAGGCACTCATCATTGTTTCCAAAAGGATGACATGTTAAAGATCTCCCATCATGTGACCAGCTCATGTGCAGCTTCACCACATTGTGTTTTTCCCCCTCATCTTCTCCCTTCTCTGTGCTGAGATCCTCATGTGAGCCAGATAACTTCCATTCAGGAGGATGTTGACAGGCTGCTGATGTTCCACAGTGAAAACTTACAGTTTCTCCTTCTTTGTGTGTCTTGTTCAAATTTTGTGGCGTAATGTGAACCTTGCAGGGATTGTCTACAGCGTAAATTTACAGAAAAGGATGTTGTGAAATCCAATAAATTTACAATTAAGACAGAATTAAGATTAAGTTAACAGAGAACTTAGGACTCACCTGTGACTGTGAGAATAAATGCATCACCCATATATTTATCCGTACCTTCTCCTATGTACCTAAATGTATAATTTCCACTGTCATTTTTTTGAAGATCGGTAATTTTCAACATGCATTGGGAATATTTATTATTGAGGTTGTCATTATAAAATGTTACTCTCGGAGAGAATTGAGAGGCCTGTGGACGCTCCTTTGTATTACTATGTACAATAATTCCATCATATTTCTTTTTAATTTCATTCCACTTCGAATCTTTAATCCAGAATAGCTGCATTTCTTTCTTAAATTCATAGTGGCAGTTGATTGTGATACATGATCCCTCTTGTCTTATTGCTTTATTGTCATCATTATTCACCATTAATATAGGTTTCACTTGGCCTGCTTCTGAGCTAAACAAACAGAAAAAGACTGAGGGAGAAACCAGAATTAGTAACACATACTTGCATATCACTTTAATAAAAACATTACAATTGTTATTATTTTGTAATACACCACAACATTTTTTATTCTCAAAACTGATTGTTCTGAAGGTGTTGATTGATTTTCTACAACAGCAGCTCTATGATTATTACTGACTCCAATCAAATTCCAGGTTCATATCAATGTGCTTGTTGTAACAAATGTGACCCATCACGACAAATTGATTTCTAATGTACCAAACATTTCTCAAACTTTTCAAACTGACTTTTTGCGCATATATTAATAGAGAGCACTATTAGCATTGAAATGACCCCGTAATTTATAAAATCACTCAAAATTGAAAAAGATATGAAATGAAATGTGTTTCAGGTTTAAGTAATTTACTCAGTAGACTTTCCAAAAAAATTCTGTTAAATCAGGTAGTCAGTTTGGTTCATTAAGACTCAAATTGTGGTGAGGGTCACATTTAAATATCTCTTTAGTACCAGCCAATTAACTGGGACTTGTGTAGCGAATGTTTCACATAAATGAAGGGTATTAATAAATTATCATAAAAAAATTATAAAATTGAATAAAACATTATGCTACATATGGAGAGAAAAAAATAATAATGAAAGTAGTCAGTCGTTTAGGAAGATGTAAGTTATGTAGTCAGAGATAAAGCTGTGTGTCTTTAGTAATTTTTCACCAGCAAAAAGCATTCAGGTTTTCCAGCGTACAAAAAGAAAAACTGCTATTTCAATGTTAACTTCAGGAAAAGAGGAGGAAAATATGGTTTCTTGCTTATATATGTTATCATTAACAAGTTGATGTGGTATAAGAAAAATAAAACACTTTGGGAAGTAATAAAAGTAATATAATTAACTTTGGGATGATTAGACTGTCATTTATTATTTTTTCAATAACTGGAAACTTCAAATGCTTTATTTCTTATTTAAATCATTGTATGGATAAAGTAATACCTTTTTTCTCATATTTTTTAAATAATAATAATAACAACAACAACAACAACAACAATAATAATAATAATAATAATAATAATAATACACACCCCAGGGAAGGAAAGAACTCCACAAAGAATACATCCTTATGTAGGCTACAGTGCACTCTGGTTGCTTTAGGAAAAGAAAAGTTCATTAGCATTTAACACATAATATGTACTGCCTATACATTCACACCAATGTAACTGTATATATATATATATATATGATATGATATGATATGATATGATATATGATATATCATTTCTGCTCATGTGTGAATCACAGCTGCAAATGACTCATTCTCACAGCGTAAGCTTCATGGTTAGACAGTTCGTGTGGAAATGAGAAATGATACTCATCTGTAGTAAACATTCAAAGCATTTATTTACATTCACCAAAAACAATAAACTAAGTTTGTTCCTTCACCTTTATCTTTTTTATCTGTCATCTTTTTTCATCTTTTACCCATATACATATTTTGATGAATATAATCTAATACAAATGCCGCAGAGTTTATAATCACAGTATCTGCTGTCACTCAAAAATATGTAATAAGTGTTATCTTGTAATATGTATACAAATCCAAATATCCAATTCATATATATTCAATTTTGCAGTGTGCCATTTTTTATTTTTTATTTATTTATTTGTTTATTTTAAGGAAAGGCCGTACAGCTAAATTGTGGAATTTTCCAATTTTTCAAAGCAGGTCTCATTTGGTCAAGAATCAAAAGGATTTGTGTATTAATAAATCAATTACAGTTGATGAAAAGCAAATTACCTTTATGTCAAATCCAGCAATCTTGATAAATGGTTTCCGGGAAGCAGTTGAAGTGAATTTTCTTCGAATTAAAATAGACCCTTCAGCTCAAAAAGAAAGTGTAAAACAAAAGGAGAACTCCTTAACGTGTTCTACATTTGCATGATCAACCACACAGAAAACAAAAAGACAGAAAAAAAGCATCATTGCGGCTGAAGATTAAAAAAAAGTAATATTTACCCCCTGAATGTGTGCAACCTAGGCCACTTCCTGTAGCACTAATTTCCTTTTAGCTGCTACAGAAAAAAAAATAAAATAAAAATTCCTATGTTGATTAGTAATAATGTGCAATACTGAGTATCTAATAGTGCAAACTGACTATCTGTGAGCCACTGTCAGCTGGTGGTCTTTCAAACAGGGGAAGCATAACATCATAAAATTTGTCAATTATTGCATTACGTTATTTATATATTAATTCAAATTTATGCCCTGTAAAAATAAACCAAAGATCCCCAAAATCTATTAAAAGGCTAGCAGTACATTCTCTGTTTTGCAGAATTTCCAGTCAGCAAGCTCAACTTGTCACATCAGGAGAGTTGAAAAGGCCTGTATTTTTATTTTTTTTTTTCTGTCATTTGACCCAAATCATTCTTGGGTGTTCCTTAGCCCTGCTGTCTGCCATCATACACAGCTAACTAGAGAAACTTTACTAAACTAACAGACATTACTAAACTGAAACACGGAGCAAAGTCATGAGCACTATATTTAAATTTTTATGTAAAATAGGATATGTACAAATGAAAATAGTAAGCATATGAATGGCAATAACAGACTACAAGCAGCTAAAATCTGTATCCAACTAAACCTGAAAAGAGGTTTTATCCACTTAGACAGGGCCTTCAATCATCGTGCGACAGCCCAGCATCCTGACCCGCCCACTCCCCGTACAAACCCAGAAGCTTGGCCTTCAGGGGCGGGATGTTTTCCAAGCATTTGTCCAATGAATATCACAATTTTGCCATAGGACTTCAGAGAAGCTGCACCTCAATAGTTTTTTTTGGATCGCGCTTCCATGGGGATGTGTGAAAAAAAAATCATGTTAGACGACCTATGAGAAAAATTACTGCTGATTATGAATTAACTAACCATGTAGTTCATCATGTTGTAGCACTCTTTATGTGATATTGATATAAATACAACAAAACATATTTGACTAAATCTTAAGTGTTGTAGAGGAAGCAGAACTGTTCCTTTGTAGTCTTAGAGTAGCTGCCACTGCTGTGAGCAGATGCTGCTGAATAGAAAGAGAAACACCCTTTTATTTTAGAGTTAGATACAGTTCTGTTATTAGGACTGACTACATGACTACGTCAGTTTCCTGACAGCTGTTTAATTTCTTATTCACAATAAATGCAGCACGTTTTGAGATATATAACCATAATACACTGTGGTAAGAATAACTGCAGTTAATTTATGAAATCAATGAGTAAATTGATTAAATATATATTTTAGCCCTGCAATGGCCTGGCGAGCTGTCCAGGGTGTACTCTGCCCTCGTCAAGACTTTGCTGAGATGGGCGCCAGCCTCCCTGCGACCCTATTTAGGATTAAGCGGTTCAGAAAATGAATGAATTAATTAATTAAATATTTTGGCAGAAGGGTGGTGTAGTTTTTAGCACAGCACAAAGGTCCTGGGTTCAAACCCCATGTGCCCCATGAGGGTGTTTCTGTGTGAAGTTTGCATGTTCTCTCTGTGTTTGTGCAGGTGCTCCCGTTTCCTCATACAAGTCCAAAGACATGCACATTAGGCTAATTATTTAAATTGCCCCTAGGTGTGTGTGTGTGTGTGTGTGTGTGTGTGTGTGTGTGTGTGTGTGTGTGTGTGTGTGTGTG
>JBCNYH010000013.1:10377504-10393152 GCA_039654325.1 Tandanus tandanus
TATATAGGCTTCTATAAATTATATTGTATATGAACAAGAATTTTCTTGTGAATCTGAAGTAACCATTTGTTTTATTTAGAAAATTAGTTATTAACCATCCTATGCTATTATCTTTACATGTCAAAACACATGAGTACCACATGAACACAGACATATACAGTATGCATACAAACAACTTTGTCTATATTAGTATTACTATCCACGGACTAGATTTCAAAATTAGGCAACTACTATTTGTTAACATATGTTAAAAATGATGTGGTATTGACTGAAGAGGTAATGGAATTTTTTTTTTCCCAGTTACAACATTTGCAACTATTTACTAAAATACAACTAACAATTTAAAATGTGGCCTTAATCCAATCATACAACTGGAATTTAGAAATTATACTGTACCTGTTGCAGACCACAAAGCACATCACAGTAGAGAAAATAATAGTTGAACAAGTCACTCCCTGTATAAACACCAGAATCATCTTCATGTTCAATCCGAAAATATATCCGCTTCCTAAGGAATCAAGAGCATTAAAATATATTAATATAGAAATATGACTTACAAACTACAGCCAGCAAAAGTTAGAGAACATTAGTCACAGTAATAACAATAGCCCATAAGCTGTATTTATGATCTGAGTTTAGCAGTTCTTGAGCTTAACACATTTTTTTTCTTGTTATCTTTCTTTTTATACTGGATGGTGAAAATGAAACAACTGCTGTAATGTCATTCTTGAATAATTAGGCAACAAAAAGCAACAGGTATCTACCTTAAGGTCTGTGGTAGCTACACCCTAATAATTTTCCTGCCTCTTTGTAACTTTGAATGTCACTTTGACTTCCTTTTAAACTATCTGGCTGATGACTGACAAATTGTGAAGGGAGAGAAAACAGGACTTCAGAGAAGGGTTAAAGCAATGCAAGTATGCACACAGAATATGTGGCAACTGTAGGAGAAAACGATGACATGAAAGCAAAGCAAAACAAAACCTCGATCAATTTAATGCAGTGTAGAAATACCATCAGGATGTATTTTTTTAATCCTGAAAAGTGGACATGTCCAGGAGAAAGAGGTCATATGATCAAGAGTAAAAGGAGAGAAAGGGTTTAAGGCCGAGGCCACTAATAAGCAGACCATGGACTGTGTCTGGATAGTGGCACCACCTTATCTGGACAGAGTCCTATAACTAAGGAATTGTCGAGAATTATTATATGCTACGATTTTAGAGCATTTTGATTTTAACCATTACAGCTTTTCTAGCATTTATGGCACTGGTTTAGTCCTCCAGGAAATTCACAAACCAACTGCATACATTGCAAATCATCTCACATGAGCTACTTAATTAAATGTGTACAGTCCTTGAGTCAATGACTTAAAAGAGTTGTCATTGACTCACACACACACACACACACACACACACACACACACACACACATAGGGGACACAATTAGTTTATCTAAAGAGAAGAAAAAAGCGTATGTATAAATAAGATATAAATGGTTGCATCAGGCATCAAGAGTCCCCAGTTAATGATTACGCTACTTATTTTTCCTATGACTATTTTTACTCTTGCCAAGTTCCTAATAGTTATTTCTCAGTATCTGTTTGAGTAAATGAAAACTTCTGCATGTGCTTTGTCGAAGGATGACTGTACAGTAGTTGCAGCATTAGAAGCTCTGCCCACAGGATGCAACATGCCTGATTCCATTTGTGTACTTGACCACAGATGTTCAGAATGATAATGGTTGTAATCTGAACAGTTCTTCTCACTTTTGTGTGATGGTTTTCAGCCAAAACATTAACATTTTAACATAGCAGTACAATTAACTTTTGATAGTTTTTGCTAGATTTTATACTGTTCAGAATATACTACCCTTGGATTGATATAAGTTAACAGAATCCTGCTTTATGTGTAATGAGCTAACAAAATAATGTTGCAGCAAATGCCTATGGTTGATCCCTGGCTATTAGTTTGCTACAGTTCTTGGGCAAGTTTAATGACCAACCTGAACAAACCTTCTGCGTTCTGTAAGAATGTATGACTGTACCTTTGCCTGTGTCATCACACTTTGATGAGCTGTGATTCTTAGTAGGATCTAGAGAGGGCAAAGTTGCATTAAGAAATCAGAGACAATTAGCACCTTGGAAAAAATCTCATAAAATCTATAAACATAGACAGAAGATTCAAAGATATAACTTTACTGTAGGTCCACAAGGTATGTATTAATTCATAACCCATGCTTTCATAAGTAATAAAAATGGAATGTACTATTATACAAAAAATAATGAATAAAGAGGTAGCGATATGATCTAGCACCAAATGTTGCTGTTGCCACCCCAAAGTTGATTATTTTTTTTAAGTAAGAAAGTTGCTATTATTGAAGTATATTGTTGCTAAAGAAAGAATAATGCATTGGAATATGAGCAGAATAATATACACCTGCGAGTTGCCTTGCATTATGCCAGATCTTCTGATGCTGAAAGCTAATCAACACATTCTAACAAATCAGACTAGTGAACTTAACAGTACTGTGGTGTAAGAATGAATTAATACATGAATTCATAACCCATCAGGAAATAATAAAGCATTAATGTTCAATTATGTTGTGCAAATATACATATTAATAATGGCCACAGTCAATAAATAACAAAGTGTTATGTTTGCATTCAAAATTAAATGTGACACTCACTTTCTGGTTTCAAGGTACTGGTTGAAATGGAACTGTTCTCGGAGACATTAGTATGCATCTTGGCAGAGGAAGGGGTGGTCAAATTCATTGTTGTGGTATGATCTGTAGACGAACTGCCTGTAATAATGTTATTTTTTTATGTTATTTATATTTAAACTTCCACCATGTAATGTCTGCACGAAGCATGGCTCATTGGATGGGTACCATAACAGTTTACATAGTTACAAGACATCTATTAATCAAGTCAGATATACTGTACAGTCTAAACACAGCACCCAACATTTTTTTGTGAACTCATTGCCTAGAAACATCAATCCATTACCTATATCCAGCTGACTTTGGGTGAGAGGTGGGGTACTACACCCTGAATTGGTCACCAATTTATTGCAGGGCTAATACAGAGACAAACAAGCACTCACATTGACATCTCACATACACCCATGGGCAATTTAGAGGAAAGACCTAATGTGCATGTCTTTAATCTGTAGAAGGAAACTATAGCACCAGGATGAAACAGATGCAAGCTCAGGGAGAATTTGTAAGCCCCACGTCAGCCGCGAGCTTCAAACTCAGAACTTCTTGCCTTAGCGCTTCACTTGCATACTGCCTTGCATTAGAAACAAACATTTTACTGGATCATTGTGTTTAATTTCTATTAACAGCTGTCATGTATATTTACAGTTAATGTACTGAATACTTTTCAACAGAGATACTTCTAGTGACGGTCGTTTTTTTAAAATGTAATTAACTTTGAAGCCAGTCCTTAAACATTGCTTTGAATTAATTAATGGAAGTCAGTTAACACCAAGCTGTTCAGGCCTAATTCTATTCTCCGTGCCTAGGGTTAGAAAAAAGTACAAACTAACAGTAGAAAAATGTTTTATATTTAAGATTCTTGAGAGTACCCAGCTTTTGCTTGGCTGACCGCTTCACATAGTCATGACATTCTCGCAACTAGCTTCATTACATGGTCACCTGGAATGGTTTCCACAAATTCTGAAATAGTTCCCAGATATATGAAGCACTTGTTTGGCTGCTTTTTTCACTTTAAAGTCCAGCTCATTCTAAACCACCTCAAGTGGGTTTAGGACAGATTTTAGAGATCAAGGCCATCTGATATAGCGTTCCTTCATTTTCCTTCTTGGTTAAATTGCCCTTATAAGGCCTTAAAAAGAGGTGTGTTTTGGGTCATTGCCCTGTTGAAAAATGAATTATGGTCCCATTAAGCACAAACCAGATAGAATGGTATGTCGCTACACAATGCTGAGGTAGTGCTGCTGGTTAATAGTGCCTTCAATTTGAATACATCACAGACAGTTTCAAACGCAAAGCACCTTCGCACCATCACAGCTCTTCCTCCTTCTCGTCCATGCACCACTGCAGATAGCATCTGTTCCCCTTTTCTACATCTCACAAAAACATACAAGTTGGAGCCAAAAAAAAAAAATCACAATTTTGTACAGATTCCAGTGGTCCAACGTCCATTCTTTGTTGTTTTTGGCAAAAAGCAATTCTCTTCTTATTGGACTCCCTCAGTAGTAGATTCACAGATCAGCTTATTTCACCATGAAGGCCTGGTATCTGCAGTCTCCTCCGAACAGTTAATGTTGCGTCTCCTATTTGAACTCAGTACATCCTTTATGCAGGCTCTAATCAGAGGTTCTGTCAATTGTCAATTTCAGAGACTGGTAATGCGAATAAATTTATCCCCCTTTCCTGGGACAGTCCTCATGAAAGGCAGTTTCATCATGCCATTGGAAGGATTAATCAACTGCACCTGGTACATTTAAAGCTTTTGCAATTTTCCGGATTAATTGACCTTCAAGTCTTTGTTATGGACAGTGGTTTCTCTTTACTTAGCTGGGCGGTTCTTGATATAATATTGATTATTACGGTTGTTAAATAGGGCTATTTTCTGGACCAGCATTATGTTGACACAATGCTATTGATGTCTCTAACATATAAAGGAGGCAAGAAATTCACCTAAATTAACTTTTGGCAAGGTACATTTGTTAATTGAAAAAAGCAATGCAGGGGACTTCCTCATGAAGCTAGTTAAGATAATGCCAACAGTGTAAATGATGGCTCCTTTGAAGAATCTTATATGTTTGCAGAAATTCCCTTCTTATTAAACCTACATACGTCAAATACTTGTGCAAATATAAATGCAAAATGGTTGTTATATCGACTGCTTTCCCCATGTTCACACACAATAAACCGATACAAGTGTTTGTGGCTCATCTGTGGCAGGCCGAGTGAATTGCTATTGTACTATAGATAATTTTAAAAAGCAGATGTGTACAAGGTGTTAGTATCGCTTTTACCACTTAAAAGAATGCCACATTTACATTTATAACCAGAATGTATATTGTTCACTCTAACAGCGAAACTTTTTCAGTTCAACTTAATCTAATGTATCTTTAGCTTTATTAGCTTTAAATCAGTTAGTGAGTGCTATTTTTTCCTCATACACCTGTTAAAAAAACAAAACAAAACTCAATGTGTCTTTTGTCAGAGGACAGAGGAAAACAGACATGTAAACATTTTCAGTACATTTTCAATGGCAAGTAAGCGCCCAGTAATCTCAGAGAATAGTGCAGTGTCACATGACTACTGACATTATAATGTGTCAACAGTTGTACACCTTAATCCTTTCCAAGTGATTATCAGTAGAATATGTAATATTTTATATAAAATTAATATTAATTTTATAAAAATATTAAATTAATATTTCATATAAAAGTAATCTTAATATATTTTATGTACAACAATATACAGTCCGTATACAATAGTACTTTTGGCAGCATCTTTTCTGGCCTATAATTAGGTATTAAGTGTTAGTGAAAGAGGTTCTAATCAATGGCACTTCATATTGAACATCTTATTTTACGTTTTTAATTTAAAGGTAAATCTAAGGGTGTATATATTTTCCATGTAACTGATCTTTTTATTCGTTTAAATAATTAAAATCTAGTAAAGTGTACATTTTGTGTACATTGTTGGTGCACATCATGTTTATCTGTAAACACTGTATCAAAGTGGATGAAATCATTTTACATGACATCACATGTAGTCTCTATAACTGAGACATGTGCAGCCTACCAATTGAAACACTGTGGTTAAGCGAATAGGCAAGAACAGCTACAACATTTACAGAGCTCACTAAGGCCAAAGCTCGGAAATGAACATGTATTGTTATAAATAGGAAAAAGAGCAACTATGTGTGTTCACATTAAACATTTTTCTAACCAACATTTCATGTGAAAAGAACTGTCACTCGACAAACCCAAATTACCAGGCATTAATTCCTCAGACAGGTGTATGCACCATATAACACATTATTATAATAATACTATCTAGGACGCTGAAAGGATACTGACTTAAATCTATTGTCAGAACCAAAGAAGTATAAGTATCTAAGGGGAAAAATGCAACCAGACGTGCCGTTATATAAAATTAAATGACTGTGAAGTGGAGTTGGATATTTTCACCTTAAAATTACGACCAAAAGGTATCCTGTTTTATGTTGTTTTACACACTGAGATATAAATATCAGAAAATGCAAGATGAAATTCTGATCTATCATCTCAAGTTCAAATTTTAATTTCAAATGTAAATTATTTCAGCATATAGTGCGACACAGTGGTGTAGTGGTTAGCACATCTGCCTCAAATCAAGATGGTCCTGGGTTCGAGTCTCGGGCTCGGCAAGGGCATTTCCTTGTGGAGTTTGCACATTCTCCGTTTGCTTGTGCGGGTTTTCTCTGGGTCCTCCAGATTCCCCCCACAGTCCAAAGACATGCACTAATGGCTAATTGGCTTTTACAAATTGCCCCTGGGTGTGAGTGCGAGTGTGTGAATGGCTGTGTGTGTTGGCCCTGCAATGGTCTGCCCCGAACTGTTCAGGGTCAAGAGTCGGCTGAGATAAGCTCCAGCCTCCCCGTGACCCCAATAAGTATTAGGCAATTTGGCAAATGAGTGTTGAGTGAGTGATGTTTTCACTGTTTAGCAAACACAAAAGACTCGACCATGCCATTCCATTTCTTTTGAGATTGCAAGCAGGTATTACAGACTAACTAGCAATTTGTAGCCTCATACTGAAAAATATTCTGTTCATAAAGTAATAACACATTGTAAATAAACCCAAATATACTTTCTAGAAAATATGGATGATCATAGATTTGTTTTCATTAATGAGGAAGTTGTTTATTATTCTAGTTTTTATTTATTTGATATACATAATAGGAGTAAGAGGGGACCTTCCACAATTTAGGTGCAAATATAACCAAAAGGATTTTCTAAATACTAATGCAGCATTATTTGACAAATATAACAGAAATTCATACCTTCAGATGTTGAGTGATTATGTTGCGTTGCGTTGTCTGGGGAGTAGAGGTGCATTATTGTATGAAGAAAAGAAAAAAGTGCTATGTGTGTGCATGCTATGGTAGGAAGCTGCACCTACCTTTAGCATTTAGTGTGAATATGAAGAACAAACTGAAGATTATTATTACTTTATTCATCTCTCAGCATTCACTCGACCCCAAAACCAGATCTGCACACAGTTAAAACCATGCTTACATACAAGCGTCTCTTATAATTCAATAGCAAAAAGAAATAATTTAGTATTAACAACTGATTATATCCTCTAGAAAACAGCTATGAATGGACCAAGCGCGGTGCCAGAATAAGGTGAAAAATTACTATGGCAACCCCCAGTTAGATCCATGTGCCTGTGTCTGATAACGGTAACTTTGATTTGCCTTAGTCTTGTAAAAGTTAAGTGGACTGTAAGAACTCAAAAAGCTATGTTGTATTACTGCCTATGATAATCATCACAGCAATCAGGCTTTCAAAAAGATAAGCACACTCACCTCTCTGCCACGTCCTCCTTTCTCCAGGATCTGTTTTGTTTTGGGTGTTAATAGGGTTTGATGCAGGCTGTTCGAACTGCTTTCACATCCTTCCTCACACTTTTAAAAGCACTTCCACCTTTTACATACTTCTAAACATTTCTTGCACAAGTTTTCTAACCACAAGCACACTCACTCATGCATGACAACAACTGCCCTGGTCTCAAACACGTTCTTTTTATACTTATCTGTCTAAAGTCGTATACGATCTTGCAAACACTTTCAGTGAGTGTTCCTATGGCCTTTAAATATATTTTATTCTAGAAAAAAAGTTAAAAAAAAAAAATCTTTTAATTAATAATCTTTGTGTACACCGAAATTCAGCTCAAATGTTCATAAAAATCAGTTTCTTCTGGGAAATTTATAATTGAGGGTAATTTTTTGTGGGCCACTTTTAAACTGTTTTTTGAAACACAAAACAGGCAGTGGTTTTTATGGCAGGTCAACGCACTGGATCCTCAAGCCTAATTAGGCATCTCCTATTGTACAGTACTTGTGAGATGTGAAAGCATGGAGGCTATCACATGCTTCCTGTATGACACATGATCCACATCCGCCATCTTTCTGAGAGAAGGTTATATATGTATATGCTCTCTCCGGCTCCTGGACCTTCATGGCTGTGGTTAAAGATGTGAAGTCCCACAATCATAGTATGTAAACAGCATACTACACTAATATGGGAAATTCGTATTAAAAAATAAAAAAAGGGAAAAAAAAACACTGCTGGTGACATTTGAACACATGACATATTAGAGGCCTGTGGCTGACATGAAACAAAACCATAAATAAGGAATTAATCAAATTAAGAACTTCCTGAAGTAAGAAATTTTGGGATGTAATAATGCTAAATTTGTACTTTTTGCATGTTTTTTGTTAGATTGTTTCCTTTCTTGTGGCACTGTGGTGTAGTGGTTCCCATGTCCACCTCACAGCAAGAAGGTACTGGGTTCGAGTCCTGGGCTCAGGTATTTCTGTGTGAAGTTTGCTTGTTCTCCCAGTGCTTGCGTGGGTTTCCTCTGGGTACTCCGTTTTTTTCCCACAGTCCAAAGACATACACATCAGGCTAATTATCTGTCCCAAATTGCCCCTAGTTGTGGATGTGAGAGTGTGAATGTTTGTATGTGTTGCCCTGTGATGGTCTGGCGAGCTGTTCAGGGTTTACCCAGCCTTTGCCCAGTGTCGGCTGAGATAGGTTTCAGCCTCCCCGTAAACCTATTAGTAGAATTGAGCAGTTCAGCAAATGAGTGAGTGAGTTTCTTTTCTTGTTTGGCTTTCAGTCATTTATTATTTTTTCTTTACCAACATACTAATCTTGTAGCAAACCTTTCATTGCATTTTCACGTTTTTTTATAAGCAAGCAAAATATCCAATAGCTTATTTTTCCCCATATTGTTTATTTGTTTTAAAAATGCCATTGAAGGTGAAAGTTTTTTAACAAAAAAAAAACAAAAAAAAAAACAAAGAATTAAAAAAATCAAATACACAATTAGCTCTGAACAATGCTGTTTTGCCCAAGAGTTGCAAAGTCTCTGTCTAAATTATTACATAAATTTGGGGTGGGGGGTGGGGGGAATCATCGTTATTATCATCATCACACAGTCAAATGCTTACAAATACTCTTTACAATACACAAAGTGAATAATTAGACTGGACTACCAAAATGCTCTCCTAAATATATCATTTTTTAAATAAATAAATCTGTTATTAATTACCAGTTTTGTAATTCTGTGCTGCGAATCCAATAAAAAACCCTTCTATTGGGTTTTAATGGATTCACATCAGAGAACGGTTGCATATTTACATACAGTATTTCGTATCCCTTCATACTGGTGCTTTTCATGAATTCTCTACAATGAAAGGTAAGTGATTTTATTTGTTAAGTATTTAGTACTTATAAGGTACACGTTAAGATTTGAGATAATTGAGATAATCAATTGTACATATTGAGGAATTTGATATAACCTTAATAGAGGATGTTTTAATGATAAAAAAAAATACATTTCATTAAAGCACCCTGTGTAGAGTGATAGTTTTGAAAATGATGCTTTGTATATTCGTTTGACCAGATTTGAGATGACTTCCTCTTTACTTTGAATATGTATTTGGTTGTGGTGGAGTGCATTCTGCTGTCTTCAATTGGCTGGTTGACACAATAAATTTACCCTTAGAGTTGAATTTGTAATAAATAAATTAATTAATAAAAAAAAAAAAAATAGACAGGAGCAAAAATAAATAAATAAATAAAATATATATATATCGACATGAAAAGGACTA
This sequence comes from Tandanus tandanus, assembly GCA_039654325.1. Classification (NCBI taxonomy): domain Eukaryota; kingdom Metazoa; phylum Chordata; class Actinopteri; order Siluriformes; family Plotosidae; genus Tandanus; species Tandanus tandanus. Next base: position 10,387,376 of record JBCNYH010000013.1, read on the forward strand.
TAAGAAAGAAGGGTGTGAAAGTTTTTGCTATGTGTCTTAAATATTTAGATAATTAAGGTCATTGACGCATGACACCATTTCCTCTTTAAGGAATCTTCATCTTTTTTTCTTTCTTTCTTTTTTTTTTAATAAGTTCACTGATCATCTCATATGTAACATTTGACAGGGGAAAATGAACTGAAGCTTCCTCCACTCATCACCATCACTCTGAGATCTACAAACAAATAGGTAAAAAATTATTCAGCCATTCCTTTATCCTACTTCATATAAGTTCATTGGGTAAATAACACTCTTATCCTTCCTTTGTAAAGTCACACAAACTCAAAGACACTCTAACAGTCACTTTATGGCACGCCATTAGAAATACAGAATGCATACTTGACTAAGCACTTATCATGGTACACTTAAAGTTTGAGAGGTTGAGAGATCATCTGTGTTTGAGACAACATTCAACATTCTACTAGACCATCGAGACATGCCGCATGTCTCGTTCCCTGATGCTTCGGCTTGCTGCGGACACAGTGTCGAATGACCACTAGTGAAACAGATCTGGGACAAACCAGGACTGAATACCTTTCAAGACTGATTAGACTTTAAATTGCAATACATCCAAATGCAACACTGAGAGTGAGACATACTAAATGTGGTTGTAGGCAGGGACTGGCTTCTTTTCTGAAAATCTTCTTATCAGAAACATCACAGCAATTCAAATATTCAAATATTGGCCCCAGCCAACAGAATTATACAGTAGATTTGATCATTTGGGGCAAGCTAAATACTAAATACTAAAACAAATGGAGAAAAGAAATTTGTTGGGAACTAGAGGCCACTGTATCCCTTTCAGTCGAGGCTTCAGGGAAGGATCGCTATTCATTTGGCTTTGATCTCTGTATAGTCAGTGGTGTCATCCCCCCTCCCCAGTCCTCCTTCTCGGGACCGCCTGAGAAAGTTCAGCTCTTGCCTCTCCATGCCTGCAGTCGAGCCAACATGCTGGTAATCGCTGTCTTCTCCCTGTAAAAATGGAATAAGGAATTACTGCCTTTAGAGTCGCTTACTGAATGGCCTTATCATCTTTCCCCACTGTGTGTCCTAATAAAATAATCCTAATAAAATAATGACATGAGTTGGCAATCAAAAGCAGGTTGCTAGGTTAAAAGTAGCAAAGAAGCCAAGCATTGGTGTCATGTTAGGCTACAACCAATTTAATGCAAGCATGATAGATTACACCCAGAATGAAAAACAATTCTTAATAAAGTATATTCTCATTGTGCTACAGTTTTGTTTTTGTTTTTTTAAGATTGTTTACAGGGAGTACTTGTACCCCAGCAGTTGATTTGTTAGCCTTACCGTGTTCTCTTCTAGGATGGAATTAAACTTAGAGCCCAGCAGCTCAGTCTTAAGCTGTTAAGTTAGGGGAAAGACAAAAGAGACACAGAATGCAGAAAAGCAATGAAGGAGGAAAGAATAGTCAGGAAATGCTTTGAAGCAAAGGCCACACTCCACCATCAGGCATGCAAATAACCACGCCTAGACTCCTAGAGCTACTCCTTTCCTTTACAGCATGTTTTTGTTTTCTTTTCCTATCTTTTATAACATGTTACTGTACAGCAGATAATCCAAATATAAAATGTACTACACCAGTACAGCAGAGGCGACTGCTCTAAGCCTACAAGGGAAGCTCTGCCTCTTCTAAAATGTTACACAAGATCTTGTCAAATGTGTACTGTTATTTTCCATTAATATTATAGAGAGCGATAGATGATGTTCAACTTCAGTGCTATTTCATTCAGAATCTGCAATAAATTCTCGCAGGTTGTCTGAGGTAATTTTTTTCTCCTACATTCCCACGGCAGCACGATCCATTAGAACCCATATAAGCGCAGCTTCACCTTCTAGGCACTCAGAATACTCTCTGCTTGGAGCATAGCAAAGCTAGACATTTATTGGACAAATGATCAGCTTCTCTGGGGCTCTGTGAGAAGTGGGCGGGTCAGGAAAATGGGCTGCAGCATGATAATTGAAGGAACTGCCAAAGTGGCTGGATCCTCATTTTGATTGACAACAGTATCAAAGCTTTTCATTACTTGGACATACATTACCATTTACTTGGACATGGATTTTTTGCAAGAAGCTGCTGCTCGTAGTGTGTTTTTGCTAATGATATAGCTTACTATTTTCATTTATACACATCATACTGTAATTAAAAACATAAATATTGCATTCTGCGATGGCCTGACGATGGGCTGCCCTTGTCCAGAGTTGGCTGAGATGGGCACCAGCCTGCGCGCGACCCTGATTATGATTAAGTGGTTCAGAAAATGAATGAATGAATGAATAAATATTGCATTCTTGAGTTTGCTTCTTGTTTTAGTTTAGTAACATTTGTTCATATTTGTTCAGTTTGCTGGTTAGCTGTGAATGATGGCGGACAATGCGAAAGACACAGAATTAAACAGCAGGGCAGATCAACGCCCAAGATTGGTTTGGTTCAAAAGTCAGGGGAAAATTACAAGTCTTTTCAACTTGGTGTGACAAAGTGAGCTGGCTGACTGGAAGTGCTGTGATAAACAGAATGTATTGCTGGACTTTTAATGAAACAATCTCAGGGTGTTTGGTCAAAATTGGGTTTTAGGGATATGGCTAACGTTGACAGGGCCTACAAAAGAATTTACATATACATAACATAACGCAATGATTGGCAAACGTGGCAAATGTAGTGCTTCCCCTGTTTGACATATCACCAGCCGCCACTGCAGTACAGGTAATTTACTATAAGGCTACATTCACATTACCCGCCTGAGGTCAGGGTGGCACGGTGCCGTAGTGGTTAACTCGTCCACCTCACAGCAAGAAGGTACTGGGTTCAAGTCTAAGGCACGCACGTTTTTGTGTGGAGTTTGCATGGTCTCCCCATGCTTGCATGGGTTTCCTAAAGGTACTCCGGTTTCTTCCCACAGTCCAAAGACATGCACTTTAGGCTTATTGGCTGTTCCAAATTGCCCCAGGTGTGAGTGTGAATGGTTGTGTGTGTGTGTGTGTGTGTGTGTGTGTGTGTGTTGCCCTTTGCAATGGTCTGGCGAGCTGCTCAGGGTGTAACTTGCCTTCCCCCAGTGCTGACATAGGCTTTAGAGTCCCTGCGACCCTTATAGGATTGAGTGGTTCAGCAAATGAGTGAGTGAGTGAGTGAGTGGGTGAGGTTGAAGCCACCCAAATATAATCTCTGCCTTAATGTGACTGATGTTTTCAGGACTATGTAAAAAGAAGTCAAGTCTGTTTTCCTGAGCCACTTTTTTCATTTTTTCTTTTTTCATCTTTTTTTGAAATACACTTTAATGTGTATGCGCATGTCACCGTTCACTGCCAGAAATCTGGCAAAACAACACCGGCAGACAACAGCAGATGTGACCATATTCAGATAGGGATGTGAAAATCCAGCATTAATCAACATAGAGTTCATGTTTGCTCAATGTGTGCCTTTTCTGAACAACTTGAAAACGTTTTGGATAATAAACCCTCAGTTTTCTCCAGTAGAAATACTTGAGAGCTCTTGGGTTAAGGAGGACCACAGTCCAGGTGAAACTGCTAGTACATTCATTTGTAGATTCTATTTTTACAGAATGTCTCACATACGTGCCATTAATTTGTTGTTTGGGTCACTTGAGTAATATAAAACGGATACTAATGTGAGCGGCACGGTGGCATGGTGGTTAGCAGTTCAGCCACAGCAAGAAGGTATTGGGTTCAAGTCTTGTTCCTGTCGAGGGTGTTTCTGTGAGGAGTTTGCATGTTCTCTGTGCTTGCATGGGTTTCCTCCAGTTACTCCGGTTTCCTCCCACAGTAAAAAGACATGCACATTACGCTAATTGGATATTTTCAATTGCCTCTAGGTGTAAATGTGAATGGCTGTGTGTGAGTGTTGGCCCTGTGATGGGTTGGCAAGCTGTTCAGGGTGTACCCCACCTATGCCCTGGGTCATTAGGGATGGGTTCCAGCCTCCCTGCAACCCTAATAAAGGATAAAGCAGTACGAAAAATGATATGAATGATACTGATGTGTCCCTTTAGGATGATTTTAGGGACAGGTGCAGGCACATTAATATGGGTCACTTGCAGTTACTCATGTACACTGACAAGAGATGGATCAAATCTGCATTGACAATCAGGATTGTATAGTGCTGTTGTAATGTGAACATAGCCTAAGACTTTCACCTTCACCTATTACCCTAGGTTTACAGTGGGGCACGATGTCCGCAATCTCCACGATTAAAAAAGCGGAGAGTTCCACAATTTATGATCACACTTGGAGCACGATCAGGGAATAAACAGGAGACAGCTCACATCCACAAGATGAAATTTGAAGAAATTGTGTTGCCAAGTACATCAAGATCCCCTACGATGGCACATCAAGGTCTGTTATGCTCTGTTAAGGTCTGATAAACTCTACTGCGCTCTACCGCGCTTCCCACGTTCTATCACAAGTGGCGTCAAATCATAATACATTGTAATAATCGTGGCAAAATTTTTGACAGTCAAAAATTTGGCCACAATCAGCGCGATCATCCCAAATCCACCAAGTTCCCTCAAGATCATCACAATTCGATCCCATGACCCCCCACACTCATCACGATTCTATCAAACTGTAGAGATCGTGGACATCGTGCCCCAGTGTAAACCCCGGGGTTACGCGTAGGCTGTACAGCAATAAGATCACAAATAAATGAGTTTAAAAGCTTATGTTTTGGTGCCATGGCAAAGCATGTAACAACCCCAAGACATCAGCAAAACACCACTATAAACAACTGCACATGTAAAAATAGTATCATAATCATAATTCATCGTCATAATATCTCACCACTTTTTTCCTGAGACTTTGTTTGTCCTTCTTGACTGCGCTGTAGTACATGGAGGGATTCTCCACTCTAGAGCCAACGTCCTGCCCAGGGTTGCCATTCTCTCTGGAGGTTGGAGTCAGAGGATCAGACTCTGTCTCACATGGAACGACGCTATTGACTAGCTCAGGGCAACACTGTAAGCCTGGGCATCCATTTTGAGAAAGGCAGATCTCTTTTGCCTCCCTAACCAAGAGGCCCTTGTGAATTGCTTTTTCAGTTCCATTGTTAAAATGGTTAGAACTGTTTTTGTTTGTATGTTTGTTTGTTTGTTTGTTTGTTTGACCGTTGTCTGGAGCATAACCGTGGTTGTATATTTGCTGAAGCACTTGAGGTTAAGTGCCTTTGCTTTGTTTAGCTTAGCTTAGTGTTTGAGGCTAGAAAGCAATGGAAGGCAAATCAAAGTCTTGTTAGTCTGGTCATCTGGAATCCACATCATGGCCAACACTGTCATTTTGTTTGCCAACTCGTTGCATGTACCCTCTTACCATTTGATCAAATTATTTCAGCTCGGAATGGATCCAAAAGAAACACATTTGAGAATGGATGACTAGGCTTTGGTGTTTCCTTGCTTTGCCCCTTTCCCAAGATCTGTCCAATAGGTATGGTAAATTACTCACTTTTTGTTGTTTTGTCCTACATATCTTACAGCTGCGATGATAAAAGCAATAACTGCCACTCCTCCAATGGTTCCCACTATCACAGCCATCAGATATTTTTCTGAAACATGATACAAATGCATGATACTTGGTTGAAGGTAATCTCATATAATAGAAATGGTGGTATTCCCACACTATAATCATTATCATTATATGGATGGATGGATGGATGGATGGATGGATGGATGGATGGATGGATGGATGGATGGATGGATGGATGGATGGATGGA
>JBCNYH010000013.1:10406569-10422352 GCA_039654325.1 Tandanus tandanus
ACACACACACACACACACACACACACACACACACACACACACACACACACACACACACACACACACACACGCGCGCGTGCCCCTTGTTCCTGCACACACAGAGTTTATTGTTCGAACAGGCCAGCCCGAGCCTGACACCACACAGCACAGGGAAGTTGATGTGCACTGATAATTGTCCATCACCCTACCCTTCTTTCTCACATTAGCTGGAATGTTTGTCCCAGCCCATTTTTTACTTTCTTATTCTCTATTGTAAACACAAACCGTGCTTTTCTGCATTACATTACAGCCAATTACATCTTCTTATAACAAGCCCCTCTTCCCCCACTTGCTTGAACTTAGCTTCATTTGTAAAGGTCATGATGTCAATGCTGCGCAGGTCAGTGCTTGAGCCCTTCAGGACAGGCTCACTGCAAGAGAAAAGATCTATTGTTCCTCAGACTAGATGGATTGGGTTTATGGAAGAAAGAAAAGATGGAGGAGATTGTAAAGAGAGGAGTCATGGAACAGACTGACTCCAGTAAAAAAGTGTGTAGTATCAGAATGACGAGCAGCTCCAGAGGTCTGAGGTAACCACACTCCAGAGAATATAAACTACTGCTCTGTTAAAGCACTCTCAAATCACTCTGTTTGGATGCAGCACAATAATTCTCTCTGCATCTCTATCTGATTAGTAGTCCAGACAACCTTTTCCTTTACAATCCTTATCCAAACACTTGGCAAGACCCTTATGTAGTGTTGTAGATGAATTACCACACAGTCAGAACTTGTTGTAATACTGTGGATGAGAAGATATATTAAGGTCAGTGCACAGAGCAGCATGGTGGTGTAGTGGTTAGCATGTCCGCCTCATAGCAAGAAGGGCCTGGGTTTGGGTCCTGGGTTTGGGCGTTTCTGAGTGGAGTTTCCATGCTTGGGTACTCCGGTTTCCTCGCATGCACATTAAGCCAACTGGTTGTTCCAAATTGCCCCTAGGTGTTAGTGTGTGTGTGTGTGTGTGTGTGTGTGTGTGTGTGTGTGTGTGTGTGTGTATGTGCTGTCCTAAAACAGTCTGGCAAGCTGTTCAGGGTGTACCCCGCCTTCACCCAGTGTCAGCTGAGACAGGCACCAGCCTCCCAGCAACCCTAGTAGGATAAAGCAGTTCGGTAATTGAGTAGGTGAGTAAATAAGGTCAATGCATAGTTGAGCTCTAGTCTCAGCTACACACAGTCTTATTTAGACCCAGATCTAGGTGTGGAATGAACTGCTGCTTCATGATTGCGATGTGAAACAGACTTTCACTTTCCCAGTGAAGCTCTCAGTCCCTAAGTAATTGTCCCATTGGCGCTAGAGAAAAATTAGCTCCAGTCGGAGCTGGATCGTTTTCTCAACTTTTCAAGCTGTGTTATGGAAGAATGTCCAGTTGCTATAATTTCATGACATGAGACAATGGGACTGTGGAGGGCAAATTATTTTGAAAAAGCCCTGTTGATCCAGACTATGGTTATGTTGGCCCACTCAGTTCTCTGTAATCAAATTTGGGCAGTCTCAACCAATGAGAAATGCTTAGTGTACATTATTTGGTGGTTGGAGAGGCAAGATGATTATATCCTTGCTGGAGAGTCTACAGGGCTGGATGTGCTCATGCGGGCTTAACTGTAAAGTTAGGTACAGCCCTTTAAGGCTATAAAAATAGCTTCTGTGAATGAAACAGCCATCCCATGAACATCCCATGTCATCCAGAATTGATCGGGGTCATTTACACCGATCAACCACAACTTCAAAACCACCGAGAGGTAAATATGGATTTTTATGATGAATTATTAATAATTCCAAGAAATTTTCTCATTTCTGATTGGTGGAAAGTTGCCATCAGATAATCCTCATTATTGCCATGCGCCAAAGTTTCTCCTTAAAGATTTACAATGAACAATGTACAATGAAGAACAAACTGTGAACCAGGAACCTAGGATTCCCTGACACACATGGGAAGTGAAGGCTGGCTCATGTAGGAAAAAGTTAATACTGACTATGATTGAAAGGGATCAGAATTCACAGTGCAATGCAGATTGCTGCATATGAGGCTACAGAGGAGCAGACCAGTCAGAGAGAACATGCTTGGCCCCTATCCACCACTGAAAATGCCTACAAAGGGTATATGAGCATTAAAACTGTACCAAGAAGCAATGGAAGAAGGGAGACTGATGAATCATATTTTCTTTGATATGGTATGGACAGATTTGTGCATTTGTGTTGTCTTCATGGGGAAGAAAAGGCAACAGAATGGACTATGTGAAGAAGTCACCTGAAACAGTGTGATGTTCTGAGCAATATTCTCTGAGAAGCCTTGGGTCCTATAATTCATGTAGATGTTCCTGCAACACATAGTATCTACTTGAACATGGTTGCAGACCAAGTACACCCCTTTGTGTCGATGGAGTTCCTTAATGGCAGTAGACTCAATCAGCAGGATAATGCATAGCACAGTCTTTGTGTATAAAGCAAATTATAAATAATCTATGATATTCCTTCTTAAAATGCCCCCAAATAAGAACTGCATACCATGTGGGTGGGTACTGACTATTTTCAAACATGTAGTGTTCAGGTACTGACTGCATGACTGACCCAGTGTGCATGAGCCAACTAAGAATTACAACATTACTGCATAGGAATTATACATAAACGGTAATATCACAAGCTATATATACACCTCTCATTTATTTAATTATTTAACTCATACTAGCATTACCATATTGTGCATTTAGATTAAGGAAAGTCATTCATTCATTTTCTGACCTATTTATTCTTCTAGGGTCACAGGGAGGCTGGAGTCTACCTCAACCAATTCTGGGTGAAGTCGGGGAACACCATGAACAGCTCACCAGTCCATTGTAGGGCCAACACACACACAACTATTCAAAATCACACCTTGGGGCAATTAGCCTAATGTGCATGTCTTTGGACTGTGGGAGGAAACCGGGGTATCCAGAGGAAGCCCATGCAGGCACTGGTAGAGACCATGCACACGCCACACAGAAATGCCCTTGCCAAACCTGAGACCCGAACCCAGGACCTTCATGCTGTGAGGTGGATGTGTTAACCACTACATCACCGTGCCACCTTGCTTAAAGAAATTCAAACAATAACATATCAAAGTCACCTCACTGAAGGCAAGTAAACTAACAAACTTAACAACGAAATTAATTTAGCACTCAAAGGTTTTTCAGACATGTTTTATGAGTGTTCTCACAAGAACAATGCTCAGAGCAACATTTTCAATGTTATCACAAGCATAGGATGAAAATATATTACCACCCAGGACAAAACTAAACATAAACCATTAGAAGGAAAGCTGAAAAAAAGAATTGTGTGTAACAGAATACTCACTCTCACTCATTTGCCAAACCACTTATGCTTATACTTAGGGCCGCAGGTGTCTCAGCCAACACTGGGCGAAGGCAGGGTTCACTAATGAGCCTAATGTGGATGTCTTTGGACTGTGGGAGGAAACTGGAATAGCCGGAGGAATCCCACGTAAGCACGGGGAGAACATTCAAACTCCACACAGCAACACCCTTGTGGGACCAGGACCTTCTTACTGTGAGGCGGATATGCTATCCGCTATGACACCGTACCACACGAATATGAGAACAGCATAATATTATATAAAGTGCATACAAGATATTTAAACAGTCCAGACCTACAATTAAGAATGGTCCAGAAGACATCTTTTAATCAATTATGTTCAGAAACCACTTTATCCTACTCAGGGTTGTAATTCATCCAAAACCAATCCTGGTAAAGCCTGTCATGGTACGCTAGTCCATTGCACTTCATACAATCATACGTACACGCACAAAATGAACTGGAGTGTCGACGGTTAACAGAAACTGTATGACTTCTCTTCAGTATGAATCCTACACACTACATGGCTGATTCACACTGTAGACGGTTTCATTGGGTGATTTCTAAAATTGACCTGCATGAGTCGACACTGCATTTGTGTTCAACGGCCATGAGTCATCCACTAACACATAACATTGCACAAGGACTTCATGGGGGGAAAAGGACCTGAAATAATGAATATGAAAGGTGCACATTAAACATACAGCAAGTTGAAAAGGTTTTTTTCTTTTAACCTAATATGTCCATGTCTGTAAACACCTGCATAGATCTTACTATTATCTAGTTAATTGTTATAAATAAAATCTAATTATTTCATGCTCAGATGTAGTAACATTTCTGGCAATTTAAAAAGACATTGACATCATTAACCCTCTGTTAACCAAATCCCTTTCTAATTGTGTTAGAATTATTTCCCTAGGTAAAAATGTTAATTTTGAGCCAATAATTGGGAAAAAAAAAAGTAAAGAAAAAAGAATTTTTAGCAGATATGCTACACTGGTTAATAGAGGGGTAAACATGACCATACTTTGAAACAATTGCATAATTATATAATTATATTAAGTAAAACCAATTTATTAAAATATTTTGTACTAGGGAGGGGGGAAAACACTGGATTAAAATTTTAAAATTTGATTTCAATGCTCAACTATTCCTCTAAACCAAAAATCATTCACAGGTAGTATGACAGAAAGCACACGCTTACCTTAAAGGAGAATCCTCACTCCTTAAACAGCTAGACTAAAATGCCAGCAATGCCAGTATGATGCAAAGCTCCTTCCCCATGGCATCTGTGCGCCCAAGCCCTCCCTTTTCATCCCACGGTCTACCAGATCCCCTTCCACTCGATGCACGCACAAGCATACAAACATTTTATCAGTGGGTAATTTCTTGTTGGACTAAAGTTAATGTTGCGACCATGGAATATTTGGATTGCTGTGAATCTAGAAGGTTAAAGGCCACTCTCAGGAGCATTGCCACAGGTGAAATAACCGTTTGAACAGTTTTTATTATTGTACCGTGTTTTAATGGACCCCATTTTCACTGCTTGGTTTTATTTGCAGAAGACATACAGTCATGGGGGAAAAATTATCGTTAAGAGCTTTTAATAGGGATCCCCACTACATACATGGCTAAATGTAGCATCCTCCCCTAAAAAAACAAAAAAACCCTTTTTTTAATTATTAAATAATTATCAACTTAAGCTAACAGCCCATTCCCGAGTTGTAAAACTGTACAAGGCACACGGTCATGATATGGGTACTTTATCTCCTGCCAGTGTTCTGTATTTAAGCTTAGTGTCCCACTTATAAAGGCTTTAAAGAAACATACATGAGGTGATGTGATCTGTTCTAAATACATTATAATTTATAACTGCATTTTTAATAAAATAATATAAAATAATATAAATTAATAAATAATAAAATAAAATAATAATAATAGCAACAATAGCAGCTCCAACAGCTTCAATTCAAATAAAACATTCAGGATTTCTCCTTTGTCCCAACAACTGAGTGCTTTGCCACCTTTTCCAAATTCATGAATAGAAATTTTGCAACATGGAAAGTTCTAATACATGCTCTGTGCTATAAAATGTGTAAGGAAGCAAAGTGTTCTTTTAGCTGTAGAACTGTAGGCCCACATCACAGCTGCACAAAAATATGAAAAGAAAAAACTGACCCCACCTAGTGGAAGCAAAAAGAAAGTCTAAAGCAACCTTGTTTTTCTTTCTATATAAACACCAGATCTATTTTATATAGAAAATATTTATTGTAGAGTGATTTATAAACCATTAACAAATGCCTCACATGATCATGGTTAAAAATATCAGAAAAAGAAATTACTGAAAAAATTATGAAAGTGATTTACATTTCTGCCAAAATACAAAAAAAACAACAAAAAAAACAAAACAAAAAAAAAAAGCACTGTTACAGTCAAGAAATTCAACATTGGGAACAGAGGTAACCTCTTTTCTTTTACAAGCCATAAAACAGAGAAATTACTGCCGTCATACTGAAAAGAGATCAGAACAGTGGGAAAATCTCTTTACAGTAAATACAAAGATCTGTAAAATGTTTTTAATTAAAATCTGTACACATTTACAATTCAGTTTCTGAACCATATCTTGTAGAATGTCTAATTTCTCTCCAGTCTTAATGTCACCTGGATATTCAACATTGGCTAAACTGCTTTTTAATAAAATGTACTATTCATAATTACATAAAAATGTTTTCATCACATACAAATTGAGAAATCTATTGAAATCGTAACGATGCATTAAGTCATGAGACTCAAAGAAAATCAAATTAAAAACAAAAGTATATCCCCATTTAATCCTATTAAAAAAAAAAAAAAAAAAAAAAAAACCCACACACAACATCCAACAACTGAGACTGAACAACACAAACTTACAAAATATAAAAAACACCAAGGGACAGGATGACTGAATGTTTCACACTACCAGACTCTCGCGACTCACAGCTCCATTCTATGGAAGAAAGACAATTTCACATAAATCAGACAACCAGCTTTCACATATCATAAAATAATGATAGCAACATCCAGTACTTAGAAACCTTTTACCTGTTAAGGCTAAGCTTGAAGTGATTCAAGATGTATGTTCTTTTTAGGAATATACAAATAAATCGTATTTATTGAGCAAACAAAAACAACCTGAAGTCAATTTGTCTCCCAATTTATTCATTTCTCATAAATGCTTCCAACTGAGAAAATTCTGACTGGTAGACTTACAGCTCAGACAGTAAACATTATGTGTAATACAAGTGGGAGCTGCTCACCTTGCGGAGATTGCTCTTCTTGGACGATGCTAAGCTGTCTGTATCCTCTGCGTGGGCTGGTGGAGGTGGGAAGTCAGAGATGTTGGCACGCCGCTGGTCGGGATTGCCTGTAGGCCTGCTGAGTGGGAGGGGTGGTGGCCCCCCATATCCTCCCCTGAAGCGATCTGAGCGCTCGCTGTCACTTTCAAGATGCTCACGGCTCCGTGCACGCTGCTGCTCGCCCATCTTCTTCCTCTCCATTGCTTCCCGCAAGAAACTATCATATGCCTCCCGGCCTCTGCCACCCTGCCCACGTTCCAGATCCATCAAGTCGTCACGGCTACGACTCCGGCGGCCTTGCATGCCTGTGCCACGAGAGTCATTACGGAATCGATCAGGAGAATAATCACGATAATATCTGTCATCTGCAACACGGTCATATCCACGAGCACTGCTGCTCCATTCATCTTCAGAACTGCAGGGAAATTAATATGTTTCTGTTATTATAATAAAATACATATGAACAATGTATGATCATATTAATTCAAATTTGTTATGAGTCATGGATTCTTAGATCACCCTCTTCTGCCCCCTCTAGGGGGATAATCACGGTCTCGATATCGGCCGATATCATCCAGGTTCTCCATGGAACGAGCACGGCCACGGTTAGGACCATCTTCTCCATATCGCCTCGGCTCATCTCTACGCATATTCTGAGACACGCTGCTGATGGTGCTCATGTTCTCGTCATCATAAACCGTGTTCAGCTGGGGAGGCCTGGAACGACCACGATTACGAGGGTCTCCAACATCATGCAAGGAACTAATCTCAGTCATATTATCAACTGAGAGAGAGAGGGAGAGAAGGAAGACAAAAAAAAGAGCAGCAGTTGTAGGAGGATAGAATGAGTAAGGCAATCAGTGTTTTATGGACAGAGGTGATGAGTAATTAAGTGAGAACATGAGAGTGTGAAAAAGAGATAAGTATTTAAAAACAAGAAAGTATATTTAAGTCAGAAAACAATGACTTTTTCTCCCCTAAAATAAGCCTAGATACAAAGGGAATCCTAATATAGTTTCCTCAGCTTGGCTTTTCATATTCTCCATAAACACTCCTAAACATTAACCACTCAAAATCAACACTAGATGTCCAGCCAAGAGAACTCACAGCGAGTATAGTTGCCTGCAGCTCCTCCAGGTTGACTTGGGTCCAGATTGGCCAGCTCTCGCTCCATATAGTACAGTAAACGTGTAGGATTCCCATCCTGATTAGCCTGAATACGGTATCCACTACGGGCTGAAATCACAAACAAAAGATCCCATAAATGTGAATGTAAAAAAATAAAAGGCAACAAATATAGGCTACAGCCAGTGAGGCCACACTAATTGCAGTTCTCTCTGAAAGAGAAGTCACTCGGGTTTAAGATCAAAGGATGAACAAGTCAATAGATCAGAATTAAATCTAGGAGTTACACAACTCAGAACATCTCACAGTTCACAAATTTGTTCTCAAAACCAAATTTCATTAATAAAATAGCTTTCCTGTTCCTTTACCTACAGAGGGGACTGCACATGAGGCAACAAATGATTTATAAAAAAAAGTACACAGAAGTAAACTACCTATGACAGCATTTGAATCTTTACTACTTACTCTGGCCTGCTCCGCCATCTTGTTCATGTAGCAATGGTACCTGAGATCCCTGACCAACTACAATGGAAAGCATAAAGCATCAGTGAGAAGGCAAACCAGTTCTCAAACTCAAATGTATTAGTGGGTTATTCTGTTTTATCCGTGATCACACAAGCAAACATCTGCTTTTAGTCCAGCTGTTAAGAATCTTTCCAATATTACAACACCAGAGAATGTATGCATTAGGCAGTTGATATTATACTCAACACTGCACACCATACCATACACTATACATTGACGTAAAAGTGCAAGCTATACACATATATCCTGCACTTGGAGGTTACCCACTTGAGCTGGCTGTGTCCGTTTCCCTTCCGTAGCCATTAGAGGGAGGGGCCATGACACCCTGAGGCGTGGGCAACATTGGGATGGATGATGGCCCTCCCATATACACTGGTTGTCCAAACACACTAGGAGCGAACATACTGGCTGCATACTGACTAGGGACACCCGACTTCACAGCTTTACCAGCTTCATACACTTTAAATAAAAGTACACAATAGTCAGTGGGTCCATTACAATTGAGAAATTTATGCTCAGGTCATGATTAATAGGTCACTTAAAGGAACAACATTATGAGAAGTGCCACTGCATGGATGATTAAATTCGGTTTAACTGTACTTACATGCTCTTGGGCAGCAGCAGCGATCCGGGCAACACGGGCAGCTCACATAACAGCAACATGTGTGAGGGCAACACTGACACCAACAGATCCCAAAGAAGAGCAGCAGCAAGAAGCAGCCAAGCACCACCAACACTACCAACAACCAATCTGACAAAGAGGACAGAGTAAATGAAGTGAAATTACACTGAAGAGTAACAGAGCCAGTTATTGCACTCAAAAGATACAGGGATGGGGGAAAGTAATTGTAGGATTTAATTTTAAAACATTCTTCACTGATGTACAAACATGACAATGAAACCCTTTATATGGGTTTGTACATTTAAAGGTACAGTGTGTAAGGTTCTGCAGCATTGGACTCCTGGCTGGCACATTAATAAGGTGCACAACTATCAAGCTGAGATCAACAGTTCGAATCCAAGTTGATGCCACAGCCAAGATAGGCATCGGTGAGCTCCTTCATACAAAGGGGTAGATAGCACTTTCCCCTAGGAGTATTAGGTCACCCTCAAACACACATGCAAAGCATTTCATGAAGATACGTGTGGCAGCATCTCATTATGCCTGCGTACGCTCCTCCATGGTTATAGGCCGTAGGTGATAGGGAGGTAATACTTGACAGATGGGAATGGGATACGGATAAATTAGAGGAGGTAATCTAGCAGCATCTAGTGCCGAGTTTTCAGAGTGCAACTAACTGAATTTTCATTTCCAACCCCTCCCCTTCGAAGCTTGTATGGTTAAAAAGAGACATGGTAGCCTGCTAAAAGATCCTCCAAAATGGGACACAGTGCACTTTAAGGGTGTTTTCTTTTTCTTATCTCAATAGAAAATTCATTCCTCGGATTATGGCTGTCCAAATGATAAACTTTAATGTAACTTCCATTACATAGTACATTTACAGTTATTCAGTATAATACTGTGATGAAGCCACTGCCAAAAAGTGGAGTCTTCCATAAGATCTTTGGGAGCTTCTTTTCCGTTCAAAATTAATTATTGTGCCAGTGTTTTAAAAGACATGTGCTCTGGAAGTCAGTAAAAGCACTGAGAACGGTCTTTTGTTGACCAAAAATACTCTCTGCTACCCATACGGAGTCTGTGATCAACATTTTATCTCAGTTGCTGATTTGAGTAGAACTTCATAATTAATCTAAACATATGTCTCAGTTACAGCAGTTTTCTGGTTAGTAGGGGACATACAGAGCCCGTGAAAGCATACGCGAGTATAAACGGACAAACTATCACATGAGCCATGAAATCCCTGATCGCCAGATCACCCATCATAAGTAAAAGTTGATCTTCAGCTGTGAAACATTAAAACTGCTCCTATTTTCTGGACAAAAACAGCTTCAGTTGTACTGTCAGAGACAATCAGTTGAAGGAAGGTAAAATAAAGTAATGACATTACTTATGAATAGGGTTTTTATAAAAGGAAACGGAAGATGCATCACACCACCCATGCACCAACACTCTACCCTGACAAGGCCATCAATTAAAACTCAGCAAAAGAAATCAATACAGTGCCTGGTGAGGGCCAACAGACTCTATGAAGAACAGAGTCCAGTGACTAAGAATAGATTTAAGGAGCCCAGACAACCATTCTGAAACCTCTGCATAATTAAGGAAAGGGTGGCAAGCAAGAATGCACTGCTCAAAAAGAGCCATAAAAACACAGCAGTATCCCAATGCGTTTGCCACAAGTGTAAATCATAAGTAATTAACACATGGGGAAAATATTTCGTCCTCAGAACATTGGCTTCTTGTAAAAACTGACAAGAAAATGGATGAACCCCAATACAGGGGACTATTTCAACAGAATCACCTTCAGTCTGCTCCTCCGAACAATAATCAGCTTGGGGGGAACTTTCAGCAAGACACTAGTCTTAATCACAAAGCCGAAGCAACGCAGGAGTGAAGTGGAATCAAAAAGTGAAGTCAGGTCAAGAAACTGTGAGCAGTCCATATCTATTCTGCTACAAGACCATAGATATACTGTATCTCTAATGTACACGAACAGAGTTCTGCTTCAACAGTAACAATTCACCCACATTTACTTTACAGAATGTACAGTTTATACACCAAATAGTAATGCTTCTCCAAGTGTCCATCTGTAGGGAGTTCTAGTAGGTATAATGACTGGCTATATCACTGATTCGTCCTATCGAATATCAGATAAATCTTTATGAATAACATACTATAATGCAAACTGCAGTAGAGTCACAGCCAGATAATACCTAGCAGATGCAGGAAAAAATTAATATGGCATGCTGCCCCCCCCTATATAGAGCACAATAATATATAGATGTATACCATTACAAGTACTTTAAAATCCTTTTCCTATTCAACATTTCATGTTAATAAATGTATTATTTGTCTGAGCTTAGCTGTAAGACAACTTATTTAGTGGAACATGTTAGTTAACAGACAGGTTAGTTAGTTAACCCACATAATGACGTTTGCACACAGAATAAAAATAAAAATAAAAAAAAGGATACAAAATGTACACTCGCAAGGAATGACAATGAGCTCAGAAATGTGGCTTTAGGCATCCCACTTTAGATAACTGCCCTTATATATATATATATATATATATATATATATATTATATGGTTTATTAGCCAGTTATGTTCATTCTCATGTTCACTGTCCCCTTTTCGGTAAATGTTTTGGAGAACTCAATGTTTAGTGGCATCTGTCAATCAACAGTATCTTCTCATGGTCATTGGTATTCACTTCAATCTCGTCACCTGAAAGTTGAGCACAGTTTAAGCCTGTAGCCACCTACTACAGGTCATTCAAGAATATTTCAGCGGTCACCGCTCATTTCGCTGTCCTCCACTGACTTTACATGGTCACTTGTTGCTCATTGCTTCCTGTGTGTTTGCAGCTAAAATGTCGATCACAACTAACAAAAAAAGTACTTATGCAATTATCTGCAAGGAGAGCACACACATAACCCAAAAGCTAGTCTAGATTATCTGGAGCATTATTGGGTCATGGTCGAAAACTTGTGTTCTACCTAAAACAGGCGATAGGCTACTTCCCGCAAATCACTTAAAACAGACTTTTATATTCTCATATATTTTACTAAATTATGTGAACAATCTTTAACATGGCAGCTAAAGCTAGGTCCAGCTAAAACAGTTTATCTTTTCAAAAACATTCTGAATCATTTTTGCTGTTTAGCTAGAACAATAAATTAATGTTTTTTGGGTTTTTTTTAACTCACCAACTGAAAGAGTTTAAACCCACCTTCTACCTGGACACCACATGACCTTGTCTGGCTTATGAGTAACCACCCAGCCAAATTCACAAGGCTTCTAGCCTCGAAGTAGCACAGAGAAGGTGCAATTAAACCCCAGAAGTGACCAGGTAAATCGGTCACTACCTCACCTAGATTTGGCTTGACAGTGGAACAGCAGCTAATGGAGCCACTGAATGGATGTATTCATTAACTTTCCACCCAACAGATGATTAAGAGGTTTTAGGTTAATGTTAATTACAGGCCTACCTGTAACCTTAAATCTTTCAAGTCAATAAAGAAACTTAATAATGATTGGCTGTGAAGAAAGAAACACTTTGAAAGCCATGTCAAAATGACATTTAACTACTCAGAGCACTTTTTCTACTTCGTGATATGAGGCTCTGTCACACTAAAAATGAACATACATGTTTTAAGGAGCAGCCTGGGACTTTAAATAAAGTATGCACATATATACGAACCATTTGAACTATATTGGAAGAATAAAGTTATTTGAGGCCAAACACGAAATGCATCATGCAATGTAAATTTCATGATGGAAAAAATACTATGGCATTCTCCATTTTTAAAAGGTGGACTCAAAGAGGACAAAAAAGATGTTTATGATTTCATTCTGGGAGCCTCAAGCCAATTAAAAGGTGTCCAAAGCAGACACTACCAATAGAGGAAAAAAATAAAGGAAGCTCAGGGCATGCTATTGTTATTTGAAGTAAAACATGTCGGGAACGTTTATGACATTAATTTTTTTTTTTATGAATCCATTTTCTATTGCAATGAACAGCAAAAACACAGTGCTGGAGATCATGAGATGAAGAAAAAAGAGAAGAGAAACCAGCCTGACAGGTTTGTCTCACATCAGTTGTGCTGCCAGCAAAATAAAAACAACTTCAATCACACGCAGTGTGCAGGCACTAAAGACAGACTCATGCCTGAACATTTCTCTCTCGGTCCGTGAGGTAATGAAACTTCTACAGCAACATCTACCTGCAGGCTGAGCTGTTTCCTGGACTTTAAGAGCACGAACCTTCATTGGTACTGACCAATTGTGCCTTCTCAAACTTTCATCATCCACTAAGCAGATTTTGTATCCACTTTGCCGTTTCTTCAGAAATTCAATGACCTTCAGTAGATAATCTGACCACAAAAGTAGCTTTTCTGGGGAAGGAGGTAAAACTGCACAACACAAACGGGCTTCTAGGACTACAGAGGTGCACATAGTGTACCTTCCATGATCAGTAAGTCAATGCCAGGCAGCAGGTCTGTAGTATTTGACTTTCTCTCTGTGAAAGAAGGACAAAGCCATGATTGAAAAAGGTTTTGCTGCGACTATCCAAGCAGAAAACTTCTCTCCTCAAAATGCTCTACTACTCAGCCATGCGACTGCTCAATGCTAGCTAGTATTCAAAGCTCCACAGAAGTAACAACCTCCATGACTTCCTGTCCTCTACAAATCTTATTAAAAACCCTATTACTTAAGGGAAAGGGAAAACTAACATACAGTAGGCAAAAAAAAAAAAAAAAAAAAAAAACACAGCCTAAGGTTTGGGTTTTTGTGCAGATGTTAAATAAATATTAATAAATCAGTTAATCTTACCCAAAACAATGAGCTCAGTATAGTCCTCGCCATTTCCTGAGAGATCCTGAGATGAGGCAACAGTGCACACATACACACCACTATCACCCCATGCAGTCTGAGCAATGTTTAGGTCGGCTTCTGAGGAAAGGAAAAAGACATGCACTCAGAACTGCATTGTTGCATGTGTATGTATAATATATTCAATAATCAAGTAACATTTATTTAAAGACTTAATTTCTTTTCTTTACAGGTTTCCCCCCTTTACCTTTGTAGCATGCTGAAAATCTCACTGCTTTTTTTCCCCCTTAGTACCATAATTATGTTGCTTTATGCATTTAATTGTGTCACCAGACCGCAGTTTTTAACATCTAAACCTGTAAATTTGTAAGCTAAAGTAAAATGTTCTACCAATTTATTGACAACAGTTATGGTAGAAAAAGGAACAACTTCTTAAATCCCACATCACAATCAATGTTCCTTACTGTTCATGATGCTGATCTTGCGTCCCTGGTATTCATTTCCCAGCGTGACTGCTTCCTGCTTAGAAGCCACAATGCGTACAGTCCTTGAACTGTCAGCACACTCGATGTTGGGGTTGTAGTTGGGGTTGGCCTGAGCCAAGGCATTCTCTGAGCTACTTGGGTTCAGGGCAGCTTGGATCGGATCTCTGCAGTAGGACTTGTACTTCCATGTAACAAGAGGGGCCACTGAGGCAGTGGTAGTATAATCACACCTAAGAGTGACTGGCTGGAAGAGAATGACCACATAGCGTTTCACCGGGCAGATGACATTGACCCCTGTGGTAAAGCCTGTAAGAAAAGATGAGGTTTGTCTGTAGTAATCCACCATAAAGCACCATGTAATATTACCACTTTTGTGTCAAGCACATGGCAGTGGTGCCTCGGTGGTTAAGGCTCTGAGCTACTGATCAGAAGATTGTGGGTTGAAGCCCCAGTGCCACCACTGTTGGGCCCTAGAGCAAGGCCCTTAACCCTCAATTGCTCAGTTGTAGAACAATGATAAATGTAAGTTGCTTTGGATAAGAATGTCTGCCAAATACCATAAATGTAAATGGTCTTGCCCTGTTACAATATTCTGCTGTGGTCTTGATGTAGTAATCATGGGATTAAGCCTATTGAGCTCCCATTCTCATTCAAAAAAACAAACAAACACTTAAGTGAGATATACTCCCATGGTAGGCTACAGCAGGGAATTTTAAGGTAGTGTAAAAAGGGCACACAACACGAAACCTAATGCAGGGTGTACAAATCCAACCTAATTTATTATGGTCAGAAACAGTGCTGACTATACAAAGGCTAGTTTCCTTTACATTGAGTACATATGTACAAAGATATATTTAAGATGATCACTGATGAAAATATGTTTGGATGTGTTGTCTTGTGGTTCTACCCATTTTGTTCTCCTAAAGGCAATCATTTATTGTTATTTCCTAGCAAACTCACTGCATACAAATAGTATCTCAATCAGCACATCTCTAACATGTTGAGGCAGTTTGTAAGAGATCTGTAGCTTCCTAGAAAACAAAAACTTTTTTCAAATGACATGCAATCACTAACTATGTAATGAGACGTAATAAGTGAACTGCAAAAACTCATTGCTCCCCCTCTTCAGGTGATGCACTCCAGCCCTTAAACAGATACTTCAGTATATTCATTAGAACAAAGACAGCTTTTCTTTTTAGGCATAATGCCCTCCTGGAAGGATACAAATGAGTGATGTTAGTCAAATTCATACATTTTAGCTTTTTGTGGATTATTTTGAAAAAGCCTTTACAAGTATGTCATAACTGCCCGGGGAAAAATAAATAAATAAAACTGTGAAAGACTGTGGTGGTTGAAACTAGCAACAATGACTCATGCCTAACACAGAAAACCCCTGAATAGGTCATGTATTAACCCTCTCTTACATCAATTATTTTTAAATCAGAACACACACACACATATTATATATATAT
>JBCNYH010000013.1:10506694-10518637 GCA_039654325.1 Tandanus tandanus
ACACACACACACACACACACACACACACACACACACACACACACACACACACACACACACACACACACACGCATTCAATTTGAGACAGCCAATTAGCCTGATGTAAATGTCTTTGGACTGTGGGAGAAAACCGGAGCACCCGGAGGAAACCCGCACAAGCATGGGCAGAACATGTGAACTTCACAGAAACGCTCTCACCAGCCCTGGACTCAAACACCAGCTTTTCTTGCTGTGAGGTGAACATGCTATCCACTTCGACAATCAGCCCCATACTCTTCTATTAAGCATCTCTCATTGCTTAATAAGACACACTATATAACCATGCAGGATATTGTTATCGACTGCAAATATGGGTATAACTGGTTTAATGATGTCAAAGAATCTAGATAACAAAAAAAAGTAAAGAAAAAGTACTAATACACTTCATTTTGGTTATCAGTTCAATGCAAGTCACTGTGTCAATAAATCAGAATTT
The DNA here is from genome assembly GCA_039654325.1 of Tandanus tandanus. Lineage (NCBI taxonomy): Eukaryota > Metazoa > Chordata > Actinopteri > Siluriformes > Plotosidae > Tandanus > Tandanus tandanus. Next base: position 10,507,170 of record JBCNYH010000013.1, read on the forward strand.
CATAATGCTGTTTGATGTGGTTAATGAGCCACATTATTGTTATATAATAATGAGTACATTATAATTTGATACTTCTATAAGTATAAGAAGCATTTTAATCAGCTCCTCTATAACACATATGGGTTAAGATTGATGTTCTCAGATAATACATCTAATAAACTCAACAAAATGCCCTAAAAAGGTATACAAAGCATACAATTAAATAAAACAATGCTATGGTAAAAGAAATGTACAAATTTCCCCCCTTGTCGTGATAATCAGACTCCATCACTCTCTCCTTCCTGTCTATCTCTCTCTCTCTCTAACACCTTTGCTCTCTCCAGTGCTGCACAAACAACACATGAACGGGAGCGTTGGAGTGGCGGGCGGCCTGCTTGATATGCACGCTCACAGCCGCGCGCTAGGACGCCGCTCTCTGCCAAGCGCGTGATTAATTAACATCCAGCTCGTAACCCCCGAATTAGCGCCGGAGCACACGGGCTAATGAGCTCACTGTGATCCTGCAGGTTACAATGACTCCACCACCACATCCATCAGACCCAACTCTGAACAAGAGATGGACGTGACTCTTCGACAATGACTAGGCCTATAGTAAGAGAAAGTGCCTGGCAGGGAGCGTTAAGACAGCTGAGAGGGAGAGGAATCCTTACACTACTGTCTACAAGATGTGCTGATTGCTGTTAGAAAAGTATTCTGAGCATTAACTCTGTTAAGTCATCACTCATGCCTTCCTAAAACATAAGTGTGTGTGTGTGTCTGTATGTATAATATATATATATATATATATCTGTGGCTCTTCATAATGTATAACACGTGCTAGATTATGTAATGTGGTTTCCAAACCAGAAAGTGTAGACCACACACGAAACATTCAGGTTTACCCCTTTACCAGACGTCACTGATGACCACTGCTTCCACATAGTACCCAATCACTGATCACTTCTACCAACAATCTGTCACTGTTAAGTACTTGCCCCTGCTGCAGGCTGGCCCTGCGCTCTGATCCTAACCTCGTAACAAGTTGTGATATGCAGTAAAAGTTTGTACTGTAGTGCATATGTTACTGATATCTTTATATCATATCATTTTACATTTTATTCATATCTATATTTTCACCATGTTAGCCTTGCAACAGATATGGCGACTTGCCCAGGGTGAACCCCATCTCTCACCTGAAGTCAGATGGGATTGGCTCCAACATCCTTGTGCCCCTGATGGATAAGTAGTATACAATAGATAAGCAGTATACAGTAGATAATGGACTTATCCTCCTGAGACCCAGGAATTTATATTTGTCCACTGTAGTGGACATCAAGTTTCTGCAATGCATGTCATTCCACCAAATCCTGTTGTTCTGTAGAGAATTCATCTGGCACTTTTTAGAATGATAGTGGAAATGGAAAAAAAAGAAAAATCAATGTTGCAAAAATCATTGCCAATCCAGAACTTTGAAGTCCAATTGTCCAGTACAATGGACATGTTATAAAATTTAATTAAAATTAACTTTTAAAAAAATCTTTGCAATGTGGGGTTTTTTTTGGGGGGTTTTTTTTTTCTTTTTAAACCACCCCAACACTTAATTTATACCGCAAAGATCAAAATTAAATATTTTTTTCACCATGGGTCTCAGAAGGATATGGATGTATATAGATGATATAGTAGTATATCATCTAAATGAAATTTACTGTGTAGTGCTTACTACTTTTCCATCAAGATCAATATATGAACAGTATACAGTACCGAGTTTCAGACATCACCTTTGGCTTCTCGTCTTGACTCCTTCTCTGTCCTGTGATTGGTTTGTGACCAGTTGTGTTCACCTATTTGCAGTTAGCACATAGTTATTTGGTTTGTTAATACCCTGCTGTTTCACTGGTAAACCCAAGCCTTATTTTCTGTTTTCATGTTCGATGCCTCTTAAGTTTGACCATCAAATCCAGATTTTTTTAGTCATAGCTATGCCTTGTCTGATGGTTTGACCTTTCTTATAGAGCATGACTGTGATTATGGTTATTGTAATAATAAACACAATTTTACATTATTTTCTGTGAATTAAAAAAAAAATGGTTATGAAAATTACTGTCATTACTCGCTGCCGTATGTTTGATAATCCAGTCATTGCAAAGTAAGCATGCAAGTTCTGTGGCTGTTACCATGTCAGCTTTTGGTATATTGGACCATAATGCCTCGGTGTTTCTGTGTGGAGTTTACATGTTCTCCCCATGTTTGCATAGGTTTCCTCTGGGTGCTCTGGTTTCTTCCCACAGTCCAAAAACATGCACATTAGGCTAACTGGCTGTTCAATGGGCCACTAGGTGTAAGTGTGAATGGTTGTGTGTGTTGGTCCTGCAACGGACTGGCAAGCTGTTGAGGGTTTACTCCACCTTTGCCCAGAGTTGGCTGAGTAAGGTTCCAACCTCCCTGCAACCCTAGAAGGATTAAGTGTTTCGGCAAATGAATGAATAAAGATGCTGTAATAGAGAACAAATAACTACTATCATACTTTAAAAATGTAGAAATGAATGAAAATATGATTTTAGTTTGCTTTTCTTATGCTCCTCTATAGTGTATAATAAAACATGCTCAGCAGTGAATATCATGCTCAGGCTTGATGGATATCACTAAATAGTCCCCTTGATGTTAAAAGTGCTGACACACTATGTGTAAATTGTATGTATGTGTGCAGTATGACCAAAATGACTTTGAAGATAATAAAATAGTTTAAAAATGAAAAAAAATATTGAAAAGCTTGCAGTGTAGACTGAATGTAAAGCTAGCTATATAAAGTGAGCAGGTAGGGTCAGTGTGATTTTGCACGGTCTCTTGCTGGGCACAGGTCTGTCACAGCTCTGGCACCAGGCAGACCACAGAGCCATGATAAAGACGTTGGCACATAGACTGAGGCTCAGGTGCAGTCACAACACTTACCGCAGTGCCCACAACAATCTGATCACCTCTCTGCTAAGTGATGGCACACAGAGAAAGAGAGAGAGAGAGAGAGAGAGAGAGAGAGAGAGAGTGAGGCCAGGTTGTACATTCTATAGGTTTGCTTTCCATTTAAACACCATAACACGAAGCAAATATTCATTAAGAACATTAAAGACTTGTGTAAGCTCGCTTGTAGGTGCCACACCCACACTATACCTCAATCAGGTGCCTGATATTAATAATTATTATACATAGCACTATTTCATCATCTCCCGAACTGCTTAATCCTATTAGGGGCAACAACGGGCAAAGGCAGGGCATACCCTGAACAGCTCGTTTGTCCACTGCAGGCCAAACATGCATATAACCATTTACACTCACACCTGGGGCAATTTGGAACAGCCAATAAGCATAATGTGTATGTCTTTGGACTGTAGGAGGAAACCGGGGTACCCGGAGGAAATCCATGCAAGCCCTGGTCGAACATGCAAACTCCACACAGAAACGCACAAGCCTGGAACTTGAACCCAGGACCTTCTTGCTGTGTGGCAGACGTGCTAACTGCTTATCCACTGACCATAGTACTACTGAGTTCTCTAATCCTTTTGGTCAGAAAGTGTTTGTGATTAATTGAAAATTATTTGCAAAGGTGAGGTGGATGTGAGGCGAATAATGGACCTCTGACAGCACTAAGCTCCTCCCTGCTGTTTACATTTTTACACTCCCAGTGTCCCATACAGCGACTCTCTCTTTCTATTCCTGACAATAGCACTGTATGCCTCCTTCCAAATGTGCCTACTTTATCCAAGAAAATTTTACACAAGGGTTGTTCATGAAGTCAAGATTATGGATGGAGTAGGGGCCAAAAACAGAAAGGCTTCACAAAGTCCAGCAGTACATATTGGTGGTTTCTTACTGTCCGTGTAAAGCAGGGTGAGTAGTTTCTTTTTTTCACAATGTTATGTATTAGCTGGGGCGGCGTGGTGGCGTAGTGGTTAGCACGTCCACCTCACAGCAAGAAGGCCTGGGTTCGATTCCCGGGCTCGGACGTTTCTGTATGGAGTTTGCATGTACTTTCTGTGCTTGCGTGGGTTTCCTCCGGGTACCCCGGTTTTCTCCCACAGTCCAAAAACATGCACAGTAGGCTAATTGGCTGTTCCAAATCGCTCCTAGGTGTGAGTGTGAATGGTTGTGCCAGAGTCGGCTGAGATGGGCGCCAGCCTCCCCGTGACCCTAATATGGATTAAGCTGCTTAAAAAATTAATGAATGAATGTATTACCTGGGCTATATTTTTACTTTTTATTACTTGCTTACCTTCTATCAAACAACCTCATGTTTGTTTGTATTTTTATTAAGCTATGTGTGAGGCCTGCTGCATGATTAATCCGTCATAGACATTTGTCCAACTGGGTTTTCAGCTTTGGAGCTCCGCAAGCAAGTGCTGTGTAATGGTGTTTTTTTTAACTCCTTTATGTTTTCATGTAGTATATACTAAAACCGTTTTTAGTTTTACTGTACTATGCAGAAACAAGAAAAGCAAACCAAAACAAAGTTTTAGTTTTATCTTTCCATTATTAAATGTGATAATGATCATGATGCCTGCCTGCTCTTAGAGCCTGTTGCAAACTGTGAGTCAGCTGTTTTAATTCAAGTGTTATCCACTCAGTATAATGTCTAATATCAATTAAATGAGCCTATCAGATCATGCTGTTTCCACGTAGTATATACTAATTTTCCATAACAGCAGCTCTGGTTATAGTGCCCGCTACAAGGCAAATCACAGGTGTATTTTAATGTACTTGATCTTGTTGTCGTGCCTTTAGAAACGGCTTACACATGCACGCTTCACCAATAGATTTTCTGTGAGAAGAAGTTTACGATTTTTTGAAAGGACTCTCCTGTGTGTCCAGTAACAGACTGATAAATATGTAACAGTGGCAGCAAGGGTATGTTCGAGCACCCCTGCAGGCAGAGAAGATTCAGGTGGCACCAGCGGGTAATATAATGAGATTCACCTGTGTGTAATCACTGGAATTATTTGTGTGCTGTTTGTTTGTGTTTGCAGATAAAGAGAGGCTGGTGACCAGAGTGAGAGCTGCAAGCTGGTGTGTGTGTGTGTGTGTGTGTGTGTGTGTGTGTGTGTGTGTGTGTGTGTGTGGGAAGGGGGGTTCATTAAAAAGCCTCAGAGTGAGTAATGAAATCCATGTGAAATGTGCCCAGTTTAAGTTTAATGTTAATATAAAGAATAAACTGCCTGCCTCTAAGTCTTCAAATATCCCGAACCATAGTTCTTTTACAGTAACTTTGTGGTGTCTCTGTAACATGACCAGCAATAGGGTTTTTTGTTCGTATTAACCTTGAAAGAGAAAAAAGATCTGGTAAGGTAATGGTTGCTTGTCTGTAATAATGCTGTTATAACTGAGTAAGGCGTACAATTTGCTATAGTCAATCGCAGTAGACTTTGAGCGAAAGGTGGGGTATCCCCCTCGAATAGGCCATTGGTCTATCACAGGGCGAACACAAACCACCATTCACACTTTTGAGAGTAGCCATTTAACCTAATGTGCATGTCTTTGAACCATGGGAGGAAACTGGAGCACTCGGAGGAAACCCATGCAGGCACAGGGAGAACATGCAAATTCCACACAGAAAGGCCCCAGTCAGCCATGAGATTTAAATCCAGCACATTCTTTCTGTGAGATGACAACTGAGCCACTGTACTGCTCTACAACCTGCCATTCTTTAATACACAAAGAGTCACAAGTGCTTGGGAAGTTGATGTGGCATAGGAGGAACACAACGATTTTAAACATGCTGTTATAACAGTCTTAACATTAATACATATTTAAATTTTGCCAACAATTAATAAAGTAAAACAGATTGTAATTAATGCTTTAACCCCACTTTTAATAGCTGAGACCTGAGTGGCTTAATTCCAAACCACTGTTGTGTGTGTGTGTGTGTGTGTGTGTGTGTGTGTGTGTGTGTGTGGGCTCTTTGTGCAGCTAAGCATGTGAACAAATCCATAAGTACCCCCTGGGATGCCATTAATCTGTCCCAGGTCTGACGGCCATTTTTGTTCATGTTTGCTTGGTGTGAGGGAGGGTGATGAGAGTGGGCGTGTGTGCGGGGGTGGTTGCGCTTGCTCCTTTAAAAGCACAATGCCATATTTATAAGCCTGTATTTATAAACACATTTGCATAGATCAAGATGAAAAAGTTGTTTGAATTGGGGGGCCATTTGCATTTGGCGAAACATATGGCATAGCCACGGAAGCCACGGGCCATGCCTTCATTAAGCCAGCTCCGTTTCATCAGCGCCGCGCGCATCCCACTGTGCTCTCCTGCTGAGCTGCCTTCTGTCCCCGAAGGTTCCTCTGACAGGGGACAATATGTCCCCAAGGTGAAACGCACCCTGCTCTCAATGATTATTTAATCTGACTCACGCATCGTTCCTAAAAGGGATGGGACAGAGAGGGACAAAGTGGCTATTTTTTGTGCTTATAATTAGCAAGGCTTGAACTACAGGTAAGTGATCATGTGATGTCTGGTAAGAGCGTGACTGCAGAGCAGTATGCAGTACAGGAAAAGTGTGTGGGCATGTTTGCACTGTACTACAAATAATTATCTTCTACTACTTTACTCGCATACAGTAGGTCACCATATTAAAGATACAGGAACCATGTGAAATGGTTAAACTGTGCCATGAAATTTGGATAGAAGCTTGTTTCTGCCATATATGAGAGAATATTACCTGTAATTCTATCCTTACATACTGCATAGAAGCAATCACATGTCCTGATTTGCTAATCTACTTCTAGGATATCAGCTCATGTACCACTTAGTAGAGATATCACAACAGAGAAGGGAAAAAAATAAATAAAAATAGAAGTGGCCACAAGTCTGTGCAACCCTAAAAACCAATCCTAGCCAGACAGCTCTTCTGTTCATACTAATTATTCTACGAAAAGCAACAAATTCTTTGATAAACCAACCAAAATACATCTGGAATTTGAGCATTCGGAAGCAAGCACTTATTATTTTATTTTCAAGAATTGGAGGTTTATTTATATTTAATTATTTATTTATTTGTGTGTGTGTGTTGGGGGGCACAAATATGTAGGGGTCAATACGTCTGTCTGACAGCAAGAAGGTCCTGGGTTTGAGTCCCAGAAATGGCGAGGGTGAAATTTGCTTGTTCTTCTTGCATGATTATTTCGGCTTCCGTCCACAGTCCAAACACATACACATTAGGCTAATTGATTGTTCCATGTTGCCCCTAGGTATGAGTGTGAATGGTTTAATGTGTGTATTGGTCCTGCAGTGGTCTGGTGAGTTCAGGATGAACCCCACCTTTATCTGAGATAAGCTCCCTCCGACCCTAGTAGGATTAAGTGGTTTGGCAAATTAAAGAATTAATTTTTTCCCTGCCAAACACAACTTTATTGGCCTGCTTGGAGGAATGGGCCTCCAGTCCTCTGCCTCACCTGATAACTGGGAAAGGGTCATCGTAAGCGGTGAGCGTTAGAGCAGGAGGCCGGCACACAGGCAGGACTTATGCTAGGCTAAAAGCAAACCCTAGCCTACTGGTGAGGCGCTTGATGCACTAAGCGGAAATGATCTTGTATATATTTTTCAAATTTAAATGAATAAATAAAATTTCTAATTTTATTCAAATATGCAAAATATCCTAGCTAGAAGCTTATTTGACAGAAATGTTTACACCTGTTATATCACAACTAAAAACAGCAACCCTGATAAGAGTGCTATCAGCAAAGCTATATTTGAATACACTACACTAAACTATAATGTAATACAGTTATAGTACACCCATTGTAATGTCTCTAAGCATATTTTTTATTTAGTATGTTTTGTGACAGGAAAGTCTTCAGGACCGCAGTTTCCCTGTAACATGACAAGCTGTAGGTTCGTTTGTCTTTTTCACTTGAAAGAAAAGAGGCACTACTGAGGGAATGACTTTATGGCTGTATTTAAGTGGTAACCCTGGGTTTACACTGGGGCACAATGTCCGTGATCTCCGCGATTAAAAAAAGCACATAGCTCCATGATTTATGAGCATACTTGGAGCCCAATCGGGGAATAAACAGTGGACAGCTTGTATCCAGGAGATGAAACTTGAAGGAATCGTGTTTCCAAGTTCATCAAGATCCCCTACGATGGTGCATCAAGGTCTTTTACGCTCTGTTATGGTCCGTTAACGTCTAATAAGCTCTACTGTGCTCTTCCGTGCTTCCCACGTTCTATCAAGATCATCACGATTCCACCAAGTTCCCTCAAAATCACCACGATTCCACCAAGTTCCCTCAAGATCATCACGATTCCACCAAGTTCCCTCAAGATCACCACGATTCCACCAAGTTCCCTCAAGATCATCACGATGTGATCCCACGACCCCCCACACACTCATCACGATTCCACCAAGTTCCCTCAAGATCACCACGATTCCACCAAGTTCCCTCAACATCACCACGATTCCACCAAGTTTCCTCAAGATCACCACGATTCCACCAAGTTCCCTCAACATCACCACGATTCCACCAAGTTTCCTCAAGATCACCATGATTTCACCAAGTTCCCTCAAAATCATCACTATGCGATCCCACGACCCCCCCACACTCATCACGATTCTCTCAAATCGTGGAGATCATGGACATTGTGTCCTGGTGTAAACCCAGGGTAACAGGATTTCACTTGTATTGGACATTTCACAGAACATGCTGTAACTATGAAGGCTTTAAAGAAAAGTAAGTCATGCAATGTTTATGATTCAGAAAACATGTCAGCCATAGCACATCGATGTGATGTAAGAAGAATGAAACACCCCAGGATGTACTGTTATAGTAAAATTATTAATTTCTTAGTGCTAACAGTTACTTCAATTGGCATCGGGTCACACCACATAACATTGTAGTAGTTGTTGTTGTTGTTTTTCCTTTTAATAGTGCCCCCTCTTATTACATTCTACTCGTTAATATTTGTAGCATGGATAAATAAACATTAGATCTGTAAACCTTTGTAACTCTCAAGACAAACATATATTTACTGCACATTTATTTTCATGCGAAAACATCCAGATTTATAGTAACCTCTAGTATCAGGTCATTCAAAGCCTAGGCATATGGCACACACACATACACCAGTTCTCATATGAAGGAACCTCTCATAAAGCAGGTTAATGTGTTTTGACACATGATCATCTCTGGTCAGTGCTTTTCATAAGCTTGTTATTCTCAGCATTGAAATCTAATATGAGGGCAGATATAGTGTCTCTACCACACGTCTCTCCTCAGGTTTCTAATCCTGGCTCTTTTTCCGCCTATTTACATAACTGATCACATTTTTAACTGCCGTTGGACTGAGGCCCTGCTGACTGAAATAGCAAACACTCCAGAAATAAGCACTAAAACCCTGGGTGTGTGACCACCCTGGGTTTGAGAAACAGAGTTTCTCAGTGTTGTTTATGTGTTCTTTCTTTTTCAAAATGAACACTTACCATACAGTTTGATATTAGGCAAAATATTTAATTATCGTGTTGGAGAAAACGTGTTACAGATATATTCTGAGAAAGGTTTTGCAATCTGCTGCTTCAGGATACAAATAAAGTTTTTGTTCCTAATCATTCTGATAAATCTTAAAAGCCCCTTTCACAAACAAGCTTTTCTTTTTGTTGTACGAATTTAGTGGCGCTACTACAGTAGGGACAGGTTTGGGTGAGGTGATTTGAAAGCTGTGTAGTTGTGTTTGCATTTATAATATGTGTTGTATATCCGTTGAGGGGGGAAAATAGCTCAGGTCTGTAGGTCAGATTTTACGATGTTCATACAAAACTGATACAAAAAAAAAAAATCCTCGTAAGATATTCCTGTGATAGTTATTTGATGTACGACCTGCATGCACATGAGATACGTACACTCAACCTAACACTCTAGGTTGGGACAGTGGTGGCTTTGTGGTTGACTCTGGGTCACTAATTGGAAGGTTGGTGGTTCAAGCTCCAGAACAAACAAGCTGCCCCCATTGGGCCCTTGAGCAAGGCCCTTAACTGCCCAGTTGTATATATTAGTTAACAGTGTAAGTTGCTCTGGATAAGGTCATCTGCCAAAAGCTGTAAATGCATGTAAGTACAGCTAGAGGTAAGAATGAGAAGTCCAAACCTTTTACTGCTGAAGCCCTGGAGTCTTATAGTGCACTTTTATATCATCATGCTAGTTTAACTAATTGGCCAATATGATAATTCTAACTGAATCAAACGTTGCACTTTTTATTTGTATTATTGGTGGGGTTGGGCTATGGTGGCGACCAACCCTTAGCATCGTGAAAATGGGAATTAAACTATGAACGCCTATGAGATGCTGTGTTATTAAGCCACACAATGACATATTCCAACTGGGAAAAAACATTGAGTCCCTTAAATAAGTAATGATCGCCAAGATCAGAGGAATTGTACAGTACAGCAAATCAAGTTAAGCACAAGCTTTGATAATGAGTCTTAATAATTCAAAATGTGTAATTATCCCTTTACAGGAAAGCACAACAGTGGTGGGAAGCTGGAGGGATTTTGGCAATTAGTGGAAGATTGGGGTCACCCTGTCCGATCCAGTCCTGGGTGAAGGAGGCAGCAGGAACAGCAGACGAGCATCAATCTAATGATCAGTTGTAGTGTTTTGAAAGAGTTCAGGACGAAATCATAAGTACCCTGATCTTACTTGGCCTGTATTTTGGCTTCTTCAGGATTTCTCTAAAAATGATAAGTTACAGGCTAGCAAGTAATAGTAGAACCTCATGACCACAAATGAGCATCAAAGAAAGTGTGAACCTGCTTTACTTCATACCATTTATTTCTTAAATGTAAACCATTAATAATGGTAATTTGACATAGTATCACAGTAATCATAGTATTTACATTATGTCTTTACCTGGCAATTAAAGCTGAAGGACCAGTAGTGTTGCTCTTATTTTATTACATCTAGTAATCATGATGGTATCCGGATGGACTATATTAGCGGAGCTCCCGCGTGGCAGTCCATTGATAAGGAAAAAGAATCTAACCATCGAGTTGCTTTTGAAACGTCAAGATGTTTTTGTTAATTTTCCTTATGTAATTGTTCTCACCAAGCCAAAAGAATATGGCTGTGAACTACTATCTCCCCATAGATGAACATGCCCAAGTTTGGTGCAATTTGTTATCTTTTTTCTCAATAAAACCTATAGCATAAGTCTGTCCTCAGTCCCTCCGTCCTTCTGGCGTACGTGTACACAGGGAACCCTGTGTTATTCTTTGAATATTTTATATCTCGAAAAAGGAAAAACATAAGAAATTTTTCTTGGAGAGAGTAATATAGAGAACGAGAGGGGTATATTACTCAGGTCACGTAATGTGACATCATTAATGACGTGAAATAAGTAAACATTCATTTATTCATTTATTTAATCCAAGTAAGATCATGGGGAGGCTGGCGCCCATCTCAGCCGACTCTGGGCGAGGGCAGAGTACACCCTGGACAGCTCACCAGGCCATC
>JBCNYH010000013.1:10519121-10538854 GCA_039654325.1 Tandanus tandanus
TACTTTACATGTCGAGACTAAGTTTGCATGTTTGGTTCCCTCATTTTTATTCCCTTCTATAAACAAGTTATTAAAATGAATTATTCTTGATATACGTAGGATACGTGTATGGGGTTTGAGAATTCCCATCAAAAACTTGTCAAGTAAGGGAAATCATATGGGAGTGCCACTTTTAGGCACTGCCTAAATCTCTATAATAGTATAATGTTTTGCTCAGGTTTCCTCCGGGTGCTCCAGAAACATGCACAAGTGGTCAAGTGTGTACTCTTAATCGCCCATAGCAATGTGCGAATGGATATTTCTCCTAGGAAATGGGTTCTGCAGGGGTCCTGTGACCCACTCGGGTAAAAACATACTTTGCAGAGGAAACTCTGAAAGTGGCCCAATGCACCTAATTGTGCAAAATGGGAACATAAATGGATACTAAGGCTGGTCGTATTGCTGCTGTATTTATTCAATGGGTGATATTAGGGTTGACTATTGTTGATATCAGATCACCATATGGTGAAATGGTCAGTGTTACTCCTGATCTTTAAAATAATTTAATGTCTGACCCCCAGCAGGAGCATTGTGGCTTTATACTGGTGTTGACAGAAGGGTCTGGTACTTCATTGCTCCCCTTTGTCTGGCTTTTGTCTTAAGCAAGGGTTCTTATTCTCCACGTTTCAGCCGGGTAAAAGGTCCCACATTTGCAACTTGAATAATTGAGATTAATCACCCAGCTAATCACTGTATTTGTCTTCCATCCATTTGTGTTTCACAATACACAGATGGGAAAAAAAGGATGAAAAGAATCAGCATTCCTATTAAATCACTATCTTTTAACAAGCAGCGCTCTCCTTTCATGCAGGAGGGCATTCAGAGGAGCCACTTGGCACTCATTGTTCAGTTAAATGAGTAATCATAACATCAATGAGGCAGTGAAACGCGACGTGGTGCACATTGACAACCTTTGCGCCCCTTTCAGGGAGGGGAGTTAATTTGATCACCATGATCTGGGCTCCTTTCAGGCACACGCCACCACAGCCAGCAGCTGTGAGGCCTAATCCCCCTGAAATCACACACCACAAATGCTCTGAAAGCGAGAAAATATGGGATCCAAATCGGCCCTTTCAACACTTTGCCATGCATCTATGTAGTGGGCGCTAGACCAGAGTCAGGAGTCCTATCCTGCTCTCATCACTGAGTAGCTCTCGTTTAGTCGCGGCTGAGCCAGAACGAGCCTGTGAACCTTAATTGCCAGATGGTGAATATTTATCTCCCCACTTCTTCACTCAAAAGTTGCGTTAATTGCAGGGTGGCCCGGGGGCTGAGTTTCCCTGATCAGAGGGATAGAGGCTCATGACCCTGATTAAACCCCCCTCCCCCCACACACTTCTGTCCTCGCACATGAATCTGTGGCAAAGGTGGTGCTGGCTGTGTGCAAGGTGGTGAAGGAGGGAGAGGGAAGTTTGAATCCTTGCCCCAGTCATTTGCCTATCGAGCCACCTGGGCTTTGACACTGGCGGGTGGGGGTGTAGAGAGGTTGTGTGAACGCGTATATATGTGAATAGCTGCAGTGGGTTGGCATAGGGAGGGCTTAAGGGGTCTTTGCATTCTCTGAGCCCTCTATCCTCATCTCCTCCACCCCCGTCTCTTTTCCCCTCTGGCATAGTGTACTGCCCCATGGCATCTCTCTCTCTCTCTCTCTCTCTCTCTCTCGCTCTCTTTCTCTTTCTCTGAGTGTGCCCTCGTTTACATATCTCCCAGAGATGTAATTGAATTAAATGAAGCTTCTGGAGGGCAGCTGTGGCAGCTGCTGTTTGTGGCATGTCAAAAGGGCCGCCACTTTAAGAGCACTTACATATGCTCCAAATTAGCAGGTCAGATAGGCACACGCGCTCGATGACAGGGGCACTGCTGCCAGCGCAACAAGGGGCCCTGCAGCTGTGGGCAATTCAATCTGAAGGGCCTTTATCACAGGCTCATTATCTGTGTGTGTGTGTGTGTGTGTGTGTGTGTGTGTGTGTGTGTGTGTGAGAGAGAGAGAGAGAGAGAGAGAGAGAGAGAGAGAGAGAGAGAGAGGGGAACGGGGTGACTGTTTGTGTGTCAAGGCTCACAGGTCAGTGGGGGGACTGAATGGTATAAAATGGCCTATTAGGATGCTAATAATATGTTGAAGCGTTCGGTCATGGAGTCACGACATAAGGTTCAAAATAGTAATAGCTGAAATATTAATTAAAAGGCCTTGATTGGTTCTTAGCACATGATTTGATATCCCTTATTACAGAATTCTTTTTTCATATTGATGTTCCACCATTGACCCACTTAAACAGCTTTGACTCTGGTTAATACACCACAACATACAGTGAAAAACAAATGTTAAATACACCTTTTTTTGTATTTGGGGAAAAAACCAACAAACCCAGTCCTGTTTCCAGGAATAGAGTCTGTTTATTTCATTTCATAATTTATTCAATCATCCTCAGTAAAAAGCTTTTTCCTGGCCTGATTGATCCAAAGGCTTTGCTGTAAACGCTTCGCATGAGACAGGAATACACGGAGAATGGGGGAATCAACTCTACACAGATTTTAACCTGGACTCAGGATCGAGTCGAGAACCCTGGAGCTGTGAAATGCTACCTGCTATACTGCCTTGATCCTCCATCCTAGACAATGGGAACGTCAGATTGTTTCCACTACACTCACCATACCGAGACTGAAGTTATACAATTTAATGATGGTTTCAAATTCATTTCAGTTTAATTCATACAGTGATTTTAATAATGGACAAATATTTTGGATAAAATATAATTTTCTTTATTAAATGCATTATTACCAACTGCCTGTCTGATTGCGTGATCTTTCATATTAATAAATCCTGGATTGTTTGCATGGTTAGCTGCTCTGGTGTCCAGAGTTACCAGGTCAGTGCAACAGCCTCTCAATCCCCTCAGTACCAACATTCCGAACATGTTTCTTCCAGTATAAACAAACTATGACATTTTGATCCATTACAACAAAATGTGTATTACAACAATGTGCTTTTTAAAAATAATTATTTATTTCTTTAACATTTCGCCCCCAAAACGTTGCGATAGGTAGATTATTTAAATTTTATCTAATGCAGGGATGGCGGCACAGTGGTTAGCATGTCCGCCTCACAGCAAGAATGTTCTTGGTTTGATTCCCCGGGCTCAATGCATCTCTGTGTGGAGTTTGCATGTTCTCCCCGTGCTTGCGTGGGTTTCCTCCGGCTACTCCAGTTTCCTCCCTCAGTCCAAAAACATGCACAGTAGGCTGATTAGCGGTTCCAAATTGCCCCCAGGTGTGAGAGTGAGTGTGAATGGTTGTATGTGTGTTGGCCCTGCAAAGGCCTGGTGAGCTGTTCAGCAAGTACCTTCACCCAGAGTCAGCTGAGATTGCCGCCAGCCTCCCCTTGACCCTAATTAGGATTAAGTGGCTTAGAAAATGAATGAATGAATAATGCAGGAATACCTGTCCCGGGTATAGTCACTAATAAAAAGCAACCATGCCATTAATTTGTTTGCGTGTTTTTTTTTATTTAACCCCATATATAGAATGCATTGTGGTACCTTTTACATAGAAGTAGAGTTTATTGGGTTTGCACTGGATTTGCAGTGT
Source organism: Tandanus tandanus (assembly GCA_039654325.1). Lineage (NCBI taxonomy): Eukaryota > Metazoa > Chordata > Actinopteri > Siluriformes > Plotosidae > Tandanus > Tandanus tandanus. Next base: position 10,522,746 of record JBCNYH010000013.1, read on the forward strand.
ATTATGGGTATTAATACAGTGAACTACTTAATGACTGTGTCCATTAAAAGAATTTAGAGAGAAAAAAATTGATTGAAATTCCAAATAGTGTAATATGTATTATCAGTTGTATTTGTTTTTTAGGGAATCCACTGACAATATGTGGCAGTCTGGGAAAACACATTAGCTAATGCTATGGCTAACCTTCTGAAAACTGGCCAAAATGCAGAAACATTGTATTTATTTTGCCAATAGTCTACATTTAGCACTTCTATTTTAGGAAACTTTTATTCAAAACACTTGTTAACACTGACTTTGTGTTCTGTCTGCAAAGAACACATAGTGTAAAGAGCCAGTTCACCGAATGCAGGTGGGAAAAAAACTCAGAAGTGAGTTTCTTATATTTGATCAAGTTGTTAGTTTACTAGTGAATGGTCATGGGCATAATCATTTCCGCTTGTAATCAGTAATCAGACTCCATCTGTCCGAATGTCTGCAACCATCCTGTACCGTTGCATCATGAACGCTTACACACACTTCACAGATTCTTGGATAAAATTATTAAATGCAAAGTTTTAAATAAACCAAAAGACTTTGAGTTGAGAGAATCGAACTGACTGAATTCTTTAATGATTATTATTCCCTCTATATTTAGTGCGAACAGAGATCAGAAGACTGTAGGTGAGTAAATGCAGCGAGAGACTGTTACCTCAGGTGATGAAACTGAGACTATGGGTGATGATGATAATCAAAGTGGGAACTCGTTTGTTTCAAAGTATTGAAGGAAATCGCAGTAATGTTTTTTCATAAGTAGATTAGCTTATGCATGTAGAGGTACGTGGGACATCTTTCAGTGGAACTGAAATGGAATTATCATTTGCAAGGATGTTCCAAGGGTGCTGATATTTACTATAATGTCACTGGGACATTTCACTGTGTGTAACACTCTGTCTGTGCTCATCACATAAATTTTCACTCCCTTGTACAAAATGGTCACTATGGTAGTGCTAGCAACATTGTTATCAGAGAGTTACATTGCAGTTTTATCAGTTCCGCCGTTAATTGGAACGTAAAAGAAATCAGTCTGTGTTAGATAGCCAGCTAGCTGATGGCCTATAAAGTGGGTACTATCTCTGCTAGCTATTTCTGCTAGCGTGGGGTGGGGTGGGGGTGGGGGGGGGGGGGGGGTGGGGGTGTTGTCCATTGATACAACTGAAGTTAAGGGTAAAGGGCCTTGCTCAAGGGCCCAACAGTAAAGGCTTGGTGGTATTGGGGCTTGACCTTCCAATGAGTAACCCAGAGCCTTCCAGAGCCTTAACCACTGAGCCACCACTGCCCCCTGTAAAAAAGCAGGTTGGCAGGGTGGTGTAGTGGTTCTCATGTCTGCCTCACAGCAAGAAGGTGCTGGGTTTGATTCCAGGGCTTGGAGAGGGTGTTTCTATGTAGAGTTTGCATATTCTCCTGTGCTTGCATGGGTTTCCCCCAGGTACTCCGGTTTCCTCCCAAAAACCTACACATTAGGCTAACTGGCTGTTTTAAATTGCCTCTTAGCATTAGAGTGTTTACTGTGAGTGAGTGTGTGTCGGCCCTGTGATGTTCTGGTGAGTTGTCCAGGGTGTACCCTACCTTCACCCAGCATTGGCTGAGATAGGCTTCAGCCTCCCCGCGACCCTAGTAGGATTACGTGGTTTGGCAAATGAGTGAGGGAGTGAGTGTATAAAAGCACTATCACACTTGGCGTTGTGCTGTTGTACTGAATATCAGCATGGCTGTGATTGTCACACACAATCTATATTGTATAATTTTAAAAAAAGACTGTTTATTTGTAAATATACTTGAATTATTTCTTAGAGTTTTCTTAAAAATATTTCTTCCACCCCATGAGATCATCTAATGTGAATATCTCTTATTCTGTTACTTAACAATTGAGTTTATCCAAATGGCTTACGGAAAATGACTGTCCTGACTGAAACGAGTGGCCTTTAATCACTTTAGCTCTGTGAGCTGCGGTAATGAAGGAAATTAATAAAGACAAATCATCATGTGAAGACCTAAATGAGTTGAGGGAGTCATTTCCGGTTAACTATGAGACTCGACAAGGCTGCGTTCGAGCTGTACTGTAAGTGAAAGACATTACGGAACATAATGTGGGAATGTAAACGTGTTTTTAGATCTGACACTCTCTGGGTTATACTTGTGCTGCCAGAATTTGTTCCCAAACTCCCGTAATCTCCTGGGAAAATATTTACACGTCGTATAATTTGTGGGAAAGGTGTTAAATCATTTCAGTTCTCATGTCAGTTCTTGATATAATGAATCTAATCGTATATATCACACAGCGGTCTCACTTTGAATGCAGATGAGTACTCGCTTTGCCCGGGTTTCCAAGGTGTTGCTGAGATATTTGAATAATACTTGTGACTGACTAATCAGCTGTTGTGAACAATTACCTAATGGCATGTCAATCAAAGGCTGTCAGTCAAAAAAGTGTTTTGCAATTATGTTATTTTTATTCCGAACTGGGTGATGTTTATGAGAAACAGGGCCTTATGTAATTGCAGTGAGCGTTACCTAAGAGCTGTGCCGTTTGATTAGCCACCAGTGTGATTGAGTGCAATAAATAAACTGGCTCGGGATACGAGTGAGCTGCACAAACACTGTGTGTGTGTGTGTGTGTGTGTGTGTGTGTGTGTGTCTGTCGGGGGGTGGGGGTGGGGTGGGGGTTCAGAGAGAGAGAGAGAGAGAGAGAGAGAGAGAGAGAGAGAGAGAGCAATCAACACCACAAACCTCTTTACTTAAAGGTCAATATGAGGGTGAGTACAGGAGTACTCACACCATCACTGACTCTGTATACGTAAGGACTAAAACACTTCTTTTAACACGTGCAGTTATAACGACACGGTGGTGTGATTATATTGTGACCCTGTTCTTATAACAGCACATCCTGAGCTGACCGTGTTAGTTCCTGTTGTCACTGACATTACTATCACAATTGTTTCCTCACAAACATTACATTTTCCTTTATCTTGAAGATAGGACTGGAAAAAAACCCCCACACATGTTGTCATAGAAAGTCTTGAAAACTTTCCTTTTGTATAAAATTTCTGACACCGAAGACTCCTTCCATAATCCGTTAAATAAATGCCAAATTACACAATAGGATATTGCACAGATTATTAAATTGCTAAAATGATCGAATGTTAAAAAATGACTCACTCATCACTCACTCACTCATTTGCCAAACTCTTTAATCCTACTAGGGTCGCGGGGAGGCTGGAGCCTATCTCAGCGGACACTGAGTGAAGTTAGGGTATACTCTGAACAGCTAGCCAGTCCAATGCAGGGCCAACACACACAACCATTCACACTGACACCTGGGGCAATCTGGAACACGTAGTATCTGGAACAGCTCACCACTACACCACCGTGTCGCCAAATTGGTATCCCTCACAGAGTGAATACGATATTAGTTTTCTTCTGGACAAGGGTCATGTGATACATGTGATATGAGCGTGACAAATCAGATATTTGGTGACTAAGACCCAATCAAGGAGTCTGCGAGGGTGTCTGCATCATTAGTTTTTGTCTGTCCAGACTAAAATGCAACCCCAAAGTTTCCAAACTAAAACTGGGCCAGCAGTATTCCTAAAAATCTTTGTTTTAGGAGCTTGAAAACTTGAGTATTATGGACACCAGGCATAAACCCAGGAGTATTAATGTTGGTGTAGCCTTCGATGTCATTATACAGACTGACTGATTTTCCTGCTGTGTTTGTTAAACTGACTTCTTACATACCATCGTCAATGCAGGAAGCTGAAGATGTTTGCCTAAAATCTTCTTGTTTTTTGGTGAAATATAATTGAGTTCTAAAAGGTAAGGGATCGTATATGTATGTGTTTTATATATATATATATATATATATATGTGTGTGTGTGTGTGTGTGTGTGTGTGTGTGTGTGTGTGTGTGTATGTATGTATACATATAAAGGCTTCTGTTGTGTACTTACAAATGTAAGACATATTTGTCTATACACAGTATACAGTGTAATCAGTTTGACTGATTAAATGTCTGATACACTTTCTCTTCCCCCTATTTGCGATTCTAATAATAAGAGTTATTTTGGAAGACAGAAATGATTCTGTAATCCTTCTACAAAATGCCAGGCTCAACTTTGTGCTCTTTGAGAGTTTTTTCAGATTGAAGTATAAAGATTTTTTTTCTCTTTTGTGTTTCTTCTGCTCAGGTCAAAAAAAAAAAATAAATTCTGTGACTCAGCTGTTTGCGTGCTGCCTTATAAAAGAATGGCAACGGAGCGGCAGCAAACGGCGCAGTTAAAAATGCATGAGCCGCTACCCAGCGCTGCTCTCACCGTGTCGAATAGAGCTATCACGGGTGCCTGTTATCTCCAGAAGCCCCAGGTAGAAATGGTAATGATACCACTTAACATCGCTGCACATATGGAGGGAAAATGGAAATGCCAACAGCACCTCAACTATAAAGAAAATCAAATTGAAATATTAATCCGCTGATTAATATAACATTATGAGCGCCCATTCTCTTTGTTGTTTAACAACAAAGGGTTGCAAAATAAGCAACTGCCTAAGAGGTAAGGGGCTTAAAAGAGTCCCACTGAGGTGCTAAAATCCCTTTCAAACATCATTACCGCGCATAATGTATTCCCTTCCACAGTGCTGAGATTTTGATATTGATGTTTACTCATTTATTTTTTAATTAATGTTCTTTGTTAATGAATTCTTTGATGAGAGGCATTTTGTAAATCATTAGCCTTCCTAGCAGTTCTTCTTTAAAAAGTTGAGAGGTAGAAAGTGTTCAGGATGACCAGTGAAATTATTGATTTAAAATAAAAAGTCAGTCATTTTTGTGTTTGTTGTGAAATTCCTGTCACAAGGAAATCTGCTCTGGAGTTTGAGCGACAGGCAGCGCTGCCAGGAGCATTCTGAACTGAACTAACTCAGGATCTCAAATCAACTGCTGGAACGAAGATTTAGATCATCGTGGCTCGATGGAAACCGTCCTGCCTCTCTCTAAATGACTCTGATCCCAGTAAGAGTGAAGATGGGCAAATGAATTGCGCATTCAGTAGATTGTCATACAGTTTGTAAGTGGTGTGAATTTGTGTGAATTATTGTATATAAAATGTTTATTTTGTGCTGCAAGAAAGTAACCCATTACTTGTCAGGACATCCTTCAGTCTCAGTGAACCAGTTTCTAATAAAACACTGGATAATAAGGGGAGAAATCTGTAATTTTATTTTCCGATTGCTTTATCCTCTGCTAGGGTCACGGGGAGGCTGGAACCCATACCAGCCACCTCTGGAAGAAGGTAGGGTACACCATGACCAGCTCGCTCGACCATCGCAGGTCCAACACACACATGCACACAAACGCCCAGCCGATTAACCTAATGTTCATGTCTTTGGACTGTCAGAGAAAACTGAAGTACATAGAGGAAACTCACACAGAAGCACCCTCACTGAGCCCAGGACTCGAATCCAGGACCTTCTTGCTGTGAGGAGGACGTGCTAACCACTACGCCGATCTTCCATCTTCTCACAGAAATGTGTTTTCAGGAATACAGAATAAAGAATAAAATATCCAACCAAAAACATGAAATCATTTTCATTTCATCTCATTTTCTGAGCCGTTTTATCCTTTAAAGCATAGGCTGGGAAATGCGGGGGACTGGAGCTCATACCAGCTGTTTCCAGGCAGAGTACACCCTGAACAGTTCGCCAGACAATCACAGGGCCAGCACACACAAACAAGCATTCACATTCACACCTAGGAGCATTCGAGAATTAGCCTAATTTGCATGTATTTGGACTATCGGGGGAAACTGGAGTACCTGGAGGAAACTCACACAAGTACAGGGAGAACACAGAAACACTCTCTCCGAGCCCAGGACTCGAATCCAGGTCCTTCCTTCTGTGAACGCCAGGTGCTGCCCCAGGAGAAATCATATGAATATGATAAAGTACTGTGCAAAAAATTTTAGATGTGACAAAAAATGCTGTAGAGCAAAGATGCCTTATAGAGTATACATACATATACATATTTAAAAAAAAAAATCAATTCAGGATTCTGTAAAGCACAGCAAACAGTAACAAATGAAACAAAGTCAATATTAGGTGTGATGATCCTTTGCTTTAATAATATAGTAGTCTCAGGCCCAGTTTGTGCAGTTTTACAAGGTAGTGAACTGTACTGAGCATCTTTACTGAGCATCTTTACTGAGCATCTTGGCCAACCAGCTCCAGTTCTTCTGGAGATTTTGACTGTCACACTTAACTTCTTTATTTGCATGCAAATCCCAGAAGCCTTCATGCCTTTATGTTTTAATTCAAAAAGCGGTGTCTTGTGTAATGTGCTGCTTTCTTTATTTACATACAAAGTTTCTACTGTGTCATTTGATTTTGTGCTGAAAAACGAATGTTCGGAGATGTTTGTGTATTGACTTGCTTATGAAAAAGTCATAAAATAAAGATCTATAGCAAAGTTTATGCTTAAAAAAAGGATGCCTATAAATTTTGTACAGTACTGTTTATAAACATTTTTTTTTAATACAAACCTCCTCCTGCGATGGCCTGACAAGCCGTGCAGGGTGTACCCTGCCCTCGCCAGCCTCTCCGCGACCCTAATTAGGATTAAGCAGCTTAGAAAATGAATGAATGAATGCATACAAACCTACTGTCCAGCTGCAGATGATTAATTTCTTTGAATCATTTCATTCTTTACTTTTCAGTAGCATAATCCATATGATTACCTCTACAAACAGATACAAAAGTAAGAACCTTTGGAACTTCTGCTCCCCTCCAACTTGTTTTCACTGCACAAAACCAATCTGAACTTTTGCAAGAAACTTGGAAGGCACCATAAAATTCAAACGGATGAATACATTTTGGAACGAGCACATGAATTTTGTGTCGCTCATGCGGTGTCAAAACATGGCCTTATGCCATTTCATATTCAGTGAGAGCAGAAAATGTGCATTTTACTCTTTGAAACAAAGAAAATGGTTTGCTTCACCCCACAAATGACTGATTGTGTTTGCAGTACCTCACTTACACTATGGTGCTATTTTTCTTTCTATCCTTCAAGCCAGTCTAAATGAAGCCAAACTATACAACCCTAAAGGCACATTCATCACCCTGCGTGGAGAAGCTCTGTGCAGATGTTACGCAAGTAACTGATTGCTCCCACTTTCACAAAAAAAAAAAAAAGCAACTAGAATTAGGCCTTTTCATCGGCAAATATATTTCACTTGTGATTAATTGCAAGACTCAAATCCAGATCATTTCTACACAAGAGAGAGCATTTTGGCTTTGTAAAAATGATATAAAGAAAATGCAAATCGTTGGTGTTCTTGGCACCAAACATATGCCGCCACGATGCCAACAAGCCTGCCCCTGACGCTCCCAGCTGGAGGCTTCTAAGACTTGCTTTTGGCAAAGGATTTTTTTTTCCCGTCCCGTTTTGCAAATGATCAGCAATTAATATGCCAAGCATCCAATCCCTATTCTGCACCTGTTTTATGTGTAAGTTTAAATGTGTATGTAATGTGTGTAGGTGCAAATGCTTTACACTGACTATAATATCTGGGGGTTTGTAATAAAGCACAAAAAGCCAAGCAGATAACTGAACTCATTATTATTAGTAATAACTACTCTCTCTGTAGACTCTGTAGTGTGTGTGTGTGTGTGTGTGTGTGTGTGTGTGTGTGTGTGTGTGTGATGAATATCAAAAACAGTCTATATGGGACTTTTTAAGTCTTGATTTTTAAAATGATCTTAAAGCTGTTGTGTTTTTCAGACTCTGTGTACCTGAGAGCCAAAACAAAGCCCGAGAGCAGAATGAACATATTTACATCTTTCCAGTCAGCCATTTTAGGACGTTAAAACTGTGGTAAATGCAAATTGAACAAATATTCAAATGTTCTTGCTTTTAGCCTGATATGAAATCAGCCTGGGGAAGTACATAGACTCTCAATCCTAATTGTTTTTTATTATTTTTTTTATTTTAGCAAAGGTCATGCATGTACTACAAAACATGACTTATGACCCACAAGGCATCAGATAGTTAAGCGTCCGTATTAATATTGGACAAACACTTAAATAAGTGTATAAATGTAAGAACCCTATAAGAACGGGGACACACTAATCCCAGCGCTGATATCACGAAGTGCTCTAACGGAGTGGTTCCTGTTCACGACTCTCCTTTCTGGCTCATTTTCTTTGCCACACAACTTATGATGGATAGGAGGCCTTAATGAGCTTCTTACAAGCAATTAAGTAATCAGGGAGCCCTGCTGCTCGGCGATGAGGCTTTAGAGAGCGCTGACAAACGGTGGGCCGTCAGCGCTCCAATCAACAGGACACAGAGCTCAGCTCCGCCACCAACACTATTTTAGACAACGAGCTAATGAAAACATTCACACATCCATGGATTTATTAGCTTTAGACAATAAGGCCACTTGTTTAACAGCCATATTTTATTTTTTATGATCTACTTTGGTGAATGTAACCTTCATGCTGTAGTACTGCCATGTAAACTGATTCTTGCCATAGCTATACTCATAAAATTCTCATACAGCTGTATTGCAGCTGGTTTTAAGAGTATGATGGTGTGTTAACCCTAAAGTGAAAATGGCATTTACATAACTTCCATTCCAAATGTTCAGCCAACCATACCATGCTTTGTGTCTGCTTTGTGCTTCTTTGGTTTTTCACTGAAGCTGAACGCTAACGTAGCCAGCAGTTTAGCATGGCACAAAACACGTCAGAATCATCACACACTAACCTCTACCTGAGAATCGTTTACCCGACTGTAACTGGTTTCATATTAAAGCTGAATCACTTATTTTCCTTAACTTATCATTTGACATGTCACTCATCTGGGCGGTACGAGAGAGACGATAATATTTTGTTTTCTTTTCACGGGACTATAAATAATTCAAATATTGTTTGATTGATTATTTTGGGATCGGCATGGTGGCGCAGTGGAAAGCACGTCTGCCTAACAGCAAGAAGGCCTGAGTTCCATTCCCGGAACCGGGTGTTTCTGTGTGGAGTTTACATGTTCTCCCTGTGCTTGCGTGGGTTTCCTCCGGGTACTCCAGTTTCCTCCCACAGTCCAAAAACATGCACAGTAGGATAATTGGCTGTTCCAACTCGCCCCTACGTATGAGTCTGAGTGTGAATGTTTGTATGTGTGTTGGCCCTGCATTGGTCCGCCCTCGCCCTGAGTCAGCTGAGATGGGCACCAACCTCCCCGCTTAGAAAATGAATGAATAAATGGATGAATAATTATTTTGGGGTGGCGCAGTGGCATAGTGTTTAAAACGTCTGCCTCACAGTAAGAAGGTCCTGGGATTGATGCCCCAGGCTCGATGAGGGCATTTCTGTGTGGAGTTTGCATGTTTTTGTCATCGTCGGGGTACTCCAGTTTCCTCCCACAGTCCAAAGTCATGCGCAGTTAGGCTAATTGGCTGTTCCAAACTGCCCTTTGGTGTGAGTGTGAATGGTTGTGTGTGGGTGTATTGGCCCTGTGATGGTCTGGCAAGCTGTCCAGGTTGTTCCCCGCCTTCAAACAGAAATGTTTGAGATAGGCTCCAGTCTCCCCGTGACCCTAGTAGGACTAAGAGGTTTGGCAAATCAATGAGTGATTATTTACGCAAGCAGTTAGCTTGTTAGCATTGCTAGCTTCAGAGTCCCCGGGTTAAATTAGGTAGATTTTTATCCAAACTCTCACTTTAAGTACTCACTGTGAGAAAAAGCCAGCAGCCAGGTGTATGTGTTTGTGTGTGTGTGTGTTTGCACATGCATGAGGGATGGTCCTATTTCTCAGAGATTTGTGCTAAATTGCATTATGAATGATAACTACATAACTAGCCTGATCTATTTTCATGACTTTACCTTATACAAAATAATGTGATGTGAAACTTCCAGCCCTGGTTGCATGCACATTTTGTGAAGTGCCGTAACCTCTTGCTGTGAGGCGGAAGTGATAACCACTATGTCACCGTGCCGCCCGTAAATTAGTTATCACGCTGTCCTTTTAAATATCTTAATGGAAAGATGGGTGTCAAGAGTCATAGTGAATCTTGTTTACAACCTGAATGCATTTTCACTTTTTTGAATTTTGCCACTTGAGAACTTTTTTTTTCTTGTTATATTCTTTTTGCAGCCTGCAGTATTCTACTTCATTCATGGCTCATGCTGCTCCTTTCCTGTGACATTATTTCTCTTTGTCAGTATCTTTGTCAGTATCTCCTTGCATGGTGTTTTAAGCTGCTTTCCCCAAATTAAAAAGTGGCACTTCTTTTCTTTTCATTGTAATTAGCAATATTTGGTCTTAGGAAAGCTCCCTGGGTTGCAGCAGTACAATTCATACTGTGACAGGGAGAGAAAGAAGTGCATTTTAATTGCAAGAGCAGTCATGTTCCAAATGCAGGCAGGCTCAGGGCTATGACACACAACGCTCCAGTCTGAATTCTCAACTCCATGTTTCTCACCCAAAGGAGACAGGCTGAGCATCTTTGGGTGCAATCACACCTCAGCCGCAGCGATGACTTCCTCACGTATTAGAACACAGCCCCCTACATGGCTGTAGCTGAGAGGCGGGGAATTATTGGAACACGGCAGGAGAAGTGAGTACTGCAAAGCAAATATGTTGCTTATTAATAGGCTGGTTTGGTGAGTAGTACCTGGAGCCGTGCCGGGAGGGACCATGGGTGAATGCCAGAAGTGCAGTGTGTGTGTGTGTGTGTGTGTGTGTGTGTGTGTGTGTGTATGTAAGGCAGAGAGGGAAGAGAAATTTTGCTGAGGGAGCAGATTCGTGCCATACTACCATACCACACGCTCACACACACAGAAACACAGTATGTGCTAAAACAAATAAAAGTACTCCGTATTCCGTGGATATGCCTTTGCTCACCAAAAAACAAGCAAAAAACACATTAGACTAGAAAAGAAAAGAAAACAAAGAAATTATGAAATATTTTCAGCACAGTGACAAAGATGTGCTTAATGAGAACACTTTCCTTTGGTGTGGACGTGAGTGATCGGTGAAAACCTGACCTCTATGGTAAATAATTAATGGCGAACATTCGCAAAACATTCAATCAAAACATTTGTTAAATGTTTCATGTTTATGTGGTCACAGTATGACAACAACAAAATGCTGGCCGGTTCTTTGTAGCACTCATCCATCTGGCTGACTGCCACTTGGAGTGCTCTCTCTCTCTCTCTCTTTCTCACACACACACACACACACACACACACACACACACACACACACACACACACACACACACCTCATCTCTCTCCACATTCTCTCCACACATGCTTATTCCTCACAATCTCTGTGTGAGGCTTCAAAGTGTGTGTGTGTGTGTGTGGTTTTTTGTGTGGGCGCTTGCATTCAATTTGCTATTTTTTCCCTCTCACTCTTTCACTTGCTCAGTTTTGTTCGACATTTTTTTCTTACTGTTGTTTTTTTTTTTGCACTCCACAGATCCACGGTGATGCTGGATTCAGTACAGTGCAGTAATGACAGTACATGATGATTATTTAAGGGTTTGTTTCCCTCCACATCATTACTTGGCATTATCATGTGTGGAATTTCCATAGGTCCATCTCCTCGTGTGTATTTAAGTAGCTGTTCTGTAAATGATTAGGAAATATTTTGGATCCCAGAGCGAACACTGCGTCACCGAGCCATGCTCCTGATTCCATGCAGATAGTGCAAGCTAATTATGATCTAATAACTGGCAGACCGTCCAGCATTATTACAGGAAGGCAAGGTTAAATTAATAGCTCGTCATCTGCCCTCAGAATCAGTCATTTTGTTATAATGATCATAATTCCGACGTTAAATCTTCATTACCTGCCAAGATCTTAAATGAGGGCTGTCTATTTGCGTCCTCGATGAGAATGAAGGCTGGCGTTGTTCAAGTCAGGATCTGTTTTTCAAAAGAGGAAAAATAATCGAGTTAACAAGGTACACAACACGACAGCAGAGCATCGCTCAAGAATATTTTTCAGCTTCTGTGGTGTCCAACCTTCTCCTAAGAAACCCAGATGTTTACTAAGTAATAAGTGCTTTGCATGGTTTGTTGTGTTCTGTGTTAATTTACCCACACTGGCAATAAAAGCAGGGCAATTAACTTGTGATTTTGGGATTCAGTTTCCCCTAGTCCACCTGCTGAACATCATCAGAACTGACCATGTTTTACATATTCAGATGGATTTAAAAAAAAAAAGAAAGATAAGAAATATCCACTGGGCAGAAACTATCAATTACTTGAGAAGTAAACATGAAAAATAATGCTAATTTGTTCTTCAGGAGCATGGTGTTGCATAAGTTCTATCACAGACAACCTATCGTAGTGGAATTGTTACCAAAAACAAACACATTTTCTGTGCTGTAAATAAAAAAAAACAAAAAACAAAAACAGACCACATTGTAGCTTCACACGACTGAACGCTGAAACACAGAACTGTTAATTGGAAAAGCGTGAGAGACTTTAAAACTTAAAGGAAAGAAACTAGAACAGAAATCCTCATCTCTCTGCATCTCTCTCTCTCTCTCTCTCTCTCTCTCTCTCTCTCTCACATTCTCTCATGGTGCCTTTTCTGCTTTTCTGTTTGTGGTGTCATGGTGTGTTGATTCACAGCAAACAGCTCCAGGCTTCAGGACAAGAATCAGACACAGACAGAGACGTGGGGAGCGCTTCACTGATGAATTAAAGTCAGGTCCAGGAGATAGATTTTATGCAACACTGACTCACACCTGCAAATAATTTAAACAATTTTGATATCATGAAAAGATATGACTTTTGACGTTATTGTTGGAGGAGGGATTAGTGCACAAGGATTTTGCTTCTAGGTTTTTTCTTGTGAAATCTAATTTGAATTGATTTTTCGTTGAGGCCCGGTTTCCTGAAAGCACTGTAAAATTAAGATCATGTTAGCTGGAAATGTGTTCATTGTGATGTTCACGTGACCATTCTGAACTGAGAGAAGTACAGTTATCCTTTAAAAAATTATCCTAATCATTAATATCTCATCATATCTAACTCTATATGTGCACATGCATTTTCTATTTATATACACACACTCTCTCGTCCATTCATTTACCAAACCGCTTAATCCTATTAGGGCTGTGGAGTGGCTGGAGCCTATCTCAGCCCACACTGGACGAAGACGGTGTACACCCTGAACAGCTAGCTAGACCTGTTCATATACAGTATATTAAAAATTACTTTTGATTTTGCTAACAATAGCCTTAATTTCATTTTTTTTTTTTTTCATTTTATTCATTCATTCATTCATTTTCTGAACTGCTTAATCCTAATTAGGGTTTTCATTTTATTATTATTATTATTATTATTATTATTATTATTATTATTATTATTATTATTATTGTATACTGTATTAATTCCGCAAGGGAAACTTTGACTTCTGCATTTAACCCATCCAAAGTGAGCACACACACACGTAAACAGTGAGCACACACACTCGGAGCAGTGGGCTGCCGCACAATGCGGCGCCTGGAGAGCAGTTGGGGGTTAGGTGCCTTGCTCAAGGGCACTTCAGCCATGAAGGTGGAGGAAGGAAAGGTGCAGCCCACTCCCCCCACCACCACACACTAGCTAGACCTGTTCATACACATTATATTAAAATTACTTTTGACTTTGCTAACAAAAGCCTTAATTTCAGTTTTTAATGAATCCGATAAAGCTGCCTTTACATGAGCCCTTGTGCTGGAGCAAGTTTTCCCTCACAACTGCCCATGTAAAAATTATTTGTTCTGGAACAACTGGACACCGGTGGGCGCAACTTGTTCCACCTTTTGAGTTGGCACAAATTGTTCCAGAACATCTTGTTCGGAGCACAACTTGCCATCTGAATACAATCGGTGTCAAGTAGGAGGGTTTAAATATGCGCAGTAGCACCCATCCAGGTTATTGGGTCACTTAACGGGCTTTCGTAGCAGACGTGCAATTCTTCTCCAGTGGTTTGCTTGCGTGTTGTCTCTCTAGCTTCCGGCTACCAAGTTGAGAGTGACCATGTAAAAACAGGAAATTTAATGCCACTTGCTGTGGGCGCAGGTTGTTGTGGGGGCAACTTGCTCTTTTTGCCCATGTAAAAGCACCATAATGCTTGCAACTATCTGAATTCCCCTGCCTTCTTACCCCTCCTTTTCCAAGCATGCATTAAAATGTAAGGTGGCCATCAGGTGCCTGTAGCATACTATACTTCAAAGTACTTTCATTCACATTCAGTTGCTTTTTCTTGTGTTAAATAATAAATATTTTCCATTTTCCTAAGTTTGGTTTCTCAGACTTGTTAGCCAGCACCAGCAAACACTGATTCTTCTTTTTCTTCCTCTTCATCTTCCTCCTGGAGCTTCCTTCTGGATTCCGGCTACCAGTTGTAAAAATGCAAAGCATAAAAATGATTCTCTAGAGATTTACTGTTTTAGGCTACTGTGTCGGTGCAACTTGGCAATGACAAGTTTTAGTGCACTTAAATTGAGCCGTTGTTGCCAAAAGTTTGAGTTTTGTTCTGTTTCACTGTTATTCTTCTCAGTGTAATGTAACTGCTGCAGTATTTTCACTATTGACTTGACTTACAACAGGTGCACACACTGTATAGCATTATATATTGCACATTTTTCTATTTTATATTGTATTACAGATGAAGAATGCAAGTCAGTGTATTTTATACAATCTTCACTTTTTTTTTTTTTCGATATTCATTTTTGTATGAAGAATTTAACAGTTATTGGTAGTGGAGTAAGAACCATCTGCTGAGACCAACATCCTGGTTGATCTGTGGCAGGGAGTGGAGCATAGATCAATCGTGTGTGTCTGCCGGATGGATTCAGTCAGTGCTGGAGGTGCCATGGCTGAGCCTGGTGCAGAAAGGGCAGAGTCGAGTGCATCACATTCATGTGAATGAATCTACTGTGCATGTCAAAATGAAACGCAGGCAGCGAATCATTTACCACTGCCAGCTCATTACAAGACTGAATATGCACTATCAAAGAATGTATTGTGTTACACCCAGTGTGTGAATGTATAACTTTAAAAACTACTGAGCAGTTGTGTGTACTACTGAGTAAAGTGAATAACAGTGTTTATTTTCTCATTACAGTCACATCTGTCATGGGGTGGGGTATATTATTCAGCAAGTAAACAGTCAGTTCTCAAAGATGATGTGTTGGTAGCAGGAAAAATGGGCAAGTATAAGGATTTGAGGGACTTTGACAAGAGGCAAATTATCATAGCTAGACGACTGGGTCAGAGAATTCCCAAAAGCACAGGTCTTGTGGGGTGTTCCCCAGTATGCAGTAGTTAGTAGCTACCAAACATGGTAAAGAAAGGACAAATGGTGAACCAGAAATTGATCCACCTAGGGTTCACTAACCTGCATGGCGATTGAGGGCTAGCTGCTATGGTTTGATTCCACAAAAAAGCACAGGTTGCTGAATAAGGTCATACTGGCTATGACAGAAAGGTGTAAGCACATACAGTGCATTACAGATTGCTGCATACAAACCTGCGTAGGTACAGACCAGTCAGAGTGCACATGCTTGAACCCTGCTCACCACTGAAAGTTCCCACAGTGGGCACCTGATCATAAAACTGGACTACAGAGCAGTGAAAGAAGGTGAACTGATGTGATGAACCACATTATGTCATTGGAGTTCCTTAATGACAGCATGATCTTTCAGATAGTGCACACTGCTCTGGAATGATTTGAGAAATGTGCTCAAATGTGCTGGACAAACAGGTCCAAACCATGAAGGTTGCACCATGCAACTTACAGGCATTAAAGGATGTGCTGCAAACTGCTTGGTGCCAGATACCACTGCACACCCTCAGAGGTTTTGTAGAGTCCATGCCTTAATGGGTTGGAGCTGTTTTGGCAACACAAGTACAACCAATATTATAACTGGCAGGTGGGTTTAATGTTATGGCTGATGGGTGCATGTGTATATATTCGTATGTATGTATGTATGAGTACAGTTCATATGTATGTATTCATGTGTACATACTTGCATTGTATAAAGGGAATATCAAGATAACCATTAAGAGGGTGTT
>JBCNYH010000013.1:10540892-10550936 GCA_039654325.1 Tandanus tandanus
ATAAACAGTTGATTTTAGTATTTATAATCAGTTGATCTTCTGAAATATTTTTAGCATCATGGTTATATGGATTGTGAAGATTAAATTTAAAATGTTCACATACCTTTGCGCGACACATAAATGTGTATATTTTGTATCTGCACACCCTCAACTATAATGATTCAAATTTGTATTAAAAAAATTCTTGCACCTGGTTGCAAAAAAGGAAAATTTATACAGCAGATAATAGACAAAAGGCAGGAAATGGAATAGGCTCGGCTGTAAAATTGCTCAATTCTCTCTCAATTCAGACTGACAGAAACAAAGAAACAAACAAAAAAAGGCCCAGAATCATCATGATTAGAAAGTGTCAAGGCCCCCCCCGTCTCTCTCTTTCCTTAACCACCTGACATATAAATAAGCTCTTAAAATGGACCTCTCAAATTGAGCCCTGGCTAAAACAACCAAGTCATTTCACCTCCCGACAACAATTGATCAATTGTAATTACCGACCTGCGGATTGACCCTGTAGTCCGTCTGCTGTCCCTGGAGGGACCCTACAGAGCAAGTGAGCCCCCAGTAACAGGTAGACTCTGTAGGACAGTACAGGAGACGGAGGTTTTTAATTGCTCTGTGCAGTACGTAATTGAAGGTTCAAGTGTGTTGCCATGAAGAGTGTGACTTCACTTGGCCTTGTCTAATTAATCCCGTCACACGATCCTTCTGCCTTCAATTTTCACATTTGGGGAGGTGAGAATAAAGCTGGAAATATAGGTTTGTAACTGTATGCCTCTTGCTGAGCCAGATGCACACAAATAAAGCCATATGGAGGATGGAGTCTCTGGGTACTGGGATACAAACATGAAGTGTTTCTTTGGAAACTTAAGGAGAGTTAAATAGAATGTACCATTGCTATAATTAACATCATGATTTGGAATAAAATTAAGCTGTTCCTGCATTAAAAATAAGATTTCCTTGGTGATCCTGTGTTGAATTATTACAGTAAATAGGCTTTAAAGGTGTCATGTATGTTGTTTCACACATACTTATCTTCTACTAAGTATCCACAATTACTTTTCTTCAATGTTATG
Organism: Tandanus tandanus; assembly: GCA_039654325.1. Lineage (NCBI taxonomy): Eukaryota > Metazoa > Chordata > Actinopteri > Siluriformes > Plotosidae > Tandanus > Tandanus tandanus. The sequence goes on from JBCNYH010000013.1 coordinate 10,541,963, forward strand.
CAAATTAACAGAAAATGCTGCTGATGTCACTGGGATGAAAGTGCTGGATATTATACGTATTGTACAACATTGTGTAAGAACGATGCATGATCGACTGTTTGTTGAGTGACAGTGAATGAACTGCTTTAGCAGGAGAGTTGAGGGGGAAGGGGGCCCTCAAAGCTGAAGCTCAAATCTTATCTAGAGCAGGATTCTAACTTAAATTCCTTTTGAGAAATGCTGATCATGAATAAAAATGAAAAAAATAACAAAAAAAACCCCAACCAAACAAACAAAAAAAACCCCCCAAAACAGAACAGGGGTTTGCATGTTTAGTGCCTTTATCAATTTAAATATTGATATGTGAGGGAATTCTTTAATTAGCAGTCAGGTATTAGCATGTCCTATACTTATTCCAGTGTACAGTAACTTATACAACTCAGTCATACTAGAAAAAAAAGATCAAGGCTGGAAAAAAAAAATCACCATCAGGTTAAAAAAATAATTACTGGACTACTTGATGTAATTCTTTTTTCCCCCTGTAAAACAGTACTCCTATATTTTTCTTTCTTTCTTTCTTTCTTTCTTTCTTTCTTTCTTTCTTTCTTTCTTTCTTGTGTTTAATGTACAACATGCATAGCATATGTGCATTTCCTGGTGCTGAGAAAATAACAATGTTCAAAACTGACCAGTAATAGAACAAAAATCTCTGGGGGCTATTGTTGAATGTTGCCAATAATACATCACAGCATAATGCAATTTTAAAACTAGAACAGGAATCTTGGAGTAAATCTTGGTCTTGAACTTTAATCTTTCCTTGGTAGAATTTACTGAGCTAATCACACATTAAAGGGGTAACAAAGATCTTATAAATTGGTATCTGTACCTGTATATTATATCTGTATCTGTATTTGAAAAAATACTACAATGAATAAAACCAATTAACCAAGTGGTCATTGTTTAAACTCAAAAGGTTTTATTAAGTACAGATGCATGAGGGACTTTTTTTAATCCCTCTTGTGTGGTTATTTTTGTTTGTACCTGTTTATATCATTTTCTAATTAACAAAGTTGGTTTTATGTCACAGAATAGATACAAATGAACAGACCAAGGACCCATACCCTGACCAAGCACTTACAATAAAAGGAAGAATGATCACAGTAAAACATTGATATGAATGATCCTTCTTTGGCATCATAATTAAAATTATGAAGTAAAAACATTTAGTTTTTGCTTATTTTAGATAGCCAGAAAACCAAATGCCAATTTTCAGGCACATTGTCCAATAAAAAATAAACAAGTAAATATGTGTTTTTCCTTGTTGTATCGATATCTGTACAGAATATATTTATCCGAATAATATATTTATATTTGGCATTTGTATCATACATGTAGTACAGATCTAGTAGATATTCACTTATTCATTCATTCGCCAAACCACTTACTGTGGATACGGTCTGGTAAATAGGTTTTAGAAATTTAGGTTAATACATTAAACTATTCTTTTTAAATGGTAAGACATTTGAAATATTTAAAAATCGAGTGAATACAGTTTCCCTGTAATACCAGATGCAACTAACTAATACAAGTGAAAGCTTGTCTCTGAAACATAAGGTTTTGAGCCAGCAGGATATGAGACTGGTCTCTTTTCAGCAGCTTGGGTCTTTAGCAATGGCTAAGCATTAGCCTCTGTTGCTTGCTGTCACTCTCCATACACCAATGAAGCTGAGCAGAAGCTGAACAAATAACCCATTAGCCACCCAGCAGGTTTAATCACAAGCATGTTGGCTAACTTTCACAAGGAGGAGTCGATATCAGCACTTTCTTGCTCTGTTTATACAGTTACATATGTCTACATCGACGAGACCCAGAGCTCGCGCCTGAGCAGAGGCCGGTGGCAGAGTTGGAGAGCAGGAGCACCGGCGCCACCTGACTTCCTTCTGTTCTGTTCGCAACACATCTGAAGATGGCAAACAGCACTGTTGCTCACACCCCTCCTCGATCGTCGCATCGTCGTTGGACCCCTGCCACCAATCACGAGCCAACTGAGTTAACAGACACTTCCGCTCCACACACAACGAACCATCTGTTTTTAAGGCAAAATAAATAATGAAATAAATGTCCCTCCTAACACCACACCACGTGTTCTCTTTCTAAAGCTGCAGAACAGCACGCTGTAATTTATGAGGGTTTGTTCTGACATGGCTCTACATCAGCCACTAGCGTTTTGCTTGAATCTGGAGTGCTGTGTGTGTTATTTTGCTGGGATTAACATTTTCAGACGTTTTATCGTAATTGACTTGGCCAGCCTTCTTAACATGATCTTTCTCCATGACTATGATGGGTCAGCTTGTAAAGCTACAGACTCCTGTAATAACTCAACAAAGCGTGAAATGAGCTGTTATAGTTCTGCATTAATAATAATTCAGTTAACCCTCTCTACTACATGCTTGGGTAGTATTATCCCTTACTTCATACTTCATTTGGGATCACTTTGGGATCTGGTAAAGCAGTGAATATCAATGTAAAAGTATAATAAGTTCATGTTTTATAAAATTAAATAATAAGTTCATTCATTTGCTGAACCGCTTAATCCTATTAGGGTCACAGGGAGGCTGGAGCCTATCTCAGCTAAGTCACACTCACGCCTAGGGGCAATTTGGAACAGCCAATTAGCCTAATGGGCATGTCTTTTGGGGGGCAGTGGTGGCCCGGTGGTAGGGTGCTGGATTACTGATCCCAAGGTCGGGGTTCAAGTCCTGCTATCAGTGGGGTGTCACTGCTGTCCCACAGTGGAGCTAACTGGGTTATCAAAGGCCAGCCATGTCTCTCACTGTCTATGGTGAGAGGCATGTAAAAGAACCATTGCTGATTTTCATCAAGAGTAGGCTGCCATCAGCGTGTTTCTGCCCTGCAATGGCCTGGCGAGCTGTCCAGGGTGTACTCTGCCCTCGCCAATAGTCGGCTGAGATGGGTGCCAGCCTTCCCGTTAACCCTAATTAGGATTAAGTGGTTCAGAAAAAGAATGATGATGATGCATGTCTTTTGGACTGTTGGAGGAAACCGGAGTACCCAGAAGAAACCCACAGAGGCGTGGGGAAAATTCCACACAGTTCTAAGTTATTACCAGCTGTGATGGCGTAGCTGGTATTGTTTTCACGTCTGTCAGTTTGTGAGTTTCTTTGTTCTTTTTGTGCCAACTTGGTATTAAAACCTGAAACGAATTTATGAAAAGGTCATTGTAAGCCAAGTTCAAGGTCAGCAAAATGGCCGCCACTTGTTTAAAATGGCTTGGTAGCAGCTGGTGTGATTTCCCCCATCAGGGGCCTCTAGTTGGACTTTATATTTAATCTTACAGTAATGGATTTCATGAGCTCTTCTTTAATTGCATTAATACCATATTTAGTTCTATCGTTGTCTATAAAAACCTTTAAATCCCAAAAGAAAAGGCCTCTCTTTCCTACAGCATTCAATTTCAACTTTCAGCTTCATCATTAAGATATTCATAAATGGTGAAATATAAAAATTGATGTGTGATGTTTTGCTGTTTTCATTAATATGAGGATGTTGGGATCCAGCATTCATACTACAACATTTTACAATGTGGTGAGTCTAAGTCTATTTTTGAGAGTTTTTATATTTATTTATTTATTTATGTATTATTTATTTATTCATGTTATAAAATCAAGGAGGATAGAATGTGATGCACCTTTAATCGATTTCAAGATGGAGTTGCTAATTGTGCCTGTCTTTAAGTGAAGAGTTTGAGTTCAAAAACAGATAAGTGCCATTGTTTTAATTATGAGAATAAGTTTCTCATTTTTATTTTAAAGCTACCGAAAAAAAGTTTTTGGAAAGTACTGGAAAATGTTTTTTTTAAAAGCTCCTGGGAAAAGTTGTGTGTTTTTTTTTTTTGTAAAGCTACTTAAAAAATAGTTTTTTCTCATAATTAAAACAATGGCACTTATCTGGTTTTGAACTCAAACTCTTCAAGTGTTGCAATTCCAATTCTGTTGGCTTTTAGGGGTAAGACACATTTGTTTTTGTCATTGAGTTACATTACATTGTAATAAATGCATTATTTATCAGATTTTACACAGAGGCCATATGTTAGCAGAGAGATCCAATTCCTCTGTAAAAACTAAGCAAAGGAGAGAAAGAAATGTCATCATTCACAGAACCTGTTTCTAGGTTATTTTTTAAAGCCTATTTCAGGAACTGGTTATAAATGTCCCTTCCTAAATTTACCTCGGTTACATTAGTCTCGACGCCACTTCTATTAGTGTATTTTCCAAGCTCCTGGATGACCACACTTCATCTGTGGAAATTATACTGGCAAAGCACATGAATTGTGGTGTTTTAACTTTTTATAAGGAAGAGTTCATTATCTTTTCAGCTGAAGTGGATTTTCTGTTCATACCTGGGGAAAATCTAAAGCAATTAATACTTGATCTTGTCGCACAAAGCCTTTTAGTTATCATGTTTCCAGACCTAGTCTCAGCCCTCTCTCCACCCCCACCTCTAACCCCCTTTTCTCTTTCCCTCTTTCTTTCTCTGGAGTGACAGATGGGTTGGCCCACCTCTCTGAGGATGGTCTTAGGCAGACCTGTGTACCCCTGACAGGATGGCACAGATCAGACGACATTGTGGAAGGTGAAGAGCTTTTTCGTTCGCCAACATCACTGTGTGATGCAAGGCAAAGGGGGCCAGTGGCAGCCTGACTGGCTGGGACAGATTCAAAAAGTGCGAGACCCTGTTTTGTGTACAAAACGATGGCACAGGCAGCTGGCAATGAGCATATGACTGATACGGTGCTGTTTTTCCTACGTGCTAAATCACCACTCTGTATTGTTAATCTTTTTAGCAAACTACTTTTATGCACTTGAGTTGAACAGTGAGGCAGTTTTGTATCATACTGTTCGGCTGTTCATAATATGTATAATGACCCATACTGACTATTTACTACAGAATACAAAATGCTACCTAATCTTAACCCAGTCACATGACTAATGCTATATGCTCATCATATGCAAGAAATAGGATTTTATGTTAGAAATAATTTCTATAATAGCACATCCTGCAGTGTTTTATTATTCTTACTACAGCAATTAGAAACTTTTAATTAAAGAGCAATGCATGTTTTTGATTTTATAGTTATAATGTGGTGGAATGCCTATGAAACATTCCTGACAGCACTTATGTTATTTTATGCTATAGCAACTATAATGTAAAATATATACGGTTGTTTTCCTTACCAGCCGTTAATATCTTTCTTCAGGTTACTTTAAAAAACAAAACAAAACAAAACAAAAAAACCCCACTAACAATGCACTTACAAATCAAAGAGTAAAAGTCCATGTAAAAAGTGTAAAACTTACAAACTTCCTTCCAAAATATGAAATAAATGTGTACTTTCAAATACTTTTACCATGTCATCAAATAAATGATTTAAATAAATTGTTAAATAAAAATAAATTTGAAAATTATTTTCATTTATTTATATGTTTATTTATATTTATCATTCCTCCAGTGCAGCTAACTGGGTTATCAAAGGCCAGCCACATGGGATTAAGCGGTTCAGAATATTATTTATTTATTATTATTTTTTTAATTATTATTATTTTTCCTTAATGTCCTGCTCTGTTCACTCATGAGGCCGAGTCCTACTCATGGCTAACATAAGGGTGTGATGGGTCTACTTAATGGATAAAGACATCCTTAATATTCAAGCAGTGCCGAGGAGGATGACCTTATTATTATTATTATTATTATTATTATTATTATTAATGATAATAATAATAATAATAATAATAATAATAATAATAATAATAATAATTATTATTATTATTATTATAATAATTATCATTAATTAAAAGAGGCAGTGGTGGCCTGGTGGTAGGGTGCTGGATTGCTGATCCCAAGGTCAGGGGTTCAAGCTCCACTATCAACGGGTTGTCACTGCTGTCTCCACAGTGCCGTGAACTGGGTTATCAAAGGCCGACCATGTCTCTCACTGTCTGTGGTGAGAGGCATGTAAAAGAACCATTGCTGATTTTCGTCAAGAGTAGGCTGCATAGCCGTCAACGTGTTCTTGCCCTGCGATGGTCTGGCGAGCTGTCCAGGGTGTACTCTGCCCTCACCCAGAGTCTGCTGAGATGGGTACCAGCCTCCTCGCGACCCTAATTAGGATTAAGCGCTTCATAAAATGAATGAATGAATAATAATAATAATAATAATAATTATTATTATTATTTATTATGATTAATGTGTGGAGAATCTGCATGTTTCTGTGTTACTATAGAAACAATCAGACTTTATTCAGTCAAGTGATATAAATCACTATCAATTGATTCTTGATCATTTGCTTTAGTATTTTTTTTCCTTTCTGTACTTTGTTGTCTGAATTGTACTAATATGGAATTTACGTTTCTTCAAATTCTTCAAATTCTTTTTTGTTAATTATCTGCCCCCCCCCCCCTCAAAATAACTTAAAAAATCTTCTAAAACAAAAACTAAACAAAACCTCCTACTTTGCAGTAAATTTAAAAAGAAATGGCGAGTAGTGCTTCAGTAATCAGTTTCAATGAACTCCTGTGTTACATAAATTTTGCTCTTTAAAAACATCCTGCAGATGTAAACTTCAAATCTTTGCAATTCACAGTCATGAGATGAATTTCTGGATGTGTGTGACCCTTGGCTACAGAGATGCACTACAGCCAATTTCACCACTATATGAGCACACATCAAGAGCTATTCATCAGTGTCATGCATGTTTCCATAAAGCCTCCAGCCCTGTGGGGCTTCGTCTGCCGTAAAGCCGCCAAGTGAGCAACGGGCAGCAATGTAATGAGTGTCAACCAGTGGCAATGCCTAGGATCAGTCTCTGCTCACTGTCAATTACTGATCTAACACTACAATGCTCTCTGGAGTCAGCAGCAACTCCGGCGTCTTTGATCGGCTTGCTGAGAGCAATTATCAACCCCAAGCCTTGGCGTGTAAATCCGATATTAGATCAAAATATAAGCTTGAGCAAGCAGTGGTTGCACTGAGGAGACCTTCACAGCAATACTGTTGCGTTTATTAAAAAGCAAGACCTTTGGTCGTAAGGTACAATAAAAGGTGTAGCACGTACAGAGTAGGTGTGAAAGCCGAAGTGGAGGTGATTAGGTTGTAAATGTGTTCTGGCTGAGAAATATATTTACACAGTGCTCATGCTTTTAAGATTAATAAAATCTCTAATCTCTATGTTGTATAGCTTAAGCAAAGCTTCTTTGGTTGACCTAAATAATTTGACTTTGTACTGTGGAATACCCTGTGAATGATTTATGTATTTTCTCAGTCTGTCAATTGTGCGCTACTGATGCTCAGTAAGTGCTTTTTCTCAGGTCTTCTTATGGGCATTAAAACTTGTTGAGGTGCTTCAAACACCTTCAAACACATTTGGTTACACTAAGGCCCATTTGGTTTCATTTCACTTGTCAAACACTGCCAACTGGGACACAAACCATTTCCTTTGAGCAAACATGGCATGCTGTAAAGCAGAGTGAGACACCGCGAGCCTCGGCAAACACAGAGGTGGATGGATGGGCACGGCATGCCGGGCTAAATGGCTTAACACCAGTCACTCTACTAATGGAGCTGACAGAGCGAGCAGGCGTTTGCTCACTGTAGAATGGGGGAGAATAGCAGAATTACTGTCAGCCCAGTGAAACATATGGTCAAAGTGTTTGTTAAATACACATTTTAAGAGATTGGGTGAATTGATTATTCACTCAGCTGTTGATAGAGTTTCTGCAATGTTGGATGTACAAAGGATTGATTTTTTAAACATTTATAGCCTCTATTTTGGTACAATAAACAGAGGAAAAATTCAGTTGCTCATATTGAATAGGCCATGGTGGTATAACAGTAACCAGAGAGTAGTGTTTCCATTTTGGTAAGGAAACACCATTTGTAAGGGATTTAACTTTATAACCCTGGTAGTAAACCTGAGCAACGGGAAAAAAGATAGGGAGTTAATCAGAGAGAAGCTTTCAAAACACTTAAAAAAAAAAAAACATTAATAATCAAATTAAAACGGTTTATTGTGATGATGATTAGGATGATGATGATTATTAATATTATTAGTATTGTTGTTGTTGTTGTTGTTTTTAAATCAATAATTGTATTTCAGTTTCAGCAATCCTAAAGTGGTCATAAAATCTATAGTGATGTGTTTGGTTCAGTGTATACACACACACACACACACACACACACACACACACACACACACACACACACACACACACACACAACCCATTATACATTATATAAAACATTTTTTTTCTCATAATGATTTGCTTTTTTAACTCCTTTGACCCCCACAAACTAACACGACATATTTTGATGGCAAAGCAGGTTTTGCATGACAATTCATTCTGAGCTATTTGAATGAACCACCATTATTTGTGTCCTCTTGAGAAGCATGACGATCATTTTACCAGACAAATATGACCACAGCTTTGTGCTAATACACATGCATGTCTGTTTGTGTCCCTGGTATTCAACTAGATTTTTTAAAGGCAAGTTTCCCTGAGGTTATTTTACAGAAGAAGTTTAGTGTTAGGCTCCATAAGAAGAGAAGGACAAAAATAGATGACACTGTTTGAGTATTTGAACTCAAATAATTGAAATGAATCTATCACTTTTTCACCTGGACTAGTGCTGTTTTTAAAAGGTGTGCTAACACAGTGGAAGGATTTGTAATCTCACCTCTCTTGGTTTTGTAGATCTTGAAATGATTCACACATTTTATTGCTATTTTCTTATCAAAACTTTTTGCAGTAAGAAACTCACATAGGTCCACTTCAAATGAGTCATATTCTCATTGTTTAATCTTCATCCACTTTAGTGTTTTGTGTGTGTTTTTTTGTTTCGAACACTGCAAGCACACACCCACAAACACAAACACACACACACACACACACACACACACACACACATACACACACATCCC
>JBCNYH010000013.1:10560640-10573906 GCA_039654325.1 Tandanus tandanus
TGTGTGTGTGTGTGTGTGTGTGTGTGTGTGTGTGTGTGTGTGTGTGTGTGTGTGTGTGTGTGTGTGTGTGAGTTTGTTTGCGTGTGTGTGTGTGAGTTTATATAAATCACCTGAGTCATAGGTGAAGTCTCGTGGCTCTTGCTTTATCATCATAGCAGGGGGGTAAGACTGAGGCAGGGGGGCTCCCATCATGAGCGGATGCTCAAATAGTGGATCCGAGTATTCCTGCTTAAACCCTTGGGACTGGAAGGGAATGCTGGGTTCAGACATTTGTCTGTGGTACAAGGGACGCCCGTCTCGCCCCATTGGAGCCGCAGCCGGAGAAGGGAATGAATGACACGGCTCTGAAAGCTGACGACGGAACCTGAGGAAAGTCATTACAACAGCAATGTTAGCATGGAAACTGGGATATTTATTTAAATTAGAAATGAACTTTTAACACTTTCTTTCTTTCTTTTTTTTTTTGAAAAATAACTGAGGAGGACCTTGAATGGTTTTAAAGCATGGGTAAAACAAAGGGTGTGAATAAAACCCTTTCCCAGTGAAACTCAAGTGCATCAAGAGAACGACTACAACAATCATTTATGATCTCATGTCTTTCATCCACAATGAATCCTATATTAGCCACACTTATGATGCAGAAAACATAAATTTCTATCCCTGACACTACTAGACAGCTCAACTCCTTGCTTAATACTTTTACAGGTTAGAAAATGTTTTACTGCATTAACAAAAATGTTTTACTGCATTAAACTGCTTTGTATATGTGCTCTCAACTTAGTGTGCACCAGCCAGCCTCAAAGTTATGAATCTCTGGTATCTCTTTAGTTATTATTTAATTATTAAGCCATTTTTTTATATCTTCCTGTTGTCTTGTGTTTAGTATTGACTTGCACACATGCAGCGCTGAAGCAAATCCACTGACACTGTCTTGCGGAAATAAAATAACAATAATGAGAACAACAACAATAATAATAATAATAATAATAATAATAATAATTATTATTATTATTATTAGTATTAGTAGTAGTAGTATTATTAGTATTATTATCATCATCATCATCATTATCATCATCAGAATCATCATCATCATCATCTTCTTCTTCTTCTTCTTCATCCTCCTCCTCAGTGACCCACTTAAGGACAATTAACTTTTTTACTGTCCTTCTCTAATTATTAGTAATCTTCTGCCATCTGCCAACTTTCAGCTGTAAAACTCAAATGGCCAAACTCAAATGCTTCAGAAAAAAAAGCAACAGTGCACTTTTTATAGTCAAGCTTGCTTCTACACTTCAACACTTCCATTTTTGCTATGATAGAATCCACATGTACATACACTGATTTCTTAAATCTAATACCACTGTGTTGTCCTGGCTAGCAATAGTACCCTGTCCTGTGCATTACTTCTTATATACTTTGCATTAATCACTGTCTTTCTTTTTGCCTTTAGATAATCCTACTGCTACTATAATATTTTGCTGTCTGAAGCTTCTGAAGAAATCCCATTTTATAGAGAGGAGTGACAATAAAACTCACTTGCTTTAATTTTAACAGACAATATAATTGATTTGAATTTGTTTCGGTGTTAAATGTTAATAGTGTTAATATTATTTAAAGACTGTTCCTTTGATAGATTGTGTTTGTTTTTTAATGTATAGCTGATTAGACCTCTGACGTCAACCGCTAGCTCCACTTTATAAATTACTTTCACATATTTAGCAATAAGTGATTAGATACCTACACGACAGTGTTGGACCATTGTCTGTTTTATATTAGGGCTATATTCATATACAGGGATTATTTCTGATTGTGGTTCCCAGAAATTCTGATGAACAACTGTTAGAAACTGCTTGGAGACAATCTAGCACATCGCTCTGCTATTTAATAAACTTATATAGTAAGTTTCGAATAGTGACAGAACATAATGACATTTAAGTATCCTAACCATTTAAACACTATGTACAAGGTACATATATATCTGATATGACTTATAAGTGGTGCAAGCCTGTTTTGGCTCAGTGTTTGCATAAATACCTGTGGTCAATGTTGTAAGTGGTGTCAGGGAGAGGCTGTGGGCCATTGAGGTGGGGATATGTTCTGTCTGGTTTGGGGGTGAGGCCAGCGCTGGGAGACACATGGTGCTGATGGGGGGACACGGGCGTGCTGCAGGGCGTAGTCGCAGGACTGGAGCCCTTCATTCCTGCTGCATGTTTTTGCTCGTAGGCACTGCAATCATCCAGGAATGATAGGAGATTCACAGGAAAGAGGCGCTATCAAGCTAAACTCGTGGAAATATACCTAATTGTGTACATTAGCTGGAGAACTTTGTTTAACTACCTTGCACATGAAATCTTGCAGCTGACATCAACACTTCAACTTTGACTTTGCAAATGCAATTACATGGCATTCAAACTCATTTAAACATAACACGCACACTTCTACCATTTCATCCTTCAGCTAAAAAGAGAACATCGTTCGCACTGAGCTCGCTAGTTTAGCTCAGGTGTCATCAAACTGGTCGTATTTTTCAGCGCGGTGTTCATTTGAGTCCAATTAACACCCTTTACAACATGGAATGTCATGAGTGGATCATCAATCAATGGAAAGATGACTGTAACCTGGCAACCATGTTGCATCTGGATGGTTGTCCAAGAGGGGAGAAAATTTGGTACATGCATTGTGATATAGTAACTGCCCTTTGGTTTTAGATGCACCTGCTGTTTTGTTGGAAGAGCACAATTTCTTCTGAATGAAACACTGGGGGTTGGGGAGTGTCAGGGAAATTATGAATATTGCACCACTATATTTCGAAAAACATAGCTTGACTCAGACTGGGACCCTGAATCACAACAACATATTTGTATACATGTACTGTGATATATATGTAATATATATAATATATGTAATATATATATAATAATACTGGCTCACCAATAAAAGTGGCCTCATAAATTTTTCTATTTTTGTATATAAATTAAATATAAATTTTTGGAGATAAATGTGTGACCCACACAGCAGTAGACTAGATTATTTAGCTTGTGCACACAAAAGTGAATCACGCTATGTTCGAGCAGGACCATGCAGACTTGGCCTGTGGGTTTCTATGGCTGCTGAAGAAATTAATCAGGAAAAAATTAACCACAGCAAGAAAAGCCAGCAGGACAATTAAACAGAGAAAAGAAAAAAGATTCAAAATTATTTAATATTGCAGGTACGTATTATGAGTCTGACAATGGGGTATTTATAAAGTCTATCTGTTTCTTAAAGCATCATCAGTTATACAGTTACTAGAGGGATAGAACTAATAGAAAGTAATTGTTAAAATAAAGGTGAAGTATTTAAGGGAGTATAACGGATTAAAGGAGCACTACAGTTTTATGGTTTTCATTGTGCTGTAATCTTTTTTTAATCTTTTATTTTATTTTATTTTAATTTATTTATTGATTTTTTTATTTTTATTTTTATTTTTTACAGAAAATACCGAATAGACCTCATTGGAATTCAGGTCTTATCTAAATGCTGCATTGTGTGTATTTGTGTGTAGCTGACCATACCTGATGTTATACATGCATTTCTCTCCATAGTGGAGCTTGAAGGGTCTCTCCTGACTGCAGGCTGATCCCAGATTAGCACAGGGGCTGTGGGGTTCACGCTTTATCCTCAACTGCAGCCCATGGAACGCCACTGTGGATGTGTGATCGAGAGAAAAAAAGAATGAACCAACGCGAATAATGAAGAAATGACAAATTCGCAGATAAAAGAACTACCAGCAAGGTGCAGAAACACCCTGAGAACACCCCTTTAATGAGTAGTTACAAAAAGTTAACCCGAGAATAAATATAATTCAGTTGATTTCATTGTATCTGAGAGACATGTCATTTCCTGGTGTGGGTGAGACCCAGTGAAAATGCCTCCTTTCTTTTAGCTTTATGCAGATATCGCCCAGACAAGAAGCATATCATTGATCATCTCTCTCACTCTCTCTCTCTCTCCATCTTCCCTTCACCTTCCCACACCATTCCCATTTCTCATGCCTTAAAAGGTTGTTAAACGCTGATGAATCTCCTGTCCTACCAAGAAAAGATCAACGCTAAGTCAGTTAGCCTAGCGACGCAGCTCTTAGTCAGTCTGTACAGCAATCGAGAAGTAATGCAGTCCTGCTGCTGCCAGTCACTAAGCATGAATGGGCTTCACCTGGAAAATATTCAATTTCATCACTTGTATAACTGGCTATCTATCTATCCATCCATCCATCCATCCATCCAGCTTTCCACCCCTCTTTCAATCAGTCCATCCATTCACTAAAAGATAAATAAAGGTTGAAGAATCTATTTAAAAAAATTCCCTAACAGCTGTCCTCACCTTAGAGGGAAAAATCATGGAGACTAATTCCCAACCCCCTCAGAGAACTGACCTTTTACGATCATTGATCGGAGGTTATAAAGGCACAAGATAAAGACTTCTGACAATGTCGAACAGAGTAACGCTCGTTAAGCAGTGGCTCCATTGCCGTAATTATGAGGGTGTAATGAGGGTGGAGATGCATTATTACAGCTGATGATGATGGATTCAGACTTTGACCAGCCACAAGGTTTCAATTTCCCTACTTATTTATATTACCTCTACTTTTTCTTTTTCTGAGAAAACATAGTATTGTGTGACAACCTGTCAAACCCAATTAACGAACAGATAGAACATCAGGGTAATTTATTAAACAATGTGTTTTTAAAATTAAGTTATATTTTGTCAATGTTGTTATTATCTTCATTACCAGTACGTGTGTTTCTTCCTCTAATATCAGTACATCAAAGCACTAATGATTTTATAACCACTGAAAAAACAAAACAAAATAAAACAAAATAAAACAAAATAAACAAACAAACAAACAAAGATATAAAAAAAAGAATTTAATTAATTCAGTCTTGTTTTCTTTACAATAATATTTACAGATTATTTTCTAGGGACCAAAACAAGAACCACTTAAAGGACAGTAAAAATTCATCATTATAGATTTTATTCTGAGGAACAAAAGTATGTAAATCAATACAAAATGTATTTGCTTTTCAGTGAGGCTAAGCCCTATTTCCAGCGGGGGGACGTCATGCGTGCGACTCTTTCAAGATTGCAGCAATTACAGACACATTGATTTCTCTTAATGGACGGCATTATGAAGGATTTGTCTGTGGCATTTACTGGTATTATTCATTTCCTTAAAATTTGAATGATAGTTTAAAGAACTATAAATACTGTCAGATTTCCCAATTCACATTTGCACATCTACCATCCTAGTAATAATAACAATAATAATAATAATAATAACAATAATAATAATAACAATAATAATAATAACAATAATAATAATAACAATAATAATAATAATAATAATAATAATAATAATTATTATTATTATTATTATTATTATTATTATTATTACTACTATTTTTATGATGATGATGATGATGATGATTATTATTATTTTTGTTATTATTTTTTTATAATTTTTATTAATATTATTATTATAACAATAATGAGACATGAGTATCCTATAACACATATCAAATTATTAATCCGCCCTTTTTGTTCTGATATACTGCAAACTTCTAGGCTGCACCCCAATCTCCATTCTGCAGTATTAAGTTTTAATTTCTGTCAAGTTGCTTTACTTCATTCCCCAGATGAATTTAGTCTCTTTTATAGTCCTGTGCTCTGTTTGCTAGTATGCTGAGAGAAAGTGAGTGAGAGGGGCCGTGCCAGTGTGGACACATATGGGAGGGCTGCATGCTAGGCTGCCTGTTCAGGAGCGCCACAACCGCACCCTCGCCCTCCCACCATCTGCCCGTCCCTCCTCTCCTGCCCTGCTCTTCCCTTGCCTGCATCCACAAATGCCAGCTAACAGCATTGAGTCAGCTCAATGACACTGCAGTACAGTGCACAGGAAGGCAAAGTGAATGTGTATTTAAAAATATACCTCCGGTACACAAACCAGCAGCTGATTCAGTACAGTAAATGCACAGTATTCACCATTGTGTAGGGTCATATTAGGTGAAGCAGTATTTTATTCTGAAGGGAGGTCACACAATAAATCTAAATGCTGTTATTGTAATCTCTCTGTTTCACACTTTACACCCAAACATAAGGCCAAGAAATCTCATGATGAGGAGAAATACAAGAGGCTACAGTACTCTCATAAGCAATAGTATTGTATGCTAGTAAGACAAAGCCCTCTGTTTTTTGTTTTGTTTTGTTTCTCCCAGCATCCTCAGTGTGGCGGTGTGTTTTGGCTTCTCTTTAAGACATAAGCTGGCCTCATACCCCACTGTGCCACACTCAGTCCATGCCACTTCCGACACTGGCACTGAATCCGCTAAACGCCCTGAGCCAAGTCTACTTCCTATGGCCATTTAAAGTAGTACCGGAGCTAGCTACCCACACCACACCACCTACAAATCACTCTTACATCTACTATCAGAGATAGGAACACACTGATATGATAATATTCCACTTAGAAATGCAATGCACTTACACTGAAAAAGCTTATAATCTCCTCATTTTATAAATATATTTTGTTACACATAAATAATTGACCATTTTGCTACCATCTCACAAATCATATAAACCCTCAGTAATTTTTGATAAAGTACATTATTAAAAGTAAAATAATAATGTATTACACTTACAGTTTTCCCCCTGAAAGTCAGGAACAAACTGCTCATCGTTGTCCGGAACTTGAGCTAAACAGAAAAAAAAGACAAGAACAGAACCAGATTAGTTTCTTTCCTCCTCGCCTGTGGCTAATGCAAAAAGTTAACACAATCTGTATTTAAGTCATTTCCTCTATTAAGCTCCGATGATTTAAACAGTAATGAATCAAAAATCGTAATCCTACGCATGAGGACATTTATTCATTTATAATAAAGGAGACATATCCTCTAATTATGTCAATAATCTAATTTCGACTTCATTTGCAGGACAGAACAGGGCCCTGCGTGTGAAACACATCCCTGTCAGTCATGTTCTGAGATAAAACTCTGTGAGCGAGAGTTTAAATTATCTCATCAAAATTACATTTTAGTGCTAAATTTTACAATTTCGCTAAACACCCATAACCTTAAATCTACCTTTTAGGATAATATTCATAATGTTTTCTACACCCTTTTTTTTAATGAGTGTTTTTTTTTTCTTTCAGGCAAGACAGGGGGACAGCCATGCACCCCAAAAAAAAAAAAAAAAAAACACACAAAAAACACCCATTGTTCACACTGTCTAATTGGAACACGTCCCCACTGGTGAATGCACCTGTACCTGCCGTGTCGGCTCTCCTCCAAAGCAAGTGTCTCTCCTCCATTGCTGCCTAATGCTAAAATAATGAATCCTTCCGTACAGGCTATAATCGCGCTTGTTCATGTTTATGTTCCACGCATTTTACACATCTCGTGTGTGCGTCTGTTTCCCACAAGCCTGATCTGGTGTAAAAGCCAGTGAGGCAAAAAGCAGTATGAGACCTCTGAGCGCCAGGCTATTAGCACGTTCATTTTGAAGTGTTAAATATGGATTTCCATTTTAACACCAACAGTAGCTATCAGGGCACAGCAATATAAATATACACATACACTCTTAAACATACACATGCACTTCTATTTAGACCAACAAGGGCAATAAGGTTTTTTTCCCCTTTTTTTAACACACACACCAACACTCATGTCCGCTCTAGTGCATGCAAAGAAGTTGACAGATGACTTATCTTTATAGTACAAGCCGGTGTGGTTATAAAGGTGTTTAAAAGTTCAAACAGCACTTCAAATACACACAGCAACGCTGCCATTACCAAATTATCAACCATCTGAAAGATCGAGCCAAATTTGCAAGGAAAAAAGGAGTTGATAACAGTCATGTCTACCAATTAGCTACTGTTGAAGGATGAAATAAGATAGAAGGAAGGGAAGGAGGCACAAAAGAAAAAGTGCAGGTTAATGCAAATGAGAGAGAGATGAAGAGACGGGGAGCAAGAAGAAAGCTGCAGGACACAGCGGGGTGAATGAGAGAGCCTGTGAATGAGACAGCTGATCCAGGCAGCACTACTGAGGACGGCCTGGGAGTTGGAGCACTGCCGTCATTCATAGAAAAAAAAAAAAGCAGGCCTCGAGTGGCTTGATCATTGTACACAGATGCACAATGGTACAACCACAATGTTGCAACTCCTCTGTACAAGCGACACCGGCCAGAAGTCCTTAAGAACTTTGACATAAGCTTAGCTTAAATTAGAAATAATTTATTAGTATTTCAAGTCAGTTTGTTTCTAACTTAGATTATTCTTTTATATAAAGACGTCCATATGTCCTAAACAGACTTCTAGCCAACCGCCCTGGCATAAAGGACACATGCATGTCAAATGACCACACGATCCCATTTTTCGTCTCATGTCGGAAATACAGTCTGACTCTCATACATCTTTCTCTTCTTTCCAATTACCTGAGGCAATAAATCTCTGAAATCATTCCAGCAGTCTTTCGTTTTTGGTTCTAGTGGACAGGAAGTCGTCTCTTAAATCTATCTACAATTTGCTTACAACCTCTGGCCGCCGCGGTTGACTGATGTAAGACAGACTGAATTGGGTTTGTCACTATAATATCTACAGCATTGGACAGTTCGTCTTCTTCTCCTTCTTCTTTTTTTATATCCCCATCTTCCTTCCTGAGGCACTAAAATATTTAAATGATGTCTTATTCTTTTAAAGGCCCTGAGGTGGAATCGCTGTAATCACACTGGCACTGAGGAAAGAAAAGTATCGTCAAATCTATTCCTAAGCAGGCTTCTCATTCGAAAATTCTTTAGTAGTACTGCGAGGATTTTTAAACGTGTTAAAGAATACATGACGATGGTCTAAGGTTATCAAATATTGAGATTTTTTCACAGCCAGGTGTGCGCCGAGTCATAATTTAGTTCACTTGATGGTAATGATAATGTCTTTATACACATTATATTACATTGAACATTTGTAAAGTGCACAATAACTGTAAAGTCTATTACTGTAATTCATCAAGTTAATAATAAAAGGTAATTACAAACATGTATAATTAATTTTTTTCCTAAATGCCATGGCTTAATTATTCAATGTCCAATTATATTTCTTGATGTCACTATGCCTGAAAAGTGTAATCATAAACACAAACAAGAACATAAAGTTAATTGCTTATTTCTTGCTCTGCACAGACCCTAAGCACCAAATATGTAGATTTTGGGAATATGTCCCTAATGCAAAGCACTGGTCCCAGGTTTACAAAACTACTTTGCATAATTTTAATGTGACAATCTATTTTGTTTATTTAAAATATGCACATAAAACATGAACTTGACCTTCCGGGTCAAACTGCTAGTAAAGATATTAGAAATCTAAACTGTAAACTTCTTGCATGTTCTGATGCATATTCATGTATTATAAAGTTCTTTAAAATATTAAAGGCAGTGCTAGAATATAAAAGTATATATATTCTATTCCACTCAAATCTGTAAATATAAATAAACTTTCAAAATGTGATATAAATTGTTGCATACTTACAAATATAATACCTTATATAATAATGTAGATAATAAAGCCAAAAAAAACAACAACAGTAAAACTAAAATCTATTACAATTTGTGCAAAATATTTAAACCAGCCATCTAACTCTTTTTATTTATTTTTTTGGCTAGAGTGATTTTTTTGAACATTTTTATGCTCAGAATCATCAAAATAAATATTGGTGTATACGATTCTTTTAGTCGACTGATAATAAATGCAAATATTTTCCAGCCATATATTTAAGATGACTTTTAATCACTAGTATAATACTTAATTTATATCTCTTAATTTATCTGAAAGATTTGTAAATTTTACCTCCTAATGTTTTTCTCAATTATTGACTAAAATATTTCCAGCACAAGCAGCACAAATAACAAATTGATAAATATCACAGGACAAAACATGACACTAACCTAAAGGCCGGTGCTGCAAGCAAGAAGGAAACAAGACGCTGGCGCTCAAGTCCTGAAGCATCCCGTTACACCACAACAAGCATGTCTTTCCATCAGAAAAAAAAAAATCAATCAACTCAGAAAAGTTAAAAAGAAAAAAGGAAATTGTGGAGGCTGTGGCTCAGACTGCGACCCTTCTGAGCAGTCTCAAAACTTGTCCATTTGACGAAAAAGAAAAAAAAAAGCCCACAACATACAGCACTGACAGCTGAAGCTCTTTTGGAAAGATTCATATACAGACAATATAAGAGGATGTAAGGGAGAGAAAGATAGAAGCAGAGAATGTGTGTGCATGTGAGAGAGAGAGATGGTGAGAGAGGAAGAGAGAGCGAGGGAGAGAGGGTGGTGGTGGTGGTAGCTCGGCTGCCTTAGCGTTTGCCAAAAGCGGGGGAGAAGAGAGTGAGTGTGATCGCAAGTTCTCCTGGTAATTTGTGATGACACTCGCAGTAGAAGCTCCTCGGTCTCCCTCTAGACTCCTCTGCCTCTTTAATGTATGCATGACACATGAGGTGCCTTCGCCACACACGCATTAATTGGACTGCATATTAGGCATTGTAACTTGAGGCATATTGCTTTCCCCTCCCCCATCTTATCTCTTTCTCTCCTCTCTATCTCTCTATCTTTAACACAAAAGTGCTTGTTGATCATCCAACCAAATACAGAAACTTCAACAAGGCCAAGCCTTTTACACAACACACACACACACACACACACACAAACCAAAAAGCATGCTTACCTTCTGCCAGCCAGGTCTCCTGAAGTTGGCTGAGATCTTGGAAAAGCTCTGTGATAAAAGATAGGCATGCAATCAGAAAAATGACCACAGTGACAATCTTTGCTTGTATCACTTCAGACTTTTTTCAGGGTTTTTATTATTATTACGAGCTATTCTATATCAACGACTCACAGCTCAGTCTGGATCTGAGATCTGGAGGAGTGTGTTGTGAAGCTTCTTCAGAGGCATGTGGTTTGTAATTGAGATTTTACAGCACACAGTGCAGGTGGAAACAAGCAAATTGCATTTTGTGAAATGTTAAGAAGCCGTGAAATGAAGATTGCTTCTTTCAGCAACCCCCCCCCCCCCCCCACCCCCACCCCCAACATGTTCTGTTCTTACCCTCAGTGTCCAAAGCCAGGTCAGAGTTAATGAATTTCCTTTTCTTGTCTTTTGCTTGTCTGGTACTGCATGCCTTTCCCTGTGGATTTGAGGAACAGACAAACAAATTCATTTATCCTGGATGAGCCAGGCTGCTTGGGCTTTTGGTGTTTTATTTTGGATTGAAACAAATGAAATATATATATATATATATATATTATATATATATATTTCATTTTCAAGATCTATGACATCATGTTCATGTGTAAGCAGTTGGATGCAATATAATATGAGAAGCCTTTTGTGAGCATCTGGGGTGTAGACCAGGCAACATGCGAACTTGCAGCCTACTTACATGTGCATGAATGAAAGGCACTCTCTGGTCGTAAAGTGTGTCCATCCTGCACCAGTTTGGACTCTTGACTCTAGGAGTTCTGAGTGGAGCTGGAGCTGTGCGTTCAGTGCGCCGTCCGATCAGCCCCTGAGCTGCTCTGAGAGGAAGGCTTGGAGCTGTTTTAGTGGAGAGGGAGGGAATAAATGCATGAATGAAAAGTGCTCGAACCCGCAGAGAAGGTCCGCTTTCAGATGCTCCATTCACTAAGACGCACACAAGCGTGTAATGTGGCGCTCAGCGCTCCAGACGTCAAGCGTCGCTCATCTTCAGCACGTTTTTAATAACTAATCTGTCCGATTCTTTTCCCACAACAAGCACGAGCAGCAGGTAGGATAAAGTAACTCCTAAATTACAGCTGAATGAACACAATAAGGTCTGAATGAACTCCTGGATCACCGACTGAACGCCTTGCGTCTGCGTTTCTTTTGCGCGCAGGCAGCTGGGTTGATTAGTAGCGGAAATGTCACACTCACCTCTGTGAAACGCACAGCCCTGTATCCACACGTTGAAGCGGAAAAAAGGTGCTCAAATCCCCGCGCTCTCGCTCCACCAGTTTCGCCGTTTTCTCGGCCTCTCTTCAAAGCTGCGCTGCCGCTGCGCTTTCTCATTGGCTCCGAGCACAGCGCCGCCAGACCCCGGAGCGCCCCTTCTGCCCTCCACAGCCCTGTTTACACTCCTCTAACACGCCTAGACAGAATTTACACAGATATACAGCAGAAAAAAAAAAAAGTTATGATCATTGGAGTTTGGTTATGATTCCTGCCTGATTTCTATTTTTAATTATTTTTTTTTTTAGGTAAAAAGTCCAATATAATATGGATAGATTTTTTTAATTCCTTACACAGTTTTCTGTAAACTCTCTTTAAAAAATACAAATATATATATATTTTTTGCTAAACTGTACTTTTCCTCATCCATGAGGTGGCACCGTCAAGGGAGCATCTTGGAGATAGAACTGTATAAAAGTCTTAGGTGAGTTATTTCAGTACAAAAGTTTGTCATAGTTTTATGTATTTATCTATTTTATGACTTTTCCAAACATTGGTTTTGCAGCAAAAATGTAAATATTACCAACAAAAGTCATTAAAGAAGGCAGTTCATCGTTCATTTTCTGAACCGCTTAATCCTAATTAGGGTCACGGGGAGGTTGGCGCCCATCTCAGCCGACTCTGGGTGAGGGCAGAGTACACCCTGGACAGCTCACCAGTCCATCGCAGGGCAGAAACATGCTGCCGGCTATGCAGCCTACTCTTTTCGAAACTAAGCAATGGTTCTTTTACATGCACCACAGACAATGAGAGACATGGCTGGCCTTTGATAACCCAGTTAGCTGCACTGGGATTGGGGGGCAGCAGTGGCGACTCGGAGATAGTGGGGCTTGAACCGCCGATCTCCAGATCAGTAATCCAGCACCCTACCACCGGGCCACCACTAGACCACATTTTACACAAAAAAACATAATGTAAGCTGCTGAGCTTTGAATGGGTAGCATGGTGGCCGAGTAGTTACCATGTCCGCGTCACAGCAAGAAGGTCCTGGGTTCGAGTCCAGGGGTCGCTCAGGGCGCTTCTGTGTGGAGCTTGCATGTCCTCTGTATGCTTGAATGGGTTTCTTCCAGGTAGTCCAGTTTCTTACCACTTTCCAAAGGCATGCACATTCCTGTTGCACAAATGTGTTCCAAACTGAATCTAGGTGTAAGTGTGAATGGTTTTGTGTGTGTGTGTGTGTGTGTGTGTGTGTGTGTGTGTGTGTGTGTGTGTGTGTG
>JBCNYH010000013.1:10578039-10588581 GCA_039654325.1 Tandanus tandanus
GTGATTTGTTTAGTGGAAAAAAGGTATATGTATATATATATATATATATATATATATATATATATATATATATATATAACTTTTACTGATCAGACTAAATAAAAAAAACTATCATGAAACGAGCATATATCTCTACATATTTATATATTGAGCATATATTTATTCATGTTCATCTTTGCTGTATCTGTACAACCAAGTCTGTTCAAAGTACATTAGGACATTAAAAGAAATGACTTAACATCCTAATTAAAAAAGGCCATGACCTTGTTACAATGAAGGATCTTATAGTTTGTATTTAGATCAACCTCTTTCTTTCTCTCTCTCCCCACTGGAAAGTCTGCATTGTGGAGATAATCAGTCCCTGGCTGAAGACTTTACAAGTGGAATTTTTCTTAGTGTACAAGAGGGTTGCTGTAATGTGATTTTGAGTCTCAGCAAGCACACCCTGAGTTTTGTTTTTGCATTGCATCAGTGGCAGCAAGGGCATGATCGCGCACCCTCTGCAGGCGGAGAGGAGTCAAGCGTAAGCAGGTAACATAATGAGAATCACCTGTGTGTAATCTGGAAAAGTGAATAAACAAACTGAACTGACCTGTCTTTAATTCTTCAGTATCCTCAACCTGAGAACTGTTACAGCATCAAATCATAGTTTGTATCCAGCCTTATTAAGCAGGTGCTGAAAAATATAGCTCTTAATTTAGGATTTCAGTCAGTCATGTTTGGAATGGTAGAGATTCTTAGATGGCCATGATCTGTTGCAATCAGGCTCTGGGATCCAAACTGCATTTAGGAAAAACATTACTCTTGTATCAGTCAGACTTTGAATAATAAACACTATTCAGACACAAGATTGTTCGTATATGTCCATGGGCTCAGAGCACCTTTGGCCAAACAAACAAACCAAAACAACTATTACATTATTAAACTTGTGTTTTGGATACTTGGCTGGGGTAAAACTGTTAACTGATCATCTCTTGGTGGGCACTAGCCAGGTTTAGATGGGGAACTCTGAAGAGTGTTGGGAGCATCTGGAAGAGCCATCATTAGTGTGTGAAGAATATACAGGTATCTCCCACCTCTGAAAGGACTTCACCAGTCTGAATGTTGCCATGTACAAGTTATCAGTTTAGGCAAGTGCAAGAAACTGTGAAAAGAATTCTGTGAGTGCCTGTCATGATGGTTGTGAATGGGTATGCAGGTGGCAACCACTGGGGAGGAAAGTTATTAAAGAAGTGGGCCAGGTGAGTAGTGTTCACAGAGTCCGGTCAGATCTGACTCAGGACGAAGTTGTTCCCCTAGTAGAAATTCTTCTACTAGAATTATACTGCAATCTAGGATCATTAAATTAAAGCAAAAAGGAATGACCCTGATAAAAGACTAATAGTGACTGCTTTATTTTAATATGCTGATGAGAGCTAAAGCCTGGGTAAAATATTTCATATATGTGGTTCTTATGTAAGTATGTGTTTGGCTGCTGAGCTTACAACCTTTTTTAGGATCTTGCTTAGATATTTAACGATAATTTGATAGCCAACCAGGGTCAAGGTCAGGTTTTTATATACATTTTGATACCTGCTAGTTTAAAGGTTAAGATAAATATACAATGCTGAAAAGTCAAAACACCTTTTAACTTCTGGTGGTATTTTTAAGCAAAATACATTTGTATCAGCTCAAATTAAAAAGCTGATGATTTCCCAGAGAGTTTACAGATTCAGGCCTCGGTCGCTGCATACAGGCAAGCCGGGAGCCCATAAGAGCTATTTGCCAGAGCTCTCACTTAGGGAAGGAATGGCATACAATCTCTTCGCTATCACTCACATGCAACAGTAGCCAGTCATCACTATCCTTCAAGTGGTTTACGCCCACCCAAAATCTGCAGTTCTGAGTAAAAAGGCGGTCCTCTGGCAGCACGTGCCTCGGATGAAGCATGTGCTTGCCTTAGCCTTTCCTGACTGGTAGCTGTCTTGTGATAGGAAAGTCATACTTGATGGGTGGGAAATGGCTATGAATAAATTAGAGAGAAAATCTTATTGTTGCTACATGCTGAGTAGACATTATGTTGGCTAACTTAAAATGAATGTTTTGTATTCTTTGGCTTATGACTGACAATTTTATTGTATCAATAATGTCAGTTAAAAAAACAACAAGAACCTTTTTGGACCATTTATTCCTCCAATGAAATATAGTAACAAGTGATATTTTAAGTTGTTCAACTGTCCAGTCTTATAGGGCTGACATGGGTGCAGGTTTTCATTCCAACCAAGCACAAGCTACACCTGAGAGTTTCTTAAAAATAAAGATCAATTGATTTTAAGAGGTGGAAGGTGTGGTTCTTGTTTGGCCCCGGTTCTATATGCAGACATTTTTGACAGTACTAAAACAAAATAAAAATTTCAGTATCCTCAGAAGCTTACATAATATTCTTTGTCAGATACAAACACCTTGAACTCTGCTTCACTCACACAATGCTACACAATTTTTTTTCCCTTCTTGATTTGCATCCTGAGTTTGGTCTTGGATGAGTTTGCCTTATGAATGCTTTGCTTTTGCATTGACTCTTTGTTGCAACACCCATTATGTAATGTACGTTCAATTAATTTTGATATGTATATAAATAAAAAGATAAATTGGGTAGTGTTCTATTGTATATGCCATGCAAATTAATTATTAATGACCGGGGGCTGGTGCTTGTTTCCATGAAAGTGAACTAGATTCATTATGCACCTAAAGTACCGCTTAGTGGAACAGTATATTCATGAATCAGACATCGATTCATCTGTACATCATTCCTGGTGCATTAAGCCATGCTTATTTCTCTGAATTTTTAATGATGAAGGGCCAGTAATCCTTGAATTAAATATGTTGCAAAACATATCTATGTAAAACATTTTCAGAAAACCTGACAGATTTTTAGGACAACATCAACAACAAAAAAAATAAAAGAATTAAAAAAATGCCTGACCTTTAAATTTAGGAAACAGGAAATAGAGTGTAAACTGAAACATATCTACTGGGTGCTATCTACTGTCGCCCATCTCAGCCAACACTGGGCGAGGGCAGAGTACACCCTGGACAGCTCGCCAGGCCATCGCAGGGCAGAAACACGTTGACGGCAACCCAATGGCCTACTCTTTACAAACGACAGCAATGGTTTTTTTACATGCCTCTCACTAGACAGTGAGAGACTTGGCTGGCCGTTGATAACCCAGTTAGCTGCACTGGGTGGGCAGCAGTGACCACTCGTGATAGTGGGGATTTAACCCCAGATCTCCACATCAGTAAGCCAGCACCCTACCACCGGGCCACCGCTGCCCACATTTGCCGAATCGCTTAATCCTAATAATAATTTCAGCCAGCACTGGGCGAAGGCAAGGTACACCCTCAACAGCTCGTCAGGTCATCGTGGGGACAACTATACAAAAAAATGATTTTCCTTCGAGAAAATTCTAAGAGCATTTTTAAATTCCGAACATATCGACCATCTACTCCAATAAAAATAAAATTATACAATGACAGATCCAACCAGATCAAGGACTTTAACACTGCCTTAAAGAAGACTCACATCCTTGCAACCAGTATCAGTAAAAACACTAAATGCATTAACATGAGTACAACCACCACATATATAAGCACAAAGCCTGCAGACTAATCAGCATAATCATTTCAGTGAAGCTAATGTTGGAAAAGGTTGTGATTTTGACAGCAGTGCCACCTGTGTATTTTTAAAGGTTTGACTGCTATAAATGAAGTGTTGAGAGGGTTGTCATGGAGATCAGTTACACTAACGTCAGTGAGGTCGGTGCCAAACTTTAGTGAGAGTTTTCATCAACAGGTATGAGTGCTTCTCCAATTACTTGTGCTGTTATGCTTTTCAGCCCCCACCCCCCGATCGCAGATGGAGTGAAGCACATGTAAATGAACACTGCACTTCAGCCAAGATGCTTCTAGACAAACGCAACTTTAATTAAAATCAAACACAACTCTAACTCTTGCAAATTAGGTGATGTGATTTTCAGGGAAAAAAGTTGATAAACAAGCAAAATGCCACATTTATGTAGTTGTTAAATGACAAAAGCTGTAAGGAGTGACTCGCTCATTCAAGAAGAAAGCATTTTTCACAAAGAAAACCTGTGAACCAATTTACTCGGGTTTAAATAACAACTAAACATGAGGACATTGTGTACAATTGGTGTGAATGAAGGTGCAGTGTACATGCCCTGTCAAACTAGGCAGAGTGCGTCTGAGTGATGAAGACAAAAAATAAATTACAGAAAAACAAAAAAACATTCACACTCACATCTAGGAGCAATTTGGAACAGCCAGTTTGCCTAATGTGCATGTCTTTGGACTGTGGGAGGAAACCAGAGTACCCAGAGGAAACCCACACAAGCACGGGGAGAACATGCAAACTCCACACAGAAACATCCAAGCCTGGGAATCACACCCGGGCCTTTTTGCTGTGAAGTGGACGTGCTAACCATTACACCACGCAAACATTTTGAAAGCTTCGCTTTTAGGTAGTTCCTAATTATTTATATAAATACAGTTCAGACATTTTAATTGTTGAGGTATAAAAAGAATAAAACATTTTGCGTTTTATAACTTTGGTATTGTAACATTAACTCCACTAACTTGCTGCTGGGCAGTATCATACTATTCCATTAGTGATTAATGATATTCCTGTACATCCATTTTTTGATTAATTCTTATTTATGAAATTTTATTCTAAAATTCAATGGAATCAGACTTTAGCAATGAAGGCATGATGGCTAACGCCGACAATATGAGGATGAGGAAGAGCAGAGAGTAGAGGTATAGAGAAGGGGAAGTGTGGAAGAACATAGAAGAAAAAAACAAAACAAAACGCAGACAGCCCTGATTTGGAACATTCACAGTCTGCCTTCCGCTCTTAAAAACCATAAATTGTCACTGTTGGAAAAAGGGAGGGGAGGGGGGAAAAACACCAATAAGCCACAAACAAAACACCTATTAATTAGATTGCGACACTGCTGCAAAGCAATCTTGTGTTCCCATATAATTATTAATTTCTTTTTTGTTTTGAAGTTATGAGCATTGATTTTTCCCCTGTCGGAGGTCCAGTGTCGCACTGGGACCATCTGTTCTGTACAGCTCCTCTGAGTCTTCCACTCCTCCTTACACACACATGCACACACACACACACACACACACACACACACACACACACACACACACATGCACCTCATCCACTAGCTACAGCCAAGCAACAGTCACAAACATGACAAACAAACACAAACACTAGAAATAGTCACTAGAGAGATTTCACTATTGCAGTACGCGTGATTAGCTTACCTGTGCTCTTTTGTTATCTATACGACTTGTTTAGAAATCATTAGGGCTGACAGATTCCAGAACAAGGTATCTGTTATTGGTGTTAAAATGGTGTACAGTATGTGTAGGCTGCATGCAGTATTTATTATTTGCAGTACAGCTTTGCAGCTACATAATTCATGTGTACAATATACATTGTGTTGTGTCCATATCACCTATCACTCAATCATTTGCTGAATTGCTTAGGGTTGCAGGGAGGATGGAGCCTATATCAGCTGACACTGGGTGAACACAGGGTACACCATGAACAGCTCGCCTGACCATTGCAGGACCAACACACACAAAATCATTCATATTCACACCTCTCGAAACTCGAAAACTCGAACCAGGACCTTCCTGCTGTGAGGCAGATGTGCTAACCGCTACACCACCAGGCTGGCCTTCAAATCACTCATACCTACTAATTGCTAATATTAGTAATAATAATAATAATTATAATAATAATAATAATAATAATAACAGTAATAGAGTCATATCTGGTTTACATAACAAGCTTCAAATAATGGTTCATTACTGTTATTTATAGCAACAGCACGATAATTATTTTTTTCTTGTCACATAAAATTCTAACACAACAGTAATTTTGAATTCTCAGATCAGATTGGTCAGAAATTGTTGATTTATTTTTTATGGCAGCAGCTCTGAGCACCAAATTACAGGTTTATCTTTATGCACTTGTTTGTGTTATCATGTGATATCGTTTCATTCACTTATAATCTGCGAAACTTTATGGTCAGCCACTTTCCACTGTCAGCTCTTTATAAGAGTCAGACATTTTTCCAACAATGTAGAATCTTCATAACTCCCAAGGACATTGTGATTCCACAGTCACATGACAATTCTCTTTTTTCCTTTTGTCTTATTCACCAAATGTCAAATTTTCCAAACATCACACAATAAAATTTTCCAAACATCACACAATAACAGTGGTTAGCATGTCCGCCTCACATCAAGAAGGTCCCGGGTTGGATTCCCGGACTTGGGCGTTTCAGTGTGGAGTTTACATGTTCTCCCTGTGCTTGCGTAGGTTTCCTCTGTGAACTCCGGTTTCCTCCCACAGTCCAAAAACATGCACAGTAGGCTAATTTGCTGTTCCAAATCACCCCTAGGTGTGAGTGTGAATGGTTTTGTGTCTGTTGGCCCTGTGATGGCCTTGTAAGCTGTTCAGGGTGTACCACGCCCTCGCCCAGAGACGGCTGAGAGGGGCACCAGCCTCCCCACGACCCTGATTAGGATTAAGCGGTTAAGAAAATGAATGAAAAAGAATAAAATAATTAGAAATTTTATTCATTCATTTATTCATTATAGATACCGCGTATCCTGTGTAGGGTCAAGGGGATGCTGGAGCCTGTCCCAGTTGACTCAAAGTTCTGGCAGTTCATTGCAAGGACAAGCAACCATTCATACTCACATAGTCACATCTAGGGGCAATTTGGAATAGTCAGTTAGGCTAATGTGCATGTCCTTGGATTGTTGGAGGAAACCCGAGTACCTGAAGGAAACCCATGCAAGCACTTCGCAATGCAAAGAACATGCAAACTCTAAACAAAAAGGTCCCTGCCAAGCCCTGGACTCGAACCCAGAGCCTTTTTGCTGTGAGGTGGATGTGGTAACCACTACGCCCCATTGCCACCATCTAACACAAATCTAAAACTTTACAGGTGTTAAAGAATTTAAATGCAATCACACACACACACACACAAACACACACTCACACACACACACACACACACACACACACACATACACACACACACACACACACACACAAGCTTCTTGCAAAAAGCCTCCCCTTATCACAGTTCCTGTTTTAAGAAGCTACAGCATCATTGAGGTGATTACTGAATTGGCCCCTTCTGCTATAGAAGCAACCAGAGCAGTGGTCTGGAGGGGGCTTGACGTTGTGCCGAGGCAGAAAGACTGGTGAATGTGTCAGGGGACATCAGTCTCCACGGCATGCTTAGCATCCATGTTGAATAATTCAAATGCGCCGACATTCCCTTCCACCTGATGAAGCCTGTCTCCTGGCGTCACCAGTGGGGCCACTCAGCAGCTCCTGAAAGGTCAGGCTCTCCCCGGGCTGAGAGTAGAGCCTCTGGGACTAATGCACTCCTGCTTTAGCATTCGCTAATACACAATCCTCTGATCTGACAAGGCCAAAGCACTCACCTTGAAGGCACCTTCAACAAACTGATGCTTTCACCTCTTAAGTGCTTGATCGTGGAGTTGTTTTTAGGTTTCCACACTAAATCGATTGATCCGATTTTCATTTCTCCAGAACAAATGAAAGGAAAGGAGTTGGAATAAGGTGACTGGTATGATCAGCATGCTGCTCTCTGATTGATCTTGAGTGTTTTCAGGGTGTGTAGACTGGACATGGTGTGGCCTGTTTATAGTATAGGCTGTTCTGATTACATTTTGCTGAGCTTATTCACTTTAAGTGATATAGTAGAGAGATGGAGGGTGCAGCAGGGTATTATAGTGAACATGCATGATACAAATGGGTGCATTCATCAGCACCTGACTTGTATTGACTGAAATTAAAGAACAGTGGGGTGAGGGGCTGGGTGACCTGCAGTGATGCCCAGGAACTGTAGTGCGCAGAAGTCGAAGTATAATGGATTTGATACTTTTAAAGTAAGGAGGACAGTAGAGAGGGATTAATGAATGGGTTAGTAAGGAGTTGGAACCTGTATTGTATTGATCCAGATGCACTCTACAAATGATCATGTGGATATGTGTACTGAGTTTAATAGACTGCATGACTGTAAGTTCTGGAGATAATTCAGTGGTGCACGGTCAGTATTTTCAGTTAATAGTGAGTAAGAAAAGTTACATTGGTAAAAATTAACAGTGAGTCTATTTCTCATGAGATTTGAAAAAATAAAATAAAATAAAATAAAACCATGAGTCTAAATAAGAGCCTGCATGAAACTATTCAATCTGAAATACAGTTGTTTCACTTCTAACGTGTTCTCTGGCAGGCTGTTTAAAGCAGGTGATTTCTCCTCAGGGAGCCTGCTGCTGATGTTCTGAAGAGCTCAGCTTTGTTTCAATCTTGTCTCCCATTCCAGTGTGATACTGTGAGTAAAAGTGTTCCCAAGTTACAGTCCTGAAAAGTTCCTGTGAACAAAAACAAACATTCAAAGCTACTCTGATGCCTCACAAAAACAAGTGGACATGTTTGCAGCCATCCTCTCAGAGACGTGGTCAAACAGGGAATACAGAACAATAGAGATAAGATGAGAAAGCTAATGTTTGACAGATTTAGGCTCATGACATATGGCACTTAGCAATGTCTTCAGTCCCATACTTGTTTGTTAACATCTGTCTACATTGTGGTGTGTGTTCATTTTAAACATGCTTCATGAGATACAGGAGTCCATTAGAAGAAGAACATGTTGTCATAATGTTTATATATTTCATATTCTGTAATAAATATACTTTCTAATAAAGGTTGCATGGTGACATAGTGGTTAGCACTTCCACCTCACAGCAAGTACGTCCTGGGTTCAAGTCCCGGGCTCGGTGAGGGTGTACCTGTGTGGAGTCTGCCTGTTCTCCCTGTCCCACAGTTCAAAGACATGCATATTAGGCTAATTGCCTGTTCCAAATTGCCCCTGGGGTGTAAGTGTGAATGGTTGTGAGTGTGTGTTGGCCCTGCAATGGATTGGTGATCTGTTCAGAGTGTACGAAACCCTTCATCAAAAGAAGGCTGATATAGGCTCCAGCCTCCCCACATCCCTAGTAGGATTAAGCGGTTCAGCAAATGAATAAATATACTTCCTTACTATATAAATGTTAATTAACAATCATTGGGTCTCATTTATTATTATTTTAGTACCTTTCTCTTTAAATGTTTTTGTCAGCCATGCAAAATTTTATTTCATTTTATTTATTTATTTTTTATTTTTTTTGTCTTAATGAATCGTTTTATTCATCATCATTTTTTTGTTTGGGTTGACTCACTCATGCACTCACACATTTGCCAAACTGCTTCATCCTACTAGATTCACCAAGAGGCTGGTGCCTATCTCATCCAACACTAGGCAGAGGGGTACATCCTGAACAGCTCGCCACACCATCACAGGGCTTACACTCACACCTACTCACGACTGTGTAGCAATGCACAGCTCTAACCACGTTATTAAGTTCGCCGATGACACGACCGTGGTGGGTCTCATCAGCAATAATGACGAGTCAGTTTACAGAGAGGAGGTGCAGCGGCTTACATCCTGGTGTAGAGCCAACAACCTGTCTCTGAACGTCATCAAGACTAAAGAGATGGTTGAGAACACAGAGTGACCATTCCCCGCTGTTCATCGACGGATCCTCTGTGGAGATCGTCAAGAGCACCAAATTCCTTGGTGTTCATCTGGCAGAAAACCTCACCTGGTCACTCAACACCAGCTCCATCACCAATAAAGCCCAGCAGCACCTCTACTTCCTGAGGAGGCTGAGGAAAGCCCATCTCCCTTCCTCCCTCCTGACTATGTTCTACAGAGGGACCATTGAGAGCATCCTGAGCAGCTGCTTCACTGCCTGGTTTGGGAACTGCACCGTCTCGGATTGTAAGACCCTTCAGCGGATAGTGAGGACAGCTGAAAAGATCATCGGAGTCTCTCTTCCCTCTATCACGGACATTTACACTGCACGCTGCATCCGCAAAGCTAACAGCACCCCTCACACACAGTCTTCACCCTCCTGCCATCTGGAAAGAGGTACCGGAGCATTTGGGCCCTCACAACAAGACTGTGTAACAGTTTCTTTCCTCAAGCCATCAGACTCCTCAACACCCAGGACTGAATTACACAAAAATCTCTCTCTATCTCACTCTCACACACACACACACACACACACACACACACACTCACACACACACACATATATATATATATACACCCCGAACTGTACAAGACTAAAAGAACTGAACAAAACTCTCTGTCCCTCTCAGACACAGAACTGTACAAGACTAAAATAACTGAACTGTACAAAACTCTCTGTCCCTCACACACACTGTTTCGCCTGTGTGGACACACAAACAAAACTTACAATGTTCACTATTTATTGCTCTACCTCGACCCAATCATTATTTCATTATGCTGCTATGTTTATATTTATATCTATGCCTATATTCTATTTGCACTACCTCAACCGCTGCTACTCTGTACA
>JBCNYH010000013.1:10621435-10632383 GCA_039654325.1 Tandanus tandanus
TGTGTGTGTGTGTGTGTGTGTGTGTGTGTGTGTGTGTGTGTGTGTGTGTGTGTGTGTGTTTGTATGTGTGTGTGTGTTTGGGATCCAAGGTTTCTGAGCAGAATATTGCCCAAAACATTACACTGCTTCCAGTGGCTTGTCTTCTTCACATGATCCATCCTGCTGCATTTCGTCTTCCCCACGAAAAAGATGTACCCAGCTGTCCATTAGACCAGTCCACATTCTTCCATTGCTCCATGGTCTAGTTATGATGCTCATATGCCCATTATAGAACTTTTAGTGATGGACAGGGGCCAGGCATGTGCACTGTGATTGGTCTGCATTCTGCAATGAAGCTTTCAATCATTCATCCATTCATTTCTTAAGCCGCTTAATCCTAATTAGGGTGGTGGGAGGCTGGCACACATCTCAGCCGACTCTGAGTGAAGGCGGGGTACATCCATACAGCTTGCCAGGCCATCACATGCCCAACACACATACAACCATTCATACTCACACCTAGGGGCAATTTGAGACTGCCAATCAGCCTACTGTGCATGTTTTTGGACTGCAGAAGGAAACCAGAGTACCCGGAGGAAACCCACGCAAGCATGGGGAGAACATGCAAACTCCACACAGAAACACCCTGAGCACAGAAATTTATTTCAAACTTGGTACCTCTTTGCTGTGAGTCGAACATGCTAACCACTGCGCCATCATGCTGCCCGCTTTCAATCATATCCACATTTAACCTTTTTACAAATCTGTGCTCTTCTGTGGATCAGAGCACATGAGCTAGCCTCCACTCCCTATACGTGTCAATGTTATACAGTTTTACTTGCTGTACACCAGTGACAATGGCCTCTCTCACTGGTCACTGGCATCATATAACACCCAGGACTAAAGGCCTGATTAAGTCAGAGTTGGCAAAAAAAAAAAAAAAAAACAAGAAAAAAAAATCTTTGAAACAAAATCAAAAACAGCCATTCAAACTTCAATTGCTTTTTGTGGAATAACTGTGAAATAAATGGCAGGAATATATTTCTATTTTGCATTATGATGCTACCTTACGTTATCTCAAGTGTTATTTTAAACTATTATTATTTATTTTTTTACCAACTGCACTCATTTTGTTGTGATACACCCTGTATCATGAGATTTCACTCCACTAGTCAGCAGCGGTTCTGCTATATGTTCCACCACACTGCAAAACAGTTCAGACTCCATGCATATGTAGACAGATTCACAGTGCATTTGTGATTCTTCACTAGCATTACTGCCAGCAATGATGAGTATTGACAACAGGCCTAAACACAGTGCCGTGTTTCTACACAGGTTAATTAAGCAAACCACCTTCTGCACAATCACATCTCCAGCCATGTGCAGTGTATTGGATGGATACAGACTATGCTATGGGTACAGACACTCATATCACGCCTGCGCTGCACTGTCTGTGTTCATTGTTCATTTTCTGAACCGCTTAAACCGGTCGCGAGGAGGTTGGCGCCCATCTCAGCCGACTCTGGGTGAGAGCAGAGTACACCCTGGACAGCTCGCCAGGCCATCGTAGGGCAGAGACAAGTCAATGCAGCCTACTCTTTACGGAAGTCAGAGTAGACAGTGAGAGACATGGCCAGCCTTTGATAACCCAGTTAGCTGCACTGGGGTACAGCAGTTCCGGCGACAGTGGGGCTTAAACCCCCGACCTTGGGATCAGTAATCTAGCACCCTACCACCGGGCCACCACTGCCCCCAATGTCTGTGTTTCTGCATACATTATATATATGTGGCAGAGTCTAATAAAAATGAGATTTTGTTCACAAATGATCAGTTTTGCAATAAAACCAACTATTACTTACATCAAATCACTGTAAAACATTTGTAGATGCATCAAATAAGAATATGTTTATTTATGATATAGTCATAAATAATAGATATTGCATAGATATTTAAGCAGTGAAGATTACTTTTGAAAAGAATAATTTCAGGTCATTGTGTAAAAACTGAAGAAAAAAACATGGTGTGAAAAGAAAATTTCTGACTTTGTTCAAGCAACCTTTCTTTTGTAAACCTAAAACACACTACAGTGACCATCTTTTCATTTTCAGTTTCATCTGAAAGAGCCGCCATGAAGAAGGCCCCCTGCTAGCCTGTGGGCAATGTTTATAAGAGAGACAAAAAAAAATAAAAAATCAATTGCTTCCTTCTGACGTCTTTGAAAGTTGCAGCAAGGTGAGAAGCAAAGGCATGTTTGTGATCCCACTAGACTCCGTTCTTTCTAACATTACAGGCTAAAATGACAGGTATATCTTCAGGATTGTCTTTCGCTTTCCTTACAAACCACACAATAAATAAAAACAAGAAAGCAAAGCTGATGTCTGGTCTTTGATTTCAGTCTCAATTTAATGACAGCATCAAAAATAGAAGAAAATGCTTTCAGTGCCTTGGCCCAGGAGTATGCTCTCTTTTTTATTTTTTATTTTTTTTAATCCAGGGAACCCTTCCAACTTAGAAGAAAAAATTCATAGAGCCTGTTATGATCAGAGCTCAGATTTATTTAAGAAATATAATCCATTCATTGATTTATTCGCCGAACCATTTAATCCTACTAGGGTCATGGGGAGGCTGGAGCCTATTTCAGCCCACTTTGGGTTACGGAAGGGTACACCCTGAGCAGCTTGCCAGTCTATTGCAGGCCCAACACACACAACCATTCACACTTGCACTCACACCCAGGGGCAAAATGGATTAGCCAGTTAGCTTACTGTGCATGTTTTTGGACTGTGAGAGGAAACCAGACGTACCCAAAGAAAACCCACACAAGCACAGGGAAAACATGCAACTTCACACAAAAACACCTGAGCCCAGGGCTCGAGCCCTGTACCTTCTTGGTGATGCTTACCAACACATCATTCACAAAATAATAAATAAGTAAAATAAAATAAATAATTATTGAAACTACTTAAAAACTGACAAGAGAATGGGGGCTCTACAGACTTCATGCTCCAAAAATCCATGGCTTTAGCTGAACGCCAGTCTAGTCATTCAGTCATTCATTCATTTTCAAAGCCGCTTAATCCTAATTATGGTTGTGGGGAGGCTGGCGCCCATCTCAGCCGACTCTGGGCGAGGGCGGGATACACTCTGGATAGCTCACCAGTCCAACACTCACACAACCATTCAGACTTACACTCACATCTAGGGGTGATTTAGAACAGCCAATTAGCATAATATGCATGTTTTTGGACTGTAGGAGGAAACCGGAGTACCCGGAGGAAACCCACGCAAGCATGGGGAGAACAATCAAACTCCACACAGAAACGTTCGAGCTGGGAATCAAACTCAGGCCTTCTTGCTGTGAGGCGGACATGCTAACCACCACGCCACCGTGCTGCCCTTGTTAGTCATTCACAACCTCTATTCTGTAACGAGTACCCCACCCCAATAATTATCAGTGCAAAACTCTCATGTCCAAATTAATAAAAGGACATGTGTAATGTACCCTCATAGCTCAACAGTTATTCCAATTATGGCTTGTCCGGGCAGAAGACGGGTCGTCGCTGGGAGAGTAATGACTTTGACATGAGCTTGGAGTCATTAGGAAACGGCTGACATTATGGCAGGAGCTCCTGTGTGTGATTGGGGCCTGTCCTCAGATCCTGCTCCTCCTCACTGAAATGACAACAGGCTCTTTTACAGAGAAAGATCATTCAACTTTGATATTTAAATGGTACCTAATTATCCACAATATCACTGGACAGGATGATCATTCAAATGAGACAAGCCTTATTATCTGGAACATATTTGATTTGACAGAGCTCATATGTACCAATGAATTCCATAGCCTACTCAAACTGTAATATGTGTTAGACAATGTATGAAACAATTTTACTGTGTTATTTACTCCATATAGGATCCCAGAATCATTTCGATTTAGGATAGATGTTTTTTGGTAAGTGTACCGCATGCTAGGAATTAAAACAGAGATCCTGAAGCTGGCGGTGTAGCAGGTAACACAGTAAGAATGTCCTGCATTCGAGTCCTGGGTTTGACGAGGGGTTTGCTGTGTGGAGTTTGCATATTCTCCCCTTGCATGCATAAGTTTCCTCTAGGTACTCCAGTTTTCTTCAACAGTCCAAAGACATGCACATAAGGCTAGCTTGCTGTTACAAATTGCCCCTAGGTGTGAGTGTGAGTGTGAATTGCTGTGTGTGTGTGTGTGTGTGTGTGTGTGTGTGTGTGTGTGTGTGTGTGTGTGTGTGTGTTGGCCATGCAATGGCCTGGCGAGCTGTCTGGGTGTGCCCCCTGAGATAGGCAACAGCCTCCCTGCGACCCTAGAAGGATTTATGCAGTTTGGCAAATGAATTAATTCATTTTGAAAATGTGAGGTGGCAGTGCTACAGACCGTGCCACCCATTTTGCTGTAGTAATTCTAATAAGTGTAACAAATAATCCAGAATGCGCCTGCACGGCTTGTTTTAAACCATCCCAAGATCTCTCACACCACTCACTGCTACGCTGTCGCCATTGGCTTCCTGTAGCTGCTCGCATTAGATTAAAAATACTAATGCTTGCCTACAAAAACAAAAATGGACCTGCACCCTCCTACCTCGATACACTTATCACACCCCACTCTGCACATCATTTTCTCTCATCCTCTAGCACTGCTAGACCGATTCCTCTTTCTACCAACGGACAAGGAAAACATGCATCGAAACTCTTCTCTGTTCTGGCACCGAGGTAGTGGAATGAACTTCCTCTAGAGTCACTGGATGTCTTCAAATGATGGCTGAAAACCTACCTTATCGAAAATACTTGGATTAGCATTGTGTTTTACACACACACACACACACACACACACACACACACACACACACACACACACACACACACACAAAAGTGTCTTTAAAGCACTTCTGTAAGTCGCTCTGGATAAGGGCGTCTGTCAAATGCTGTAAATGTAAATGTAGCAAATATCACTTATATAATGACTGACATTCACAGGATAAATGTACAACCTGATTTAAAATAATAAACTGTGAAAGTGTTTACAACACTTTTCCAGTTGTTATCAAAATGTTTTGCATGTGTTGGTTATTGCAGAGTTTACTTGCTGTCAGAGTTCACAAAGATCATTACTGAAAAGATCTCACACATTTGCATAATCTTCAGTGCAATTATGAGCTCAACTTGTTCTGTAATCCCTATCAGGTTCACTGCAAGTTTTTTTCCCTCTCTTTTTTGGAGATGCATATTTTGACATAAAATGTGCTAAGAAAATATAACACTCAAATCCACAGAGGTTTTCACATCACTTTAATTCTCTGACAGCCGCTAAATTTGTCAAATCTCAAACTCAAATTCCTCTAAGGTGATGTGTAACAGTGAATATGTTGAGCCCATGCGGAGAAACTGGAGGAGTCGTGCTGATCCTGCCAAGGTTAAGCCATTTTGTGTTTTGTAAATTCTCAAAACATTGTTGTATTTCATTACTGTGCAGAAGGTGTTATGAAACAACCTGCAAATGAGAGTAAATGAAAATAAATATGCATTACTCAAGTTCTACCAATTTTATTAATGAACATAAATCACATTTTAAGTGTCAGTTTTGGTCAGTCTCAGGGGACATGTCCTGACTTTTTCTGGTACATTTTGGAATAATATGAGAATCATAAAGCAATAATGCTCTTTGACTAATTAGGTGACCATTCCTCTCAACCTGCCATCAGGCATTAGCATTATTTGGCTAACATTTGTGCTGGCATGTATCGCTCGTTACATTTTTCTCAACATGCACGAATGTCCCTAAGTGTGAGTCGGCAGTGCTGCAAATGTCAATTACCACATTTCCCCTGACATTTCTAGCTAATAGCTGACATGCGGCAGGTGTAATAAGCATCATTACATTTTCGATGGCTCAAGACACATCGACACGCAAATGCTTGCTTGCAGGTTCTGTAAGACGAGAGCCTTGTTATGTCTACAGCATATTTTATTGTCAATTTAAGAAGCTCTACACCATGCCACAATCATGAGAAATGGTTTTGTTAATGTAATAGACGCGCCTGGCATTTCAAAAAGCACTCAGCTCTCTTGATTACCTCATTTAGTCTTATTACTTAAAAGTCTTATTTACTTCTCCATTCATAAAGTGTAGTCTCACATGATTAATAGAGTAGACTGTTGTCTAGGCAGAGACTGGGTCTGTGAGGGTGTGTGTGCAGGTAAAGTGAGAGAAGTAGGGACAACCATGAGAGGTCAAGTGAATCAGAAGACAAGTGACATTAGTCTCTTATACGTACCTTATGCATACCTATAATTCTCTTTTAACTGTTTTAAATGGCCACTGGCTTCATGCAGTTACCCAGCAGATACAAAATAATCTAAACTATCTAAGTATATAAAACTGTCATTAATGACACCATATTCCTTCTGACCTCTGACCTTTGCCATGCTAATGCTCCAGTAGTGTAGCATCACAAGGTATTTTGATTTTAGTGATTTTCTCATTGTCTGAAATCCATATCTTGATCTAAATCTACATTTCTGTAAAGCTGCTTTGGAGCAATGTTTACACTTCAGTCCAATCTAAATTCCAATCAGTGACTTTATTTGTTTTTAAAATAGAATAAAGACAGATTTATTTCAGGAGCAAATTAAGGTAATACAAAGGTCTGCAAATATAAAGATTGTGGGGTCATACAGACACTGTATGTTTTAGGATAGAGGTACCATTGATTAACAAATTCTGATCTGAAAGTTAAAGAGAAAAAAAATCTGATGAGGGTGTTGGAAAAATCATCTATTAAGATATCTATAAAGGTCACGATGCCACAGCAAGGCCTGCAGAATTATCAAGGACAGTATTCACCCTTTCTATAACATCTTTACAATGCTACCCTCTGGAAGGCGCTACAGGGCCCTGAAGTGCTATACCGTGAGTCTAAGGAACAGCTTTTATCCCTCAGCTGTCGAAGTGAAGTGAACTCTTGTCCCCCGATCCGACTGCCACAACCTCCTGCATATAAATAGCCTTTGGACTCATGTATGCAACCACTGGAGTGCACTTTTAATATGCACTTTAATTATAGTTTTTATGGTATTTTTTTAATTATTATGATTTTACACCTTTACTGTGTATGTGTGAGATGTGCATGTGGCTGACTCTAGCAGGGTTTTTTAAATTTTGTTGTATTCTTCTCAATGCAATGACAATAAAGACATTCTATTCTATTCTATCTTTTTAAGAAAGCCCTACAGTGTTATAACCCGAAACATCATTACTCAAGCCACAAATCTGACAAAAACTTACCTTTTGGAGGAGTGTTCTCAGGTAAGATGAAACAAAAGTGTAACTATTCAGCCATAATGATCCACACTGTGTGTGGAGAAACAGGCGAGGCTTGTAATTCAAAGAACAACATCTCAACTGTGAAGCACTGAGGTGGCAGCATCATGTAGCGGGGATATCATCATCATCACCATCATCATCATCACCATCATCATCATTATTATTATTCATTCATTCATTATTTATTTATTATTTATTTTTATTTATTTTACAAGCATTTATTTGGCACCTTATAAAAATCTCTAAGGCACCTTACATAAAATTAAACAAAATATATGGTTTATACATTAGCAGCATAACAGGATTGAAAAAATCTAAATAAAAAAATGACACACAAAATAATTAAAATAGGCTAAGATAAGATAGGCACTAGTACATAAAATATAAAATAAAATTAACTATTAGGACACCCTTGATAATATTAATAATTAATATAAGTTAGTGGCATGACTAGAAATATTCCAAGTAAAAAAGATGAGTGTTTAACAACTTTTTAAAAGAATCAACAGAGCTGGCTTCACGCAAATGAGATGGAAGTTCATTCCAGAGCTTTGGAGCCGCAACTTGGAATGATTGATCGCCATAAGCGCCAGTCTTAATTTTCTTCCTATGCTGGCTAAGCAGATGTTGGTTCTGTGATCTCAGACTGTATGAAGTTCTATATGGCTGCAGCATGCTAGATAAATACTGAGGCGCACAGTCATGTTGAGCCTTGTATGACTACAAAAGTACTTTTTACTGAATCCTTCTGTGGATGATGAGCCAGTGGAGGTCTATAAGGAATTCATTCATTTTCTAAGCCGCTTAATCCTAATTAGGGTCGCGGGGAGGCTGGCGCCCATCTCAGCTGACTCCGGGCGAAGGCCGGGTACACCCTGGACAGTTCGCCAGGTCATCACAGGGCCAACACACATACAACCATTCACACTCACACCTAGGGGCAATTTAGAACAGCCAATTAGCCTACTGTCCATTTTTTTGGACTGTGGGAGGAAATTGGAGTATCCGAAGGAAACCCACATAAGCATGGGGAGAACATGCAGACTCCACACAGAAACGCCTGAGCCCGGGAATCGAACATAGGCCTTCTTGCCGTGAGGCGGACGTGCTAACCACCGTGCTGATTATTATTATTATTATTACTATTATTATTATTATTATTATTATTATTATTATTATTAAGTCCTGTAGAATGACTGGTGCAAACTGATGGCACAAAAAGGCAGAGGGACTATTAAGAAACAAGCAAAACCTCAAGACTTGGGTCTTTCTGCAAACCTGAGTCCCACAGAGGATTTGTGAACTAAAGAGGAAAAAGTGAGTCTGAGCAAGGACGCCTATAAAGCTGATTTAGATACACTAGTTCTGTCAGTAAAAATGGGCTAAACTTGTGCCAGGGTATTGTGAGAAGCTTGTGGAAGGCTCAGTTTCAGTCAAGTCAAATAAAAGGCAATACCACATAAAATAAACAAAACCTGTAATAAATATGTCTTTTAGCTATAATTATGAAAGCACAAGTAAATAAACCAATTAACGTTATTGACTTACCAGAGTAAATGTACAGAAATATGACGTGTGTAGTCATGAAAAATTCATTTTGAGTGTCTTCAACATAGGTAGGTAAGGTAAAGTCTGATGCAATTTTACACCCGAGCCTATATGCTCATCCGGAA
This sequence comes from Tandanus tandanus, assembly GCA_039654325.1. Classification (NCBI taxonomy): domain Eukaryota; kingdom Metazoa; phylum Chordata; class Actinopteri; order Siluriformes; family Plotosidae; genus Tandanus; species Tandanus tandanus. The sequence goes on from JBCNYH010000013.1 coordinate 10,630,439, forward strand.
CTAAAAGAACTAAAGCTACTAATGCATTTGACCTACTACAACCAAAACCATAGGAAACATTTTGTGATTCAAGCTAAAAAAATTAAAAAGCTAATTAATAATAAAAAAATAAATAAAGTTCATGACATATATCATTTCAACTCCATTAACTTTACTGCACTTAAATGCTAGCCTTTTGTTTGAACAGTACTGTTGAAGCCGCCTATCTATCAGACCAACACATGAACAGAGGCAACAGCTTCCAAATAGCAGATTCTATTTTTGACCTCCTTCAAAACCATATAAACCCTGATGCACATTATGTGTCTCTACTGCACTGGTGCATTTGCACACCTTCCCTTTCCATCACTCTGCTTTGTTTTGATGGATAAAAAAAATTGAAGCAATTTTTGACAGACTAAACATGGAGCAAGTCATCTAAAAAATAATCTGAACGGACAATTTTTTTCAGATGATGTAACTACTAATATGGCTTTTCTGCAGTAGCGTAATCATCCTATTTGCTGTTGGGAAAATGCAGGCACGCATTTATTAGCCATAGCTCAGTAAGTCATAAATATTTTACTGTTTCTCTAAACATATCAAAGTAACCCTTTTAGAAATGTAAAATTAAAATAGAAGAGGATTTGATGGTTGTTAGAAAATTGCAATAAAATGTTATTTAGCTAGAAAATTAATACTAGCCTCTGACTAAAACAATACCACTGAGAACTGACTCTCTCCCTATTGCTTAAAAATAAATCTTTTCATTTTTAGCTGTGAAATTTTCCAGGTGAAAATGAAAAACAAACTGATGCTAAACAAAAATAAACTGTGATCTACATTTCATGATGTAGAAAGTCAAGTGAAATATCCAACAATAGACAAAAAAAATAAAAATAAAAATAATAAATCGTGACTATAAAACCCCTCATTTGAAAATTAGATTATAGTAAATACTTAAAGAGGGCTGCTAGGTAGGGTAGTGGTTAGCACATCTGCATCACAGAAAGAAGGTCTTGGGTTTGAGTCCCGGGATTGGTGAGTGCATTTCTGTATGGTGTTTTCTGTCTCTTCATGTGAGTGTAAGTGTGTGTGTGTGTGTGTGTGTGTGTGTGTGTGTGTGTGGGCCCTGCGATAGTGTGCCCTGTCTTTGCCCCACATTGGGTTGAGATAGGCTCCAGCCTCCTAATGCCCCTAGCAGTATAATGAATGATTAAATAAAAAATAATAAAAAATGGTATTAAATATTATAATTCACAGTAACTATCACAGGAAGTATACATTTTTATAAACTTGGACATGGATGTGGTTGCATAAGTACTCACCTACTAAAAGTTTCCCCCTTTTTGTAGTGTAATAACTCACTCTCTCCCAGTCACTCATTCAATCACTTATCCACTCACTCATTTCCCAACCCGCTTATTCCTGCTAGGGTCGCAGGCAGGCTGAAGGCTCTCTCAGACGACATAGGGCAAAGCTGGGGTAGTGTTATGACTTGATGCCAAAATGGACTTTACCATGTTTAGCATTTCTTTTAAACCTCTAAATTAGTTCTGTTGCGAACAGTTGTAATAAAATAAATAAATAAATGTTAAATAAATAAATAAATACGTAAATAAATTTCCAACATGGCTTTTTGACAAAATTTAAATAGAATATAATACATTGCACTTCCAAAACAAAACAAAAAACAAATAAACAAAAAAATACAAAAAAAAAAAAAAACCAAGAAAAAAACATTGCCACCTGGATTTAAATGAGCAAATGTGTGTAGAAATTTTTTTTTTTTTTTAGGTCTTATTGATTTTTGATAAGCATGCAGTCTAAGGAATTTATGCTTCAGATTTCAACTGATTATCCTCAATATTCTTTAAGATATTGGAATGTTTTTTCATTCATTCATTTTCTGAACCGCTTATTCCTAATTAGGGTCGCGGGGAGGCTGGCGCCCATCTCAGCCGAC
>JBCNYH010000013.1:10647014-10668225 GCA_039654325.1 Tandanus tandanus
CACACACACACACAAACACACACACACACACACACACACACACACACACACACACACACACACACACACACACAAAAGTAATCCTTGAAAAGAACAATAGACACACTTTTTGTCACAATTGCTTGGAGCAGATGGCATCATCATTATCACTCTTTAAAAATAAATACATAAATAAATAAATAAATAAACCTTAAAATTTTAATTTAAGTTTGTTAAAAGTAAAGAGTGCACAGAGCTCCCCTGCCTCTGTTATTGTTAAAATATGTAAAAACAAACGAGATCAATCTGAATAGTTTAGTTTTTGTGCTTTGGTGCCACCTTGTGGGCTGTTACACAATTGCACTCTCAAGAAAGCTCAGGAAGATCATGAAAGTAGGTTAAAGCAATTTGTTTACAGTCAAAGAAGCAGCAAAGAATTGTGATTTAATTAAGAACACCACAGTACATTACATGGTAAATAGCAGCCAGATTCACAGTTAAATAATCATAAGAATTAATATACATAAAAGTTGGTTGTTATCAGTGATACATAGTTTATGTAAATATGCCTATAACATTATAATGTCATTATAATTTCATTTTCTTTCATTCATTTTATGGAGATTAAATCAATTCACTCCAAGATATTTCTGGTGCCCTAGGTCTTTTTTTATTATTTATTTTTAAAGTATTTTTATTTATACCTTATTAGAAATACAGTACAGTACAAAAAGTACTGGATATGGACACCTTAACAATCATAGCAATATGTATTTGGGTAGACATACTGCAAAGTATAAACATGTTATTACAAATGATCTGTGTAGTCCCTCTGTTTTATTAACATTTATTCTTTTGGCAAAGCTTCCAACAGATTTTGGAAAAAAATAGATTTGGTGCTTTGTGTACATACTGCCACATGATCATGTCGGGTGATGGGGTTGAGATCAATGCTCTGTGCAGGACACTCAAGTGTAGTGCCTACTGCAAAGCTTTTCGCTGCTGATGCTAGCCAATATTTTCATAATGTTAGATCCAGTCAATTTGTACACATGCAGAAATAACAGCCAAACATTCAGAAGCCAGTATGTTGACTATTTTAGCCCTTGTTTAATACGATTTACTGTGTGATTAACACGTGGCGATCTGTGAAAATCTATTACGGTATCAATGCAGACAAGGCCGTGTGCAGAAAGCTGCGAATACTTCACGCTAAAGAAAATTCCCGGCATGCTATGTAGTTAAGCTAACTTACTGTAGAACAATCATACGGTTATTACTGTAGCAAATAACGTATATTACTGTAAGAACTACAGCAATCAGTTACAGTGTAGTGTTTCCAACTTTGTGACAACAGTTTAGGGATGAGCGACATAGGAATGGAGGTGACCACATATCTTTGGTTATTTAGAGTATAATTTAGTGTATTTTGTAAGAGAATATAATATACAAAAGAAAAAGGTCTTTACAGCCCATGCCGAAATAGTTAATCGTTGGGTAGTTAATCATCTAATTAAATTCTGTAGACTAATCAGGATGCCTCAAGATACATTTAATGTTTGTCCATTTTGCTTGAATTCAGTGACTCTTCTCCTTTTTAGCCAGTTTGGTGAAACACTGCAGAGCCCAGAAGATTGCAGAAAGAAAAGCAAAAACCTGCATGAAAAGATTTTTAAGGTTAAAATCTTGGCAAGATATTATGTGAATTAGTGCAAATTAAATAAAGAGCATGTTTACTCCCGAGTTTTTGTAACAAACAACCTAAAAAAGTAGACCTTGCAGAGAAAAAAACAAAAAACAAAAGGTTAACATCAAGAAATCTCCCATGATGCAACAGCTCTGTGTCAGGAGGTTAATCATGGTGGTCACTAAGGAATGAGGCCAGGAGGTTCTGCCAAAAAGTATCCCGGGTGGAACCGCCGCTCCTCCCCTGTGTTCTAGACCATAAACTGCATCCGTGTTCTTAACTTGGGCCAAAAACGAATCCTGTCCATCACAACTCCTCTCCTCTGATGGGAAAGAATGAGAATTTCCTCCAAGCTCCCCAGCTGTTTCCCGCCGAGAAAACGAGAGACAGAGACGCAGAGCTTGGAATGTCCCTGTGATTCCTGACCCCTCACTACCTGAATCCACCCAGCACGATTATCCGAGTTTAAAAAAGGTCACCTCAGCTTGTGATTGGAAAAAATTAAAACTCAGAAATAATTTGTTTAAGACCTATAGAATGTATTTAAGTTTAGATCACCTTTAGTTCAAAATTGGTTTTATCAAACAAATTTGTTATAAAGTCAAGATTTAAAATTTTAAAATCAGATTTGTAATTATTATTCATGAATAAATATAATATAATATAGCCCTGAAATAGGCCAGCGACTTATTCAGGGTGTAACCCGCCACTTGCCTAAAGTCAGCTGGGATTGGCTCCAGCTTCCTCTGCGACTCTGATGGACAAGCAGTATAGATAATGAATGGGATGGATGGAAAGATGGATGGGTGTACTGATGAAGGAATGGATGGATATGATGCACTATATTATGTTATTACGTATGTATTAAAAAGGTTTTACATGACAAAAAATATTCATATTCTAAAGTGTAAAATTGTTATTCTGTAAAAACTAATGAATAAATCAGAATTCATTCATTCATTCATTTGCCAAAACTCTTTATACATCTAGGGTTGTGGAGAGGCTGGAACTTATCTCAGCTGACTCTTGATTGTTGATTGTTGCACTGCTCAAATGCTGCAAACATCCTGATCTTTTATGGATCAGAGGTATGTTCCAAACACCACCAAAAGCATTTTTGATTTAGTCTAATAATGCTGTAGTTCAGGCCAATGTGCACGCTAAATTAGAACTACACTCGGCACTTGCACACATCCATGCGAAACAAACACAAATGAAAAAAAAACAAGACAAGGGAAGAATTGTAGAGTAGATGGTGAACTTTGTGTTCAGTCCAGAGTCTCTGGAGAAGCTGCTGAGTGAAAAGAAAACAGGACTGAAGCACTGCTGTCAGATCGGTGATATACAGCTCATAATAGGAAGTTTCCATCCTATACTGTCCAGACAGCCAAAATACACGCTGTTTTCAAGCACACACACACACACACACACACACACACACACACACACACACACTAGTGTGGATTCCTCTGTTGAATTAAAGAAATCGAATCGAACCTGATCCCTAATCACCACATCTGTACTGCATATGTGATTACAGTGGACAAGAATTCCAGCATGTTTCCTCAACTAAGAAAATAGTGGAAAACCTGCTTACTAGAAATTCACCCTGCATGAAGATAGTCTAGAAATTTAAAACTATAATTGTTAAACTCAGTAATTGCTTTCGGCCAAGAGACAGAGACTGCTCTATTAAAAAAAAAGAAAAAAAGTAAGAGTAACACTAAAAACTACTCTAATTACACTTTCCTGAAGGTTGTGTGGTGTCCATTGCACCACAGACAACCAGAAATGAGGCCTTCTAAAAATGTCTTCCTATTTCTGAAGGAATTATAGAGATTTAGAGCGTTGTGTTGTTTTGGAGCACTTATGTAATTTAATTTATACGTCGGCTGACAACCTGAATGGTGCGGCATGGTGTTGTAGTGGGAAAATAATTGTATTCTTTCATTTAAGACAGCGGGTCTAAAACAGTATATAATAATATAATATACATATATATAATATACTGTTCCTACTATGGGCAGCACAGTGCCATAGGCACATTAGCCTTAGCACATTCGCCTCACAGCAAGAAGGTCCTGGGTTCGATTCCAAGGGTCGGGCTTTTCTGTGTGGAGTTTGCATGTTCTCCCCATGCTTGCATGGGTTTCCTCTGGGTACTCCAGTTTCCTCCCACAGTCCAATGACATACACATTAGGTTAAATAGCTGTTTCAAATTAATGAGTATGTGTATTTGTTGCCCTGCAATGGTCTGGCGAGCTGTTCAGGGTGTACCCGCCTTTGCCCAGTGTCGGATTAGATACCCCATGAGCCTAATAGGATTAAGTGGGTCTGCAAATGAGTCAGAGTGAGTGACAGCCTGAATGCACTGAATGAACAGGTTATCCTATCAATGGACTTTTTCTTCCCTGATTGCAAGCATGAAGACTTGAACTGGAACTGCAGAGTCCTGACCTTTACTCCATTGAAAGTCTTTGAGATGTGATGGAGAAGACTTTATGGAGTGGTTCAGTTTTCCCATCATGAATCAACATGTTGGTGAACAAAGAAAATGTTGTCATGTTGTTTAAAGTCGGCACTACACTTGCAACAATGACTTTCCACCAACACCACATTGCAATCGTTGTTGCAAGTTGACATGTGTAAGACCGGCTTAATAATTTTTCATCTTGCAAATCCAAATCAAAAACTTGCCAAGCCCCAAGTTGTGTGGAAAATCGTCCCCAGAGACATGATACACCGGGATCGATTTTTCTTGCATGGTAAATTGTCATGGCAAGTTGACCGTGTAAGACCAGCTTCACTAGTTTGTTGAAACAATGGTATGATATTTAGGTGATGTAATCAAGGCTTAAGGCGATCCAACAAAATAATAGGTGCTTAATTAGCAGTAGTTTTGGTCTTCCTTAAGGTGTGAATTGTGGGCAGCACCCAGAATGTATATACTGAAGATGTCCTCACATCAGTTTTCAGTGCGCTTTAAGTTCTATCTTGGATTTCTGATTATCTGGTAAGGTAGGATTCTAACTTTTGTATTACTGTCTACTTGACCAAGTTGGACTTAGTTGTCACTAATATTTTTAAGTATAGTATTCTTTGTTGGTTCTCTTGTGTTATTCCGGTGCTTAATCAGCAGTAGTTTAGGGTTAGTAGCACTAGTGACTCAGGATGAGAATATATCCACTGATGGTGACTTTAAAGCACTTCTGTAAGTCGCTCTGGACAAGAGCATCTGCTAAATGCTGTAAATGTAAATGTAATTTTAGAGTGCATGATGGTTTTGGCCGGGTAGCATATTTTGACACCAGTAACTGTAGTAGTAAAGACGTAAACAAGAATAAAACTCATTATAGATTCAAAGACTAGCAGGGCATGATGCATATCCTGTTGGTTGTCACGCACTGTAGAAATAGAGATAACCAACACAGTAAGCTGGGTAACAACTGAAAGCCAAGGAGCTTTAGTAAAGAAGAATGTGTCAACTATTTTGAATGCGAAATTCACTTTTATGTTATATGATCAAGGTCTCAAAGTCCCCCACATGAGCAGCAGCTCTCTGAAGCTGTGTCTGAAGAGAACGAATCAGGCCGAAGGAGCTGCATTGGGCCAAATTAGCCCCACAGCACTTTGATGCAGTAATGAAGTAGGCCTCGACCACGACATATACATCTCTCTAGACGCTATGTAAACCACTTCAGTGGGATTCCTGAGAGAAGGACAAAGATGTATGGCTCCTGTGGGACTTGTAAGGGACCTACAGCGGTCGGCTTAGCAAGCTAAACCTGTGGCCCAAGCTCCCCAAGGCTCACTCTTGCTCCCTCTCTCTGTCACCCCCCCCCCCCTCACACACACATGCATGTTTGTCCAACTCTATTCCATTGACATAATAATTATTACATCTAAATCCAGCCTGATCTTTAACCTCAGTAACCAAAAGAAAATATTTAAATCTTTATTTTTTTATATATTTATTTTGTGGGAACCAGACCAATCAGTCAGATATTTTTACTGTTGCAGAGATGGGACACTTGGTCCTGAAGACACATCTTTAATGGATATAATATTTTGATGGAGTGCATGAACTCTTGAACACAGTGCATAATCGCCGTGGTATTATTGTGTGTGTGTGTGTGTGTGTGTGTGTGTGTGTGTGTGTGTGAAGTCAGTCTGAAAGTTTCACAATAAATTACTTAGAAATTGCAGTGTAACTGATAAACTATACACAGTTTTATTGACTATAATGCCATTCTGTATGAGACACGCGCATGATGGTGGAAAGTACTCTAGTCTTTTCACAGACAGGTGTATTTTTATTAGTGCTCCTCATTGCTAAATTGCTATGAGCTCACTACTCACTGTCTGGAGAGAAGCTCCCTTAATTACTGTTAAGCATGCAACGTCTGGAATGTCTCATATCCCCAACGCTCAACCATGTGTGACATCACATATCCGCAATTCACGCGACTCCACAAGGCTCTTCATAATGCAAGCGCGTACGGGTAAACAGTATAAAAGAATGTGTGTGGGCGTAAATATAAGTGCGTAAGAGACGGGTGTGCTTGTGCGCTAGGAGTGTGACCCTGCCACCTCAGTTTATGGGCAAATCCTGCTGCTTTAATGAGGCGCTCTCTCTCAGTAATGAATACCAGCTTGTGGTTTAAAAGCCACTATATATCACAAGAAAGACTTCTACTGTACTGCTACTGATATATGACAGCCAAATCAAAGAAGCACTTTTATTTCATAATTATTAATATACTTTAATCATTCTCAAATTCTAAGCCATAAGAAGAAAAATTAGTTTATAGCAAGGTTTCGTTATTCCAGTCCTGCAGACCCACTTGACCTGTACAATAAACTGGCTAAGTGCCAGATAATGTAAGATGAGACTCACATAAATCCAGACTTTTTCATTCCAGATAAAAATTTGATAAAATCAAGATCAGTTACCATGTCAACTTCTTGTTCTGAAACTAACCTGGAATAGATTAAGAGTTAAGCCTAACCTTGCCTGCAGAACCTGAGCACATGATACATCTGTGCTGGAAATATTGTGCTTTTTAATTACGAGTGATTTACGTTAAAGAGTTTCAGAAAACGCAACCCCAAATGCAGAAAATAAAGTACATTATTTGACTTTATTTCCTCCCAGACCTGTTGTCTCAGTGTCCTGATTTCAGATAAGTGGGAGAAAATATATGGCTTATTTGATGTTTTACCCTTTTAAAAATAATTTTAAAGTAATTTTGATACTGGGTGGCACAGTGGCACAGGAGTTTGCATGTCTGCTTCACAGCAAGGAGGCCTGGGTTCAATTCCTGGGCTCGGGTGTTTTTATGTGGAGGTTGCATGTTCTCCCTGTGCTTGTGTGGGTTTCATCCGGGTACTCTGGTTTCCTCCCACAGTCCAAAAACATGCACAGTAGGCTAACTGGCTGTTCTAAATCACCCCTAGGTGTGTGAAAGGTTGTGTGTGTGTTGGTCCTGCAATGGCCTGGCGAGCTGTTCAGGGTGTACCCCGCCTTCGGCCAGAGTCAGTTGAGATGGGCGCCAGCCTCCCCGCGACCCTAATTAGGGTTAAGCGGTTCAGAAAATGAATGAATGAATAAATTAATTTTGATTCTTGCAATACATTAAAAAAAGGTGAAATGCTAAAGCATTGTATTGTTACCATTCAACACTTAAAACACATTTAATGACTGTAAACAGGGGCCAGTGGCGGCAGGGGAGTGAGCAGCACCGTCTGAGAACCCTCCATTGTTCCACAATCTCATCATACTTTTCTGTATTATTGCTGCCACCACAGAAGTATGAGTTACTTTTGCCAAGTGCACTGACACACCCCCATACCATTACCAACCCTGGCTTTTGGACTTCTTGCTGGTAACAGTCTGAATGGTCCTTTTTGTCCATTCCTTCCACAAAAGAAGTCCATTCCTTCCACAAAAGACCTGAAATACATGTCCACTGCATGACAGTCCATCCCAGATACCTCAGTGCCTAAGAAGTCAACATCACTTCTGTACAGTTAACATAAATCTTTTTGCAGAATTTTAATTGGCATTTTTGATGTAACTCTGCACTGTAATGCTTGACAAAGATTTGCTACAGTCATTCTGAGGATATCCGGGTATATTAGCTGAATATGAGGTTATATTAGATGAATTTTGGGTTATATCAGCTGAATATGGGGTTATATTAGCTGAATATGGGGTTATATTAGATGAATTTTGGGTTATATCAGCTGAATATGGGGTTATATTAGCTGAATACGGGGTTATATCAGCTGAATATGGGGTTATATTAGATGAATGATGGTTCTTGTTTCAGTTCCCCTGAGGGATTGGAGGTCACAGGTATTCAGCTTAGGCTCTTTTGCTGTTGCATTTTTTACACCGAAAATCCTCCAGATTTTTTAATTTGCTTTTTCAATTACATTCCAATAATACTGTCATGCATTTTTGACAAACTGCAGATCATTTGCTCCTAAAAGACTGGGCCCTTCCTGGTAAGGTTTTTTAATTAATTTATTTTTTTTATAATGACTATAACCGCCATGCTGTTTCAAATCACATCATCACTGTTTTAAAAAAAAATCTGATTACTCTAAATTGTCCCTCTCCCATGGATGTGCTGCAGGCCTGAAATGCAGGAATTGATGTATATTATCAAATGTGATTTGTTTAGAGCTTGACTAGACAAACCATGAAATATCTTGTGTTTTTACTGTGTGCAATGATATACAAGTCAAAGTAAATTCAAAAAGTCACGTATTTCCTTCTTAACTTGCACCTTCTATCCCTTCCCAACACTTTTTGATTTGCGGTTGTAATCAGTGAAACGGTGTAAGAGAAATGTATTTCTCTTAAGTCATTTTGCTGCTGTCTTTTTAGTGTATTAAAATCACATTTAATTTATTTAATGTTTGTCATCAAATGTGACTTAGCATTAGATTATAGCCGATGTTCAGATGGATAAATAATAAAATATAAATAGTGAAATAACAAATATGAACAGCCTCTTGTCCCGAACTGCTTTTTGCTTCCAGTCTACAAGGGTACCAATTGCAAAGTTATCAACTCTTCATCATGACTTCACATCGGTCTAATTAAACGATTGAGGAGGCACTTCGAGAGCCTTATCCTTGCTGAAGCATAATGCCAAAACCTGTGGGTTATGTAAATACTGCTGACTATTCATTCATTGTCACTCCTCTGATCTTGTAGATTGCAGTAGAGTGGAAAGTAAACAGTAGACAAGTCTGCGACTACCTCTAGGATGAAAAAGGTTTTGCATCATGGTAGCAGGATCGGAAACAAGCAGAAGGCTTGGTTAGGCAGCCCAATGCAAAGGGAAGAGGGAGTGCTCTCACAACACTGAAACAAAGACTAAAAGAGTTGGCATTAGGCTTGAGAGAAATGTAAGAGCTGTAAGTAGTAATGCAACAATGCAAGGTAGTGCAACATTCTGATGAAATTAGTACAGCTGCCTTCCATATAAAAACAGACATTGATGTATTATGTATTGTTGCTTTTTTATTCCCTAAACTTATATAATGAACCCTCTCTGGGTGGGAGAGCTGATAGCCCACCAATGGAGCATCTAATGATCGGAGTGAATGCAGATCAGCAGGAAAAGCGGAGGTGCTGCAGATTAATATTAAGGTATGAGGGTAAAAAGAAGGGTGGAAAAACAAGCCTTGATGTCTTAACTGCTCTTCTAAATAAAAGCTGCATGGTTAATGCTTAAAAATCGTCATGCATTCCTTCATTTATTTTCTGAGCCACTTAATCCTAGGCTGGCACCCATCTCAGCCGACTCTGGGCGAGGGCGAGGTACACCCAGCACAGCTCGCCAGGCCATTGCAGGGCCAACATGGATACAACCATTCACACTCACACCTAGGAACAATTTGGAACAGCCAATTAGCCTATTGTGCATGTTTTTGGGCTGTGGGAGGAAACTGCAGTACCCGAAGGAAACCCACGCAAGCACGGGGAGAACATGCAAACTCCACACAGAAACGGCCGTGCATCGAACCCAGGCCTTCTTGCTGTGAGGCGAACGTGCTAACCACTGCGCCACCATGCCGCCCAAAAGAATAAGGTTGTATTGTTAACAAAATACAGCTAGTTAACCAGAGTATTTATTTAATTTAAAGCTAGTCACCCAGCAAATCAAATCCAGAAACAAAGGTGGCCCTCATCATCCACAGCCCTCAACAACACCTTAATAATTTCATTAATCACTTTATATCATTGTTTCAGATTGTATCTACTGAACAATGATGTAATAATTATTAGTGTATCATTGCATAATTTCAACATAGTATTGGATTACACTGTGTAGGTCTCTTACAATCTTGCACATATATGCATATTCAATATATTGTCATTTTATTGTTCTTCTATACTCAGAATATATTTTGTATCCTATTTACTATGTTATGTTAGTGTTGTATATACTAAAACCAACTTCTAGCTTTTTTAAGCCGGTAAAATAATGTTGCTTTTGTCCAAACACAGAGAGGACAAAAATAAAAAATAGTTTTTTCTGTACTACATGTGGGAACTTTTCTCAGAGTCAGACTCTTTTATTCATTGCAGACCTTTAGGGGGAAAAATCGTGGGCGTTTTTACACCTACGTCTACAGATGTACGGTCACACACACAAAAAAACGTACGACTCTCATGTGTAAATCTCATCAGCTCTCTCCAGTTAGCCACAGACAGAGCTAATTGGTTCCAGAAGTGCTGCCTCTACTTTAAGCAGGGGTGCAGAAAAAATGGAGAGATTGGAAAAGAGAAATTAAGGGAGGGAGAGATGGTGGGTTAGAGGTGCTGGAGTAATAATGAGGGGTCAGTCGCAATCCATAGCCCTGTCGCGAGAGTCAGGAACACATGGCAATTTTACGGTCAATTGGGCCATGCATCTGGTGTTATACATCATTGTGGTGCATAGTGGGCCTTGGTGTCAGCACTTGGTGTGTGTGTGTGTGTGTGTGTGTGTTGTGTGTATGCATATGGCAAGGGATTTAAGAATTATTTGAAATAAATAATTAGCAGACTGTTTGATGGAGGCAAAAAAAAGGCTACAAGAGCTCCAAAATTTAATCACAGGGTCAGCAGGTACCTCTTGCAACTGCTGATGTGAAAGTGTATACGTCTTCACTCGGAAATTGATAAGACAAGTTTGATCTATATACAAGAAAGAAAAAAAGCCTAGGTAGGAAAAAGCCTTTGCTGTCCAAAAACATTAGAGCAATAGAGTTTGTCAGTCAATACATACAACAAAACAGGCCTTGTGCAATAATATGCTATGGGCATGCAGTATGAATGAAAATGGAGTTGTTCGGTCACAATTAAAATACACATGTGAATGAAGTAAAAGCTCCTACCACCTGTGAAATATGGTGCTGGAAATGTTAAGGTTTGGGGTTGCATCGCTGTATCAGGGACTATAAAGCTTGTAATCACTGATTCCATTAAATCTAAATATTATTTCAAAGAGTGCTTGGAGATAATGTGGGGCTATATGTTACTAACAAATCCACCAAGAAAGGACTTAAAATACAATGAGCTCTTATGAAAAGACCTAGTGAAAATCGTGAACACCACTGAAATGTTGTGAAGGGAATTGAAAAGGGCCATGGATGCAAGAAAACAAACAAACAAACAAAAAAAGCAAACAGATTTTAGAGACTGATGGACAATTATGATAAACACTTACAATAAGTTATTTCTGACACTGAAACGTTTACTATTTCAAATATGTATTAAAAAATCAAGTATTCATTGAATATACAGTATGTTTAAGCATTGTGTATTTATTATATAAAATATGTGCACTGTTGTTCTCAAGTTAGAAAGAAAATGTACATTATTGTATCAATGTTGTATAGAAGTTTAAGAAGTGTTACCTCCGTTGCAAGAGCCAGTCGCGGCACCATAGAGCTGATATAACCAAATCTGTGAAGTGCCAACATTAGTAGGCAGCGAAACGTCTCCCACAGAGCAGCATTAGTTCTGCAAAAACAAAACAGAACAACACACAGTGGTAAGTCGCAGGGAGTTACTCTCTTTCAGAAGAATTACCATGAAATGTTTGCTTATTTGATTGTGAAATTCACTACTATTGTTGACCTGAAATCCCAGTTTTGGTGTTTGCATTTGTGAACACAGCTATGACCTGCATTTTGTGCAACTGTATCTTTTCTTTTTTTCTACTCGGAGTACAAATGCCAGCCACGCCACTATGGGCTCTAAATTCTGGCTCTAACCGTTCCTCCACCTTGTATTACTTGAAATAGCGTTTTTATTTCTGTATATGAGGTTACTATTTTGTTTGTAGCTATACTGACAATATTTTCTAAATAATTTATTTGGCTAAATTTCCCAAAATATAAACAAAATTAGCTATTTATTTTTAACGATCACAACGTCAACACCAGGTAGATACTAATCACAAGGACCACCAAACATTAATGTTTGCAGTCTTTTGTGAGGTAATATTTAATTGCACCTGCATTAAATTAATGATATTGCTTGTGTGAATAGTGTTCCTTATATTTGAATCTGTTAAGAATGGATGAATATTCAGTCCCATCTGGAAGACAGCCAAAACAAAACCTGACCAAAATTAAAGAAATGTTAAATTTAATTAAAAATACGTGAACATTAATAAGAACACAGTAAAAGGGTATTCCTCTTACCATATACAATTTGTCAGAAAGAAATAGGGAAGGAAAGAAAGAAAGAAAAGGAATGCACAACAGAATTTTGTTTTGGAAAAAATCCAAACGCCTCAAAACCTAAGTGGACCCAGAATCCATCTTTGAGTGTACATATGAGATTTTGAAATAAGTGTTTAAAAAATCCAAAATACAAATGGCATGCTCACCTTTTAATGACCATATTGAAAAGTATAACATCTTACTATGACCATGTTGCTCTTATTTGCTGCAGAACTGACAGATTGTGTAACTTACAATGATATTAACATGTATCATAATGCTGTAAAATACACACAACCTATTTAAAAAAAAAAAAAAAAAAGATTTTCTTGAAGCGCCATGATTGATTTATAGCAACACTCTGTACATACTGTAAATAATGACTCAGTACCTTTGGTCTATTATATACCCAAGGGTGGTAAGTGTGAGAAATATGTATCCAGTGGTAAGTAGCACAGTTGTTTGAGACAGCATCTAGAGAACAAAAGCAGAATGTAAAAAAAATATGTTCTCGATACCACACCAGTGGATGTCGACACAGATGATCAGGTTCACTTCCATATCCCATCCAGAGCCTCCTCATATTTATGTTCATGACTCTTACAATGTAAACTAGGCAGAGAAAATCTCATTAGTGTAGATATTATAAAGACCAGTGAACATGAGTGCATAGACAACGGCAGCTGATTCTGTCTGACCTCTAAACTTGTAGTACATAGCCCTCCCTCTGCTATATAAAAAATGTTAGAGACACATTGCTGACATTTGGTGGATGTTTGCTCTCTAAACCTTATATGCACAGCCTTCAGAGATATTTCTCTCCTGGGTACAGTACAAGTCCTCAAAACTTAACCTCTCATTTAGAAGTGACCACATGTAGTGCAGCTGTGTTGTCTATGCTGTGTATATAATACATTTTGCCGGTGGTACAGGTCACTTTAATTGGGCAGTTACAAAAGTATTGTATAATGTTACAGCACTGAAAATAGCACTGAAAAAAAAAAGAACAGATCAGTATTGTTACATTTTTCTGAATCTGAATAAGAGACATTTGTTCACCAGAAATCACTGCTGATATTGCAAAGATGTTATTAACAAAACTATACATACTAGTTAACATTAACACTAAATAATCAACTAGTTAACTGCCAGGGAGCTAGAATATTACCTTACACAGATAGACTTTTGACTTTTGGTTTGCATTGTCACATTCTAAATGAACTAATAACAGTAGGTGATCACATGACCTCTATTTACTTGCATATTGGACTGTGAAAGCACAAACTGAGCATTTTTTTTAAGCTTATGTTTAAAATGTATGTAAATGCATTTAAAATATAATTTAACAAGATCAAGTACAGCAAGACCTTAAGAATAGAGCAGTAATTGGAAAATAGGATCAGGGGTTGTGGCTTCTTGTGCATGAATGGTGATGGTTAGGTTCCATAAGATCATTGATAGTACTGTGATACTCCAATGTGTGACATTGCCCAGATCTCAGAGGGAACTCTGTGAAAACACTGAGTCACTTCTCTAAGGCCTGGCTTATGTTGAACCAAGATTTATGTAAAATTCTTTCAACATGCTAATTTTTAATTTTTCTTAATATCCTATTTCAAAAATAACACCAAGCAGAAGTGAAGAAAACATTAAACCATCTGGGTGTTTTCTTAGTCACTACAGTAACAGTTGAGCTCTGTTAGTGTTTCTACTCCTCCCCAAGGCTACGATTAAGTTACTAACATTATTGTCCACACTAGTATCAATTTCTGCACAACAGAGTACACACTAATCTACAGTGTTAGTTCTGCTAAGTTAAGCAGGTACCTTTTCAACAGTGGTCAGTTTCTGCAACCTCAATAATTAACAGCAAGTCAAACAACCAGCAAGACTGATAGTCTCACATGGGTGATGCAGCTGAGAAGTAACTTGCCAAGTCCTAAAAATAAATGTTTTTTTAGCTTTGAAGTACCACTAAGCTGTGCTGTAGCATCACTTGTCAGTGCAAATAAATGTGCCTGGTACATAGAGGTATAAATATACAGTTTGGCATTATTTATTGCTTTGCCCAAGGGCATTACTTAGTTATTTTCTCTGGAAGGGCTGATGGATGCAACAGGAAGGCTTTTCAGGCGATGGGAAATGGTTGACTTGGCTCTCAGAAAGTTTGTATTGGTTGTCGGACCACCGGCGGCTATTTTATTGGCTGGTGATGGGAGGGAAGGGAGGGGTACAAGAGGGATCTAGAGAATTCTCAGCAAGGCACCATCTAGAGAATACCACTGAGGTAGGAATCACAGGAACTCTGGCTGTTTCATGTCAGCGGGGAAACAGGGCGGGTCCATAAAGTTTGGCTAACCAAAACTATGCCTGGGGAACACACACTTCCAATGATACCAGCAGGGGAACATAGTGTCTGCATTTTTCTTAGAGAGGTGGAGTAAGAAAGAAAATAAAAGGCAAATGTTGCTTAAAAGGAGTCTGTCCATGCACTCAGTTGAAAGGCCATATAATTGAGATAATTAGAGGACAGGCCTCTGAGTTTGACTGTGGTTTGATAACAGGCCCTGCGTTATGATATTAAGCACTGACTAAATTAAACGCTTTGAGTGAACTGCTAGACAATGAAAGCTCTGCATTGGCATAAAGGCCTTAGCAAATAGCAAGAACCAAATGTTAGTCTTTCTACTATCAACCTTTATTAAAACATCTCTGTGATATAGTATAACACAAATACTTTTGTTACTTACATGTTCGGTTACGAATAAGTTGTTGTAAACGACCAGCACAAGAAGGAACTGTACATGCACATACGCTTGAAGTGCAGATGGCCATTGTGGGTTGTGCGGCACCTCGTGTCCTGTGACCTAAAAAGATCCAGCATATTAATGAAATATAAATAGTGCTGCAGTAATAATTAATTAGTTGTTGCTGTGCCCTTCATCACTATTCAGTATAAATTAAGGCTATCTTCCAGTTAGCATCTTATGAACTTGGTATACATATAGCCTAGCATACAGTATGTTCTATTCACTATGGTAGTATGCAGTATCGAAGCACAGTCCAAGTATACCTGAGTTTATAAATCCAAGGTTAAAAATAATCCTGCTACAGTTCTGGTAGTTGAGAGGTTATGAGAAAAACTGTATAAGTGTGAATAACCTCAGAAGTAAGCAGCTTAATTAGGAAAGGCTCTTACTTTCAACAAGAAATAATAATAGTGGTTAAAAAATGGTAGCAAGATAGCCCGCTAGACACTGAACTGTATATAAAATACACATTCAATACAATGAAGATAAAAGGAGCACTTAACAAAATTATAAATGACCTTAAAACTTGAAAAAGGGTTTCGTTGCTGTTTTGACATGGATGTGCATAGATTTGAGGTAAACAAAAATAAAAATTTGTTTAGATCTGCTCAGTAATGAGTAAATTTTGATACAAGAGGATGCATCCAACAAACAACCTCTCATTATCATATGTACACAGACACATCTTATGATGGGAACAATAAAAGGCCACCCCAAATCCTCAAGGTTTGTTACACGTCACAACGCCACAGATTTGAGAAATCTATGGGGAAAGGGCAATGGCATGTTACATGCTGGCATGTCAATGCTGTAAGAGGTTAACACTACTGAACTCTTAACTCTAGGTCACTTAGTAGTCAGTTTTAACAGTTTGGAATCGCATATAGTCAATTGTATACATGCCTTGTTTCTGACCTGAAGAATATCTATGAACCCTTCTTGTGGAGGAATAAAAAGTATATAAGATCAATCAATGATCTCATTCACTCCATGTGAAGGAGATGCACTGCACTACAGAATGCAAATGGTGATGACACCCACTGCTGAATGTGAGGTTGAATACTCACCCCCTCTGTCCATCAGTGACTGTAGCTGGTATTCTGACATTTGTTGATTTAAGTGTCAGCATTTTGTTGCACATTCATGAATCCATATCTATTAATTATTTAGTTCAAATCGTTTAGACCATATGTACATAAAATGTTTAGAAACCTAAGATGTGTTTATATTTTTGTTCAGTGTAATAAAATACACTGTAACATGCCAATCATAATTACAGATTCACTTCATACCTTCCCAGTATTTTTTTTACTGTTACCCATTTATACTGCTGGGGGGGACAGAGGCACACTTGTGGTTAAGACCTTGCCCAGGGGTCTTAGCACGGTGGGGGTCGAACGGGGATTCGAACCCATGACCTCCTGATCATGAGCCCAGCACCCTAACCACTGCTCCACCGGCCCCATATGGACTCTTGCCGGTTATTATAAATTTAGATTTCTAATTATAAATAAATTAATGACATCTGAATCTGGGATCTGTGTTGGAATTTGATGTAACTGTTACTGATATAACTGATATATAACTTATAACCTCCCTGGCACAACCCTAAGCATAAATTAGTGTTACAGGATTCTCAGGATGATTCAGCAGCTCTGAAATATTATAAAATACAGAATTCTGGTGACAGTAACGGTCATGATAATGTCATGATTATCATTTTTTTTTTTTTAGAAAACTTTTTTTCTTAATCAGCTTTGGCCACTAAATTACAGGTAAATTCTTAAGGTTAAAAAATAGCATATCTATCACACTTACATAAGCATTAATTTATTCATCTTCAGTAACCGCATTATCCAGGTCTGGTTCACGGTATATTGAAACACTGGGCAAAGGTGAAAAAATTCACCCCAGATGGGATGCTAGTTTCAACATTCGCATTCATTCACATTCATACCCCTGGGGCAATGTATCAGTCTTCCATTGTGCACGTTTTTGGCCAGTTTGATGAAACCAAAGAACCTGTAAGAAAACTGCAAATCTCCACACGAACTGTAACCTAATCCCAGGACCCTGGAGCGGTGAGGTGGCAATACTACCCACTGCACCAGTATGTCACTGTAACTGCAGGAAGAAGGTCCATTAATATTATACACTGACTTATTTGACCTATAAAAAAGGTTTGAGAAAACTTTGAAATTTTCTAGATGTGAGCACAACTTTCTGAAATGTTATGAAATAGTCTGTTTAATGAAACACATGCATATCCTACATATCCCCCACACAGAATGGTTTTAAAAATCTTTAAAAAAGACTTTTAAAGTAAGCACACATGAAGCTGTTCTACTATAAGGCCTCCATGAAACAAGGCTAATTGGGTCCAGATGTTCCAGTCAGTTCAGGTGTAGGTTTGACCTCAGCAGCCATATAAAAAAAACACATCAAATTTGTTACCAGCTTGCACAGCAAGTGCAATTTAGGCTAAGCAAAAATATTTCAGAGGCAACCAGAAAAACAATCTTGGTTCAAGCTTATTAAGGATCACAATGTGATTTTTAGACACTGGGCATCCAGCAGTAGTTCAGGACGGTGACGTCTCTCCTCATGAACAGGTGACCTTGAAGATAATTTAAGCATATCCTGTAAAAATCTTAAACAAGTAGCAAGAGCTGTATTAAGCTCTATAAGCATGACTTACACTTAACCACACAGGAAGACAGTGCTCTCTAAGACATCTCTGAAGACCACCTGGATGTTCTACTTCATTACTTGAAATATGTACAATTGACAGATGAGATGAAGGTTTTTTTTTAAATGCATAATGTTTCTTTGGGGGAAATGAAACAAATATACTATATACTGTATGCATACTGTACAACCATGCTGTATTTTGACATACTGTATGCTTTGGAATCACGGATGAAATAAAACAGTGTGAAGCTGCTTTGCATGAATTGCAGATACCACATGACTAATGCTTTCGAGCTGTATTTATAGAAAAATGTCATTGTCTGTTTGAAAGGCTTGGTGGTAACAAGGCCCAAGTCTAAAAGTCAGGAACATAGTAATTAAAATAATAATACTGACCTCAGTCCCAAGAAACTGAAACTTTATCTAAAGCAGACTCATTCAGTGAAACATTTCAAAGATTCCTTTTAGCTCACTATGTCTGACACAACGGCTGCACAAAGACTTCTGATTAATTTTATTTATTGATTTTAAACAAAAGCTGTTCTGTCAATAGTTTCAGAAGTAATTTCAGTGATAGGTTTATGTTAATGCACAGTATGGATTGTCTAGTTACAGCTTCCACAGAGGGACTTTCATGGCAGACCTCCATATCAGTTAGTTAAAAGTATAATAATATGTGGCTTAACAAAATGTGTTGCTATTTAACAATTTTATTAATATATATTTATTTATTATTTTTTTTTGTTTTGCCTTTTTTTTTGTTGCTGTTGTTGGGAGATGTTTATTTAATATTTATGGAAGGAGTCAGTGTCCGCACTTTTCGCAGCAGATAGTAAAAGAAAAGGTGCTTAAAAGCAAACCCAGGCTTGGACACCCATCAATCATGAGATCTGCTTTTTGGCAGTGCCTAAATATATATATTTGGGTTTATTTTTCACATTTTTGAAAAATTGGCAGATGCATGAGCTGACACGCATGAGACCACACGAATGAGCAGGTGTATAAGAGTATTTAAGACTCTTTAAGGGTGTTAGTACGCACTAAAAGGAAACTTAAAGAAAAGACAACTATAATTTATTTTGTTAAATATTTACATATTTTCTATAGTTTATATTTACATATTTTTTCATAGTTTATATTTACATATTTTTATAGTTTATATTTACATATTTACACTCCAAGCAGAGCGAAGTACAATATCGTCAAAAGACGTCTGTTTAACCTACGTATTCAGAGTTTAATACATACTATGTGCAAACATAAGTAAACCATATACCGAAAAGTGTTCTATTATATATTATGCAAAAACACAAGAACCTATCAGATCATGCTGTTCCCCAGTCCTATATGTTAGCATTAAATGTAGCTATAAAGGATTAAAATGATAAGAAAGGTAATTAAATATTAACTTAAATATTGTAATTGTTAGCATATAGCTATGATATAAAATAAATAAAACTTTGGGGCATTATTTTTGTACATAATATAAAATATATAAAAAATAATAAAATAATCCACCCTGCCATGAATAATTTTTTTCTATAATTGTAGGCCCCGGTCATAATATTTTCCATAATTATCAAATAGGAGTTCATTATTTGCTTCATACATGTGTTAAAAAAGAGATTTTTATTTTCTAATAGCAGATTAAGTTAGATAACAACATTTAATTCCCCACTAAAGTAAATTAGGTGTGCTAAACTTACATTCAGATATGTAAACATACTGCTAAAGTATATGTTTTTAAACCACCATGGTAGCATAAAAAACTAAAATCTAAAATAAATATAATAAAATCAAAAACCTTTATACCCTATGATGTTTTTACTGCATTATTCCATAAGAGTATTTTGCATGTGCAGTGAATAATAACTATATATATATATATATATATATATATTTATATAAAATTTTATTTTATTTTTTTTTCTAAATTTTTAAGACTCCATTATGTGTAGTCGCATATGGGTTTGACCTACTGGCTCTATCAGTCCACTGCTCTGTTTTCCCTCAAAACTCAATTCCTTCAGCACGACTCTCCTGCTTGCACAGGAGTATGAACAGGCATGGCCCAGCTTTCCCAGTCCAGCACCTTTCAAGGTATTTCAGTCAACTCCCGCACTCACCACATGCTCTCCATCACCAGGCTTTCTTTAGGGGTGCTTTAATTGCAGTGTGGGAGAAAAAAGAGGCTTTGTTTCATGTGTGAAGTAAGAGTGGCTAAAAACGTGCCACACACACATATCGGCATTTCAAAGCAAAAAGCACCACAGTTCCTGATGGAGAGACTTCAATCCCATGTCATGGGCCTGGCTTTTAAGGACACTGAGCTTATTGTGCTTCAAAAGCATTTGAGACTTTTTTCTGGCACTGGCCTGCACTTGTAAAGTGTGGCGCTTTATATTATGAGCCATTGTCAAGACTTTTTTTGTCATTGAAATTGTAGCCAGTGGGTGGCAAACAAGATATAAACATGCAAAAATAACAAAATTTCTCACACAAACTTACTCACCACCAAAATGCCATTCAGCACTAACTTAGCTAGTAATAAAAATGATGGGAAATAAATACTTAGAAACAGGCTAGTGTTCTACAGCCTGATATGCTGCAAAGCTGTTACTGTATCCATCTTGAAGTTGATTATTTTCCAGTAACAGCACCTCTCGAAGAGCTTTATTCCGCTTACAGCAGTGCAATTTTCCAACTGTGACATTTTTATAAATATACTGAAAAATAGCATCATATTTTTTTCTTATTAATCTTGTCTTGAACCAAAAAAAAATGGCAATCACAATATCTTGAAGTCTATGCTATGTAAAAAAAAATAATAATAATATAAAATAAAATAAATTTTCAGCTTTACCTCTTACGTTACAAAGTGCTGACACTGAAGACTCCTTCTTTAGAGAAAACTTCACCATATTAACAATTGTACCTGTTAGCCAATCGATGTATGGTTTATGGAGCATCCATCATACAAGTACCTGTGTAAGTGGTTGCTACAGTAATAATGAATTAGAAAAAGCACTTTATTATAAATCTGTGGTTTGCCTTGTAGCCAGAACTACTGCCAAAGCTTCTGTTATCAAAAATAAATCAACAACCATGAATGTCACCAATCTCAACAGCACGATTTTTAAATTTACTTCCACTTGTATTTCAATGCAAAAAGTATGAACACAAGATATCTTCATTTAATTTGTTAAATTTGAATTTAACTCTTTATTTAATTTAACCCCCTCCTTGAATCGCCACCTTATCGTGGTGGAGGGGTTTGCGTGTCCTAATGATCCTGGGAGCTATGTTGTC
>JBCNYH010000013.1:10668838-10682992 GCA_039654325.1 Tandanus tandanus
ACCTCACTGCTTAGGCTGCTGCCCCCGCGACCCGACCCCGGAAGAAGCGGAAGAAAATGAATGAATGAATGATGAATTTGTTAATATATATCTTTTAGTTTGTTTCAGGAGTTTGGAAGAATTTTCTTGTATAAAAAGCAAGAGCACAAGCCTAAGGTGAATACTTGAGATCACTCTATAGCTGATATAATCACATGGGCTCTGGATTTCTTTGGCAAATCTTTGTCATGCATTTTAATATGGAGTTAAAGTCATAAATTCCAGTAAAACTTTTACTGTATAAAAAGGAAACGTTATGTTTACTGTGTCCAGAAGTGATGTCGACTTCTCTGGGCTTAGATGAATTAAAGATAGACCATCACACTGTAGACAAGTGTATTATTGTCAGATAAATCAATATTCCAGGTCTTTTGTGGAAGGAATGGACTCCATGCACTCCAGACCAAAGACAAAAAGGACCATTCAGACCAAGTCAGCAACACATCCAAAAGCCAGGGTCCATAATGGCATGGGGTTATATAGGTGTCCTTGGCAAAGTTAACTTACACTATTGTGGTGCAGCATTAATGCAGACAAGTATTTCTTTTTATTTATTTATTTATTTATTTATTTATTTAATTATTTTTAGATTTTAGAGCATCATCTTTTCCAGGGACACCCACAAATATTTCAGCAAGACAATGCAAAACCACTTTCTGAACACTTCCTCTGGGTACTCTGGTTTCTTCCCACAGTCCATGCACATTATATTAATTGGCTGTTTCAAATTGCCCCTAGGTGTGAGTGTGCATGATTGAGTGTTTGTTGGCCCTGCGATGAACTGGCGAGCTGTCCAGAATGTACCCCACCTTTACTCAGAGTCGGCTGAGATAGGCTACAGCCTTCCTATGAACCTAGTAGGATTAAGCGATTCAGCAAATTAATGAATGAATGATTTATTTATTTATTTATTTATTTATTTATTTATTTATTTATTTATTTATTTATTTATTTATTTGTTTGTTTGTTTGTTTGTTTGTTTGTTTGTTTTGGGGGGGGGGTGAGAGAAAACAAACATGTCTCCAACCTTTGGTACATCTTCAGGATCTCCTAGCCTTGGTTTGCCTGGTCTCCAGCTTGGTCCTTTAAAGATGACAGACAGCTTGTGTGTAATACCATCTGCATTGAAGAACTGCTGCCACAAGTATGTGTAGTACTCAAACTTCAGAAAGAAAACAGCAAAAACAAAATACTTTATTTTGAAAAATTCATTACACATCGACATATGTGCAACCATAACTCAGAGAGTTTGTTTTCATGAGCAAGGTAATCTCATTACTGCAAGAAATCCCATTTTGGCAAAAAAATAAAATAAAATAACAGAAAATAACAGAAAAGAACAGAAATGGATATATTTGAAAATTCTTGTTCAAGAACTTCAACAAAATATCTAAACTCTTAAAGTAGAAGTAAAAAGGAGCCCAAATAGTTGAGTCAGAGTAGAAAGAATTTTACAGTAGAAAATTTATTTTTTATATTATTGAAGAAACACTATGCATTTGTGATTTTTTTTTTCTGTGACTCAATTTAAAAGTAAAAAGTGAAAGTAAAATTTTTTTAATAATAATATTTGTAACCAAAGAAATTCTGCACATTATCAATATTTAATAACATTCATCACCATTAATAGTCAGCAATGTGTTCTTTTGTGGGATCAGACCAGACATACTAGCCTTCGCTCCCCACATGCACCGAGCCGTGCACCGAGCTGTGGGCACCCATGATCGTCTTGGTTGCCCTTCCTTGGACCTCCAGTGTTAGGTATTTACCACCGCATATCAGGAATACCCATCAAGACCTGCTGTTCTTGAAATAAATAAAGCCAGTCTCTGGGTTGAATGTTGAACAGTCTCTTTCAGCAAGAGTTTATTAAGCCTGTTTGTATGTTTGTTCTAGAAACTGTAAAGGTTTTTAAAGCACTCCATTTTTCCTTTTCTTACTAAAAGTCAATGGGGGGATGCAAAGATTTGCACTTGACAGTCTCTATGTTAAAGTCATGTGTCAAAGTCCATAGTATCTGACTATCCAAATGTAAACTGCATTGCTGACAGTCCACCTGGACCACGTCATCAGCAACAGTTTAACATAGCATACAAATGTGCAGTTACTTCACCACTATAGAGTATACTGTTGTAAAACCATGTTTCAAATCTGTTAACACCATTTATTTTTTCTAAAAAAGCTAAATTTGGGTGGAGGCTAGTATTAGTGAGCTGTATTAGTTTTGGTGGAGTAATAAAGCCCCCTGAGTGAAATGTTGTGTCAGTGAGTGAGTTAGAGCTGAGGGTTATTAGGCTGCTCAAACAAAAAATGTCTGAAAAACGCTATTGTTTCTTCGTTTAACACTGAATCCAGTGTCTAAGTGTTTCATGCCACAGATAAGATTGCATTTGTCGTTTGCTTCCAAGGGAAATTGTAGAGAAAATAATCAAACGCAACTTGCACATGGTGTCTTGCCGACACTCCCATCTCTTTTGTTTAAAGTGCACTACTAATGTTATGGTTATGGTGTGGCGTTTCCACTGGTGGGGAAACGTGAGGAGAGTGAAAGCAGGAGAGAACTCACAGCTTATATTTACATTGAACATAGCACTTTAAAACTCTGAGCTAAACCTCACTGGGTAAGAACTCTTATGGCTCACAGAAAAGAGGGCGCGAATTCAAAAATGAAGTCTATAACTATATATTTGTGGCTAACATACCTCAACAGACAGAATGTCAAAGGTGTTAATGGGGCGTGTAAGTCCATAGATGACTTTATCTTCTTCTGGAGCAAAGGTTCCTACAAGAAAGCATTGATAATAAACACTGAAATATATTTCAGTTGAATATACGGTTTGAAACATTTATGAAAGGCAGGTGCTGTAATATTAATGTTTTAATATTTGTTTTAATATTTATAACTAGAGATTGCCTGGTAGTGTAGTGGTTGGCATGCCCGCCTCACAGCAAGAAGGGCCTGGGTTCAAGTTCCAGGCTTGGCGAGAGTGTTTCTATGTGGAGCTTGCATGTGTTCACTGTGCATGTGTGGGTTTCCTCTGGGTACTCCGGTTTCCTCCCACAGTCCAAAGACATGCACATTAGGCTAATTGGCTGTTCCAAATTGCCCCTAGGTGTGAGTGTGAATACTTGTATGTGTATTGGTCTGAAATGAACTAGTCAGCTGTTCGGGATGTACCCATCCTTAGCCCAGAGTCGGCTGAGATAGACTCCAGCATCCCTGCAACCCTAGTAGGATAAAGTGTTTGTGCAAATGAATAAATGTTTATAACTATAAATCTGTACCTGTAAATCTGATACACACAGACACATAGATATTATTCTAATTGCATTTTACTTCTTATGATGTAAAGGAAGACATTTCATCAGCATGGATCTGTTGTCTTGTACCTTGTTTATGTGCACTGTAACTTTTCTGATTTGTAGTACATATTGTCTCATGAATATTATTTACCAAACTGTTGGCTGTTTCCTATAATATTCTGCCCCAAGGCTTTTAAGTACACAATTTCATTCTACTGTATACATGTACATATCTTTTCTTACTGTATACACACTCTTACCAAATATCCGGTCCCAAATAATGAGAGTTCCTCCATAATTCTTATCAATACAGTAGGGGTTTCTTCCTGCCCCGTGATGCAAAGAAAATAAACAAGAAGCAAATCACTAAAACTGACATTATTTGGTGTACATTTTTGTTTAGAAAGCAAAATCTCCAAAGATCATATAAAATTGTATATTTAAATGTGCTCCACTGTGCATGTTACTCACCATGATGAACTCTGTGATGACTCGGCGTGTTTAGGATCCACTCCAGAGGACCAAGATCCCTGACAAACTGATGAAAAAAATCCGTTTTAAAATGGTTTTGTGTCAGATATTAATAAACAGTGCCTCTAGAATGTGATTGTTTAGTGTCATGTAATCAAGTACTAAAAAATAATAATAATAATAATCCAGCCTGGGGGTGTCGTGCAATGCCAGCTGTTGCTAAACAGAGTTGTAAACTAAATCTGAATTTCAGCCACACATATGTGATTAATCTCTCCTATTGATTGCCTTGTCTTTGTTTTGGCCAATAATACTGAGGAGGAATTGCGCAGGACCCAAAAGCTTGCATGGTCCATGTGTTTGCTAATGGATTCTGACACGAAACATCATTAATATTATGTGTTTTCTTGTCTGATGAGCTCGCTCGAAGCACCACTAAGTATGGAAAGAGAGAGGTAGCCAGATTTCCACATGGAAAGAACAATATAGATTTGAAGTAAAGCAAACACAAAGTTGGAGGGAATTACAATGGTTTTAAAAAAGAGGACAAAAAAGCTGATAATTTCCCTCCAACACACACACACACACACACACACACACACACACACACACACACACACACACACAGACATGTAAAACACAGATGAAGACACATATACACCCATACATGCATGCACATAAACACATTTATGAGCCTGTAGAAGCATACACACGCATACTTACACACACACACACACACACACACACACACACACACACACACACACCTGAATTTCCCACCTCACCAATCCATTTTAACTCGATCTCTAAAGTTACTAAAGTTATACATTAAACAGGTGTTTAGTTTGCCCTTAGGTGTTTGAAGGAAATAATGATTTTGATGGATAAATGTAAACCTGCTGAGGTCTCGATTCAGCCAGGGATTGTGCAAGTGAACATGATTTTTCAGTGGGTCATTATTTCTCTATAATGACTGGTCTGGCTCCAGCTGAATTTCGTCTTGAATGAAAAAGGTTGCTCGCCGCTTAGCCGGGGCTTTAACGCTGGATTAAGCCTGAGAATTTCATGCCAATAAATTACATAACATCAAAAAAGCCTATAAAACGGGCATAAATTATATCCTTCAGTAACTTGCGGATGTGAAGACTGTTTTCACTAATGACGCTCTAAAAGATGGAAATGATTCCAAATCCATTTCTGTTAAACGACTCCCCAAATGACTCCCCCAAACTGTAAAACTGATGGACCAATGTTCACTCAAATGGCAAGGGTATGGTTATGCTTCTGTTTGGAATATATCATAAAAACTCATTATTTCTTGCTGAACATAGGTCTGGAGTTTTAAATCTGGAAAGTGATACATGAAATAGGTATTTTGTGGTATATGTATAATTGAGAAGGTTCAAGTAAATGGTCAGAATCTGCCTCAGCTCTGATCTGACTGTATGCCTTTTTCACTGTATGCACTGGTTTTGCACCACATCCTGAGGCAAATATACCAAGCTGAAGTCTTAAATGTGATTATTAAACAGATTAACACTTACCTTAGTGTGAATCCAAAACTGGTAGAGCAAATTAAACTGAATGTGTACAGCAAAGACTGATGGTGGAACTATTAATGCCATGGGGAGGTAGAACACCTACAGACACACAATCAGATCATTACATACATTATTAAACAACAAACACAATACAAATCTTCACGCTTCAGGTGAGGACCAGCATACACCAATACATCCTTACACATTTACCACTGATTTGAGTTTTATTTGTAGCACTTGGTATGAACTAGGTAAGCCCTAAATCAAGAAAAATTATTCAAAAAAAAAAAAAACATTAAACATAATATATGCTTTAATCATCTTTACAATCATGCACATATCAGATTAAAGAGATTTCCTGATGAAGTTGAACCTTGTTTTATTTTAGAGGCAGTGCAGTTGAGAGAGTGAGACAAGCAGGTAAACAACTTAAAAGACAACATTTGCATTCCACTAAATATACTGGGTGTGGAACTCAAGGTCACTAAGAGAGAACAAAAGCATATTTCAGATACTAATTTCTGATAATAGTAATAATAATAATAATAATAATAATAATAGTATAAAACTATTAATAAATAAATAAATAAATAAATAAATAAATAAATAAATAAATAAAAATAGATGTTACATAACCATTTGCATTCTACACTTTCCAGCCTACAAGCTTGGCCACTATTACCAACTATTATTTTCTCACGTGATTACTGAGTGCACTGACCCGTTCCTAATCCCACACAGCCTATATAACAGACTTTAGACATTCACTGAAAACATATCTAATGTTGCCAAACCATTATTTCGGTAATTGTTATCCTGGCTTTTGATATACAGCCTGTGCCCTTGACCTTGATATTTGGAACTTACCCACTAATATACTGTTTTCTGATCACTTGATTCTCTGTCTGATTCCCCTAAAACTTTGTCTCATTCCTCTGTTTCTCTCTTGTTTCCCGGTATACTGTAAATATTAATAGTAATAATAATAATAATAATAATAATAATAACTATTAAACTTCAAGTGCATCTCTCTCTTTAGCACAACATGTCGAACATTGAGGTAGATGGACTACAAAAGCCGAAGAAAAAGACGAGGTTCCATGCCTATCAGCCAAGAACAGGAGTATCTACTGAATACATGATCAAGTATTTGTTAGCTTGGGGGTCATTCAAGCAACAATTTGATTAATATGATTAGACTTGTGAATTCTGAACTGAAAGAGGAATTCAACACAAACTTAATAAAATCTTGTGTACTGTGTAAATGTATTTGGACATCAAAGCGCACTATTGTTGTTACAATCTTTTTTGTGAAGAAAAAAGAATGAGTAAAAAATACTCAAACAAGTGACACCACTGTACTGCAAAAAAGTGACAAGTGACTAATTTAGAAGAAGCTGTAAACACGGAAGTGTTGTGCATTTAAATGCACTGAGCTATACACCATAGGTTCTCGTATACAAGCAGACGTTTGTCTGATGTATGTAAATGTAATGTAGTATTATGTGCAAATGCGCCTAGCTTTTTTTTTTTTTTTCCAGAAGTTTACTGGTTTATATCTGATTTGTTAGTTTAATATCTGTGGACTGTTATTTTTGCCGTTTTCTTGCCTTATTGGAACCAATGTGTCTATGTTCTATGCTTGAGATTTCACACTCTTGTGAGTATAAAACAAACTAAAAATGCTCTTTTAAAAAGGCTTATGCAAAATATCAAATAGATTTTAGTAGACTGCACTTTCAACATTGTAAGTAAAAACCACCTGATGATGAAAATATACAGTAGACTTTGAAAATATAACAGTAGAGTTTGAAAGGCTTTCCTGTCATTTTATCATAAGGAAACTGTTATGCATTGAACATAGTGCAAACATAATGTGTGTCAACTATACACTGGATTTTAGATGGACTAATACCAGAGTTGATTATGAGGGGAATATAAAAAAGACAAAACTAATAAATTAATGCAGTAAATCCAAACTATATAGTAAATAATAAACAAACTCAGACACTGTAATAGGCTCTAAAGGAGAATCTGTAGCAGATAGTAAATTTTACCCATGAAGACAACTGCTGTGTTACAGACTGCCGGAGCGCTGTGGTCAGATTGTAGTATTCAGAGCTGTGATGGACTTGATGAGCAGCCCACAGGATATTAAGCTCTACAAAACACATACACACAAAATAATGCATTTTCACCAAACACATGTCAGAACACCTAACTGTAAATGATGGAGAAGAGAAAACTCAAAGTCAAACTATATCCACTTCTGCTTTTGTGTTTGCTTTGGATCGGAACTATGACCTCTGTCTTTACTGCTGGTTGGGTGAAAGAGCAAAACAAGCCAGTTCTTAGTCTTGCCACTGCAATATAATAAGCTTTGGTGAAGGGTACAAAAGCAAGAGCTCAGTTGCACCACAATAGTTTATATTCGCCATTTTGTGGTGGTTTCCGCAACATTAATCTCTCTGATTTGGACATTCTTGGATCCACAAACTCACGCCTGCTAAGTTTCAAAGGATCTTATGAGCTGTCCCCAGACCACCCAAATGGTTCGACAATGCTTTAATGCTGCAGAATGGGCTGTGAAAAGACATTTAACTGAAATTAAATTATTCTTCTGCTAAAAATAAAAATCTCAAAGACTCTTTTGAATGAACATCACTTTTTGCAAATAATAATAAGTTTCACTATCAAGGTTTTTAAAGATTCTTCTTTGAGATGTTCATCTCATCCAGTTTAGAGTCTTTTCTATTTCAGTGCACACAGTGTACAAATGTATACGTTGATCCCTGTGATGATGTGGCATGTCAGGTCATGTTCCCTGAGATGGACAAAGCAAAGAATCCTTATGATTTCTAAATAAATCCTGGTATAAGGTTCAAGATACACTTGGACTTTATTTATCTTTATTTCACTTTATGTCTGGTTTACTTCTTTTCAGAAAAAACTATTGCATAAAATTAATCACTGATCACTTCTACACTTTTACAATCACTTTTACACTGACTATAGGGCAGTGTTGGTTCAGTGGTTAAGGTGATGGGCTAATGATCCAAAGGTCACCACCACTGTTGGGCCCTTGAGCAAGGCCTTTAACCCTCAATTGCTCAGTTGTATAAAAGTGTCTCTGGATAAGAGCGTCTGACAAATGCCATAAAAATGTAAACGTATAAAAGAATTGTCTGATTTGCCATGATTAAGTTTAGGGCAGTAGTGGCTCAGTAGTTAAGGCTCTGGGTTACTGAGCCGTAGGTTGGTGGTTCAAGCCCCAGTAACACCAAGCTGCTCCATGAGCAAGGCCCTTAACCCTCAATTGCTAAGTTGTATAAAGAAAATGTAAATTTACTGACGCAAGAAATAGGTTGGCACAGTGAGTGGCTTTTCCACCACACACCGCCAGGGTCCTGAGCTCAGGTTACTGTCTGTGTATATTTTGTGTTCTTCCCATTTGGTTTTCTCTGAGTTCTTCAGGTTTCCTTCTATCTTGCAAAAAATGTCTTAGTTGAATTATCTATTCCCATGTGAATGTGTCTGTGCTAGTATTCCTGGTATAAGGTCTGGATCCACTGTAACCTGTCCAGTACAAAGCAGCTACTGTAGATGAATGAATTAAATGATATGGATCACAGACATTCATTCATTCAACATGACATGCATCCAGCTCGTTTATAAGCCCTGGTGTTAATGGTAGTTCTTGTCGATTCATTTATTATATGTTTTCCTTTAGGTTTCTATTTAAAATAAGACATTGTGCTAAACTGAAAAATCAACACTTTTCACCAGCAAGTTTCACTGACAATATATAATTGCAACCTTTTCTTAGCACCAGTTCTACCTGAACAAAATATGAACATACAACCTCAAAAAAAGGTTTGTTATATTTTTGATGTCAAACCCATTTTAAATATCACCTTCAGTATTAACACTGTCAGAATAAGACATGTGAAGCTCCGTTTCAGGGTAAGCTCCATCAAAAATGTGAGCCGGTCGAGTTTCCTGCACGCCAGCTGAACAAACAGAGAGTTGTGAGGGTGTACGAATAACTCTCTTCTCTCCTTCTGCCCTCCAGCAGCCAGCGGCATGGAGCCAAGATGTCAAAATCACCTGGATGAAGCCAAGGCGCGCGGCCGGAGTTCATGAGCTCTGGGGAGAGCAGCGCAGTTTCCATTCAGAAAATTTCATCAGGCCATTGATGTTGAGCCACCAGGCCTATAGTCAAGGCTACATGTGGTGCTTCAAGTTAACATCATGTCTTTCTGTCTGTGTGTTTTACTAAAATGATATGGAAGGGAAATGTGGATTTAAAAAAAAAAAGTTGGGAAAAATGCTGGCACAGTCTACAGCGTTGAATGTTTTGATTGATTGGGTTGATTTCCTCCTAAAATGCCGAATGATCATTACACCTGGTCCTAGTCATGTTGACGAATATGTGCTGCACTCATCTAGCACGCCAAGTCATTAACAATGTGACAGACTAATCAAAAGCCATTACATTATACTTTCCACCTCCTGCTTCTGTCATGTGTCAGATGAATGTTCTATCACAGAAGTACACACTAGCAAATAATCCAGCCATTGTTTGATAGTGCACGAGTCCTCGGTTTCCCCTCATGGGGTGGAAGAGAAGAAGATTGATGCCGGGTGTCACTGGTAGGAAGTGTGTACAGCTAGGCCTCATTGCAATCCGTGTCCTTGTGAGCAGGACTCGGCTGGACGCTGCATAGTTTGGCAGCCTGTATTCAGAGGGGAAGAGCTTTAATGATGAGAACCCATGCCACAGAAAAGCATTTCCCACTGAATCTGATCACTGAGGCTTGCACAATTATACTGCCTTTTTTCTCTGACAGTGAGGGCAAGCATGTAAGCTGCATAGCACCGAATTCATTCCTAAATGTACCATTAAAAAAAATAGCTATGAAAAGTGCAAAGTTATATTTTGCAACAGAAAATGTTTGGTTTCACTGCTACATAGTTTCCAAGGGAAATATTTTTATCCTGTTTTTATTTGTATTTCTTCCTGCCTTTGTGTAACTTAAAAAGTCTTTATGACTATAAGTTTACACCATCATAACAAATCTCACAAAACGTGTGTTTTATTATTAATAAATTAGGATTGAGGATATTGACAATGGAAATGTATATTAGTTGTAGCCAGGGTAGTCAATACTAATTTCAACCTGACCAATTAGCTTTAATTATGTATTAGCTGGCCTAAGAGTGGCTAACTTGTTCTCAAACCTGGCTACTGCTTTAGACAACCATTAAAATTGACCACTGGTTTTATATTCTAATGCTAACTTAAACACTCTTAAACATAGCTCCTAATATAATTTTAGACAATGTTTGATGCTACTGTACTCACTTACGCAATATATTTTTCTCATTTTAGTTAGTTTGTTGCCCACTGGGCTACAGAAAATAATGTTCTAATTTAAGGTAGCTTGCTTTCAAATTTGACTACTGGTATAATCACTATAAGGATTTAATATACCATGCTAACAAAACTGTGGTTATCACAGTTAACACATTAAAGGAGCTGCCAATATTAGTTTTTAATTAAACCCTTTTTAATTTAGTTAGTTAATGTTGCTAAATATTTAAGTTATTTTAGGTTTGTGCACTTCTTCCTTTTTTTTTTTTATTTATTTATTTTTTTGCTTTTGGGCAGAACTGTTTAGCACACTATTTTACCCGGGTGCATGTAAACAGCACCATTCCTGTATGTGCTATGGTGTATTAAAGAGAAAGTGCTGACTCAGCATTGTTGCACCCTTAATTGCACTTAATTTAAGGCTTATGTAACACATGCCCTTGAGGATTTAATGTTAACAATCGAAGGATCAAAGGTGAATGTGTTATGAAGAAAGCCACTGTAGCTGTTAAATCTTGTTACTGTGACCCATGAGAGAGTCAGATTACAGAACAGAAGAAAACATCTGTCATTTTCTACAAGCTGTTACTAGAAACCTACAACCAACTCCCCTAACTGTTCCAGTGTGATTCTCTTCATTTTAATCTGAGAATTGCAGATCATCACTGTGAAATCTTTATTAGGACTCAAACTGTACGCGAAACGCAGAGCTTATTATTATTATTATTATTATTATTATTATTATTATTATTATTATTATTATTATTGTTGTTATTATTAACTTTAATTGCCCAGCAAAATTATTTGCACCCTGAAGCCACACTTTATCTTTATTTACTCAGTGAGCTTTAAATAATAAAAGTTATAAGCTTGAGTACAGTATGTTTTGTAATTCTTTATTAAATTTTATCACATTTTAATTACTTGTATCTGCTGTACTGTTAAACTCAACAGATGTATTCCGGCTTGCTCAGACTTGCACAGACTGTTACCTCTGCAATCGATTTGTTGTTTGTCTTGCATACATTGTAAAAATTCTAATAATAAGCCAGGCTTTTATTGTAACATATTGGAGTGCAATAAATATTTATATCTAATAACCGTAATATTAAAATACTTATTAGAATTTTTATTTGTACTTTTTTTTTTTTATTTACTCTGGGATCAATAAAGTTTTTGTTGATTCTGTTTCTGATTATTTGTATCATGGACAGCTTTTCTCTCTCATATTGTAAAGAAGTGGTGGCAGCTTTATTTGTCTTGGGAGAAACTCACTCCACCTCCCAGACTGCATGATTGGATAATGAGCCTAAAATGTACTTTTAAATGTACTTCCAAGTGAATATGTAGTTAATGCTCAGGTAAAGTATTTTAACAAGTCATTAACAAGTATCTAGCTCTCCTCTAAGTCAGGTTTACTTACAAATATGCACTCTGTACAGTTTTATTCTAAAGTACACGAAGAGTATACAAAGTGATGTATGTGCTCAAACCACAGTGATAATAAATTCTTGAGTGTAGTTGGTTAAAAATGTAGAACAGAAGATCTGAAAATATAGCAGTTCTGGCTGTTATGTAAAGTATACCTATATATTTATGTTCTAGTTCATACAATAATACATTGTTGTTTCTATAGTAATGTCAATCACAGGGAATCTGATTCACACTCTACATAATTTAAGATTACTCATCAAGAGATTTTAATTTAAATTTAAATGATGTCAGTAAGTTTCCCACCGTGGGAAAGTATTCAAGTCAAAGACTTTCTCTGTAACAAGCCAAGTTGTAACATGGCTGTGCGAGTTTGTTTCATTTGTTTGTTTGTTGAGGCCAGGGAAGGAGCTACTTATAGAATTCTGTAACATTAAATGTAACCATAAATATATAAAAGAAACAACATGTTGTTCACTATTAAAGAAAAAATGCCATTTTTGTCAAATTACTGTAGTATAAAAGGAAAATCTCATAGATTATAACTTGTACAACACATGTTCATAGTACACTTAAAAATCAATTAAAATATGATATTTTGTTTGTTGGAAATTATAAATAATAATAATAATAATAATATATTCCGATAAAACCAGTAAATAATATGTTAAGTTTATTACTAAGCTTCATATCTGTAGAAGACAAACTTTTAGGGTTTGCAAACAAACCCAAAATTTCCTATTTCCTTACCATTTGCTCATTTCCTTTCCTTACCATTTGCTCTGTTTCACATAAAGAACACCCGCAGTGAGCTTTCAGTGAGAAACCACCAACATGTTTGCCACAGCGCCACCCTACACAGCAGTGGTACACTAAATGAGGCGCTTTGCTGCAGAGTGGCAAGAGACTGCATGCCACGTCACTCACACTGTCAATGGGCTGTGAAAGGCAAGCTGGAGAGGACCGGCCAGTGCTAATAAGAAATGCCAACACAAACAGGCGGCTGGGCCAGCCAATCCCTCGCCTGTCACCGCAATACTTCACACTGTCTCCAC
This sequence comes from Tandanus tandanus, assembly GCA_039654325.1. NCBI lineage: Eukaryota > Metazoa > Chordata > Actinopteri > Siluriformes > Plotosidae > Tandanus > Tandanus tandanus. Next base: position 10,682,053 of record JBCNYH010000013.1, read on the forward strand.
TTACAAGCTGAACCTGCTGGATATTGAGGATGGTTTTTAAAGGTGTGATGCATTTTAAATTGATAGCATGCACACAGTAAGGTAAAGGGCTTACCTACAGAGATTTGTGTAGTGGGATTATTTTAAGTAGTTTCATTTGGTAGCCAGCAGGCTTCACATGCACTACAGTGATATCCTGTGTCCCAGGCAGGAGGTGTCAGTGAAATTGCTAAAAGCTTGCTTATGACTAAAAATATAGTTCTGAGAAGGACAAGGAGTTAGTAATCATGTTTCCTACACATACTTTAACTATGAAGTAAGATCATGCCTTTCAAATTTAATATTCGCCAAGCCATAAAGTGAAAGGTGTGTTAAGATTTTATTTTTTTCCCAGAATCTGGACAAAATTAATATGAAATAAGTATCCATTGGCATTTTTTCTTACATTATTAGAAAGGACATTTTACATTTGTATATTAATACTTTAATTTTCTTAAAGACAGCGGCACGGTGGAGTAGTAGTTAGTATGTCGGCCTCATGGCAAGAAACCTGTTCAGGGTGTGCCCCGCCTTCACTCAGTGTTGGCTGAGATCTCCCCTCGTCCCTACTAGGATTAAGCTGTTCAGCAAGTGAGTGAGTGAGTGAGTGAGTGGTTTTCTTAAATAAAATCTCAATTCTCATTATCACAAGGTGTTCTTGCTATCCTGCTAAAGTCCATTTTGTTAATGTGTGAAGTGAAAAACTTTCATTTTTGTCATTGTTGTCCTTAAAATAACACTGAAAATAAATTCTCAATATTCTCCTTCCCATATAATTTAGGATCCACATGTCAAAGTTGCTGGAACAATATTGTTTATTCCAGTATTCTTCTTCTTGAAGATCCTTCATTTGAAGCTCATGTAGATAATATTACTCGGATAGCGTTCTTTCATCTCAGAAATATTGCTAAAATAAGAAATA
>JBCNYH010000013.1:10772285-10812917 GCA_039654325.1 Tandanus tandanus
TAATTACAACCCAGAACTGCAGGCATTTTATCTGCTGTTTAATGAGCAAAAGTGAATTTGTACATGCCCTAAATGCATTTAGGATGCATCCTTGTGCCATGCGGGACAGACCATGTGCTTCGACTGTGACAAAGTGCTGACCCTGGAGACTGCTACATTATTATCTCCTCAGTGGAAACTTCAGCATATCAATAACTAGGCACAGTTTTTTTCAATGTGTTCTTTTGTGTGGTGCTTCCATCATACAAGTGCCAGTGTGTAATACTACAGAAATACAGCATGTTAGAACTAGTGTATTAATATATAGAGATTTAGGCAGTGCCTAAAAGTGGCACTCCCATATGATTTCACTTACTTGACAAGTTTTTAGTGGGAACTCTCGAACCCCATACACGTATCCTACTTGTTTGTAGAAGGGAATAAAAATGAGGGAACCAAACACGCAATCTTAGTCTCGACAAGTAAAGTACACCATTTAGAAACCGCAGCTTTAGACAACATTTACAATAACACAACAATATCATTAGTTGCTTATTTATTTCACGTCATTAACAATGACGTCACATCACACGACCCAAGTGACGTGATATCATATCGCTATAATACTCCCCCCCCCCAAAAAAAATCTTAGGTTTTTCTTTTTTCGAGATATAAAATTTGCACTTTTTTTACTAACCAGATTCCAGTATTTAAACAATAGTACTGTTGTAGGGGTTAGTATAAAGAACATGATTTAGGATTCAGAATCAAGGGACTAATCTCAGAGTGAAAAAAGTTTACATAAAACAAGCAACTTTTAGAATGATTGGACATAGAATTCATAATATCGGACCTACCTTAGAATAAATAACTCTTACACTGTAGAGTAAAATATTTCCCTGTTTGACCTTTAAAGAGAGATTCCTGATGGCCATCCGCTCCTCATTCTTTTGGAGATCCGATGCCTCATCTGACATACATAAATGAACCTACAGAAAAGACAACAGAGAAGAGAACTAATATAAGCAGGGTTACGCTGCTAAATATTTATTTTACAAGAGTCTCAAACACCAGAACCAACGTTATTTAAACACATTCAGCATTTGGTGATTGAACAATGCAGAATGAAAAACAACCATGTGTTAATTATGCATTCCCACCAACGCAGAATACAAATAAGTGGTTCCTGTGTCTAGACCATAATCCATCTTCCAAGAGAAGCCATTTCAGCCTGTACAACAGTATCCCCCTGCTATTCGGAAAAGTCGGCTGCTCGTGTAAACAGCAGGACCACTTCAAAGACAGCAATTAAAATGCTCAGTAAATTTTCCACTGCACCCAATTGCTAACTTAAAGTATGCCGTTGACACAGGCCTCGGGATTCTGTGACTACAATTCTGCTGGATTTTCCATGAGCTCTCTTCATTGTTCCCTCTGTCTTCTGAAAATCTGGAGGCTCTTCTTAAAATGTCAGATTTTATGAAAGACTAAAATTCATCTGTAGTCAATCTTATAAGCAATGACTAACAGAGAAACCCCAAATGACACTGCAATAAAGAAAAAAGACTGTTTACTACAGTGGGCTTTTTACCACTACCATGAAAGGATTAACCATTTCTCATTCACTGCCTTTGGCTTTGCAAAGAAAACTTATGGTTATCAGGACCTAACAATAATCACTACATTATAATCCACAATTAATGTCAGACCACCACCGTGAATAAAGCTATTTATATTCCAGTTGGCTCGCAGATTAAGTATTTAAATCAAATATTGAGAAAACAGAATATTACAGTCATAATGCGAGTACGGGAACGTTTGCAATGGTCTGAAGATATCTGATATTTCTTCCGATTCTGGTGTGAAAGGTTAAGTGGCCAGTCGCATTGCCAACTGTCACATGACCTACGTTTGAAAAGAAACCCATTGAAAAGCTGAAGTGATGACAGGCAGGTGCCATTCGCATGCAAACAGACTGAAGAGCTGTAATAAGAGTATACACACACACACACACACACACACACACACACACACACACACACACACTCACACACTCACACTCCCTCAGCCTTAGATCCACTGGCACTGCGCCTCCCAAGCCCACTGAAATAGTTGGGGTGTTTTCAAGACACATTTAAGAGGCCTTTCACAAATCACAGTGGGAATTTAATTAAATTTCAAAGAGATGACATTTCCAAAGATTAAGACAGATTTGTTTTGAGGTAGACATGCTGGAAAAGGAGCAAGCTGCAAACTAGCCAGGGTTTTTCCAGCTCCTGTTGTGCCATCTGGCTACAAAGGTGTCGAAAAGATTCGGCAGAATTTCAAATGACCTTTTGTTCATGTACACTATGGATTAGCAGTTCTGGACAATTTCTAACAAACACTCTAGAACATGACTTGGAACAGGACAATGAGCAGTGGTAGCTCAGTGGTTAAGACTCGGGGTTAGTGGTTTGAGGGTTGAGAGTTCAAGCCCCAGTACCACCAACCGGCACTGTTGGGCCCTTGAGCAAGTCTCTTAACCCTCAACTGCTCAGTTGTATAAAAACGATTCACGTAAGTCCCTCTGGATATGGGGGTTCACCAAAAGCCTAAATGTAAATTACTTTAAGTTTTGGGATTTCCATTAAAGTAATCAGACTTCATTTGATACAGTAAAATATATATTTATTCATTCATTCATTTTCTAAGCCGATTGCTCCTAATTAGGGTCGCGGGGAGGCTGGCGCCCATCTCAGCCAACTCTGGGTGAGGGTGGGGTACACCCTGAACAGCTCGCAAGGCTATTGCAGGGCCAACACACATATAACCATTCAAACTCACTCTCACACCTCGGGGTGATTTGGAACAACCAATTAGCTTACTGTGCATGTTTTTGGACTGTGTGAGGAAACTGGAGTACCTGGAGGAAACCCATGCAAGCACAGGGAGAACATGCAAACTCCACACAAAAACACCCCAAGCCCAGGAATCGAACTCAGGCCTTCTTTAGTAAAACTTCATACTTTAATAAATAAATGTTTTAGTATTATTTGTGTAATTTTACATTTTCAAAGTGTGACGAGGGTCATGCACTTCCTTATGTCATTGTTTTTCTTTAACTCAATTCAAAGTTTTAGTATACACACAACACATGACCATAAGAAAAAGGCATTTTTTTGAAACTCATTCAAGGTCTGAAAAAAAAATCAGATTTTTCTTTATGTTTCCGTGTAGTATATATTTAAACTCTTAATGAAAGTTAAGGAGGTGCTGGAACACAGATATTGCACCTAGAATGGAGGTTCACACTACTCAGCTACATCTACCTCACCTTTGGAGCGTAACTGTTAATTATATGGAGTCTGAGCGCTCAAATGATATTTAATAAATAATTACAATTAACCTTCAGCATCTGTTACAGTCATTGCTATTTATAGATACACAGTACTTACCCATACAATCGCAACCGGATACAAAAGGGCAAGTTTGGTCTCCTCAAAAACCTTCACCATCTCCTCAGTTTCAGATAAACTTGCACCACTGGTCTGAAAAAATGGATGCATTGTATTAAAGGAAAAGACAGCACTGGTTGTAAGTTCATATCAGTTAAAACTCTGTATTAAAATCTGTCAGCTTGCAAAACCGTAGACTGATAGCTGCTATTTTAACAATTTTTTTAGGTGATTAGTGGAAAACTGAATCTTAGAATGATGACATCATCAATACCCAAGTTCACATGGAGGAGTGTGGCTTTAAACATAATTTTTTTCAGGTGTTTGTGCTTAACTATATGAATCCTGGTGCATTCATAGTTTTCCATTACACAGGCAAGGATTTTAATCTCAGCCTTTTGACACCTCCAACACAAATATGTCAATAAATGGCATGAATGTTTCAAAGTCCTATACTTTTATATGATTACTTAAGGCTTGATGACATCATCATTCTGAGACTCAGTTTTCAAAAAACTGCCTATAAAATCAATAAAACAGAAGCTATCTGCCTAAGATTTCGTACACAGAAAGAAATCTGAACGAGATTAACTTTTAACAAGTGCTGTATTCTCTGTAAAACTCCATTATGATTGGTTTATACAACAGCAGGATGAGGTTCTGAATATCTAAAACATAATGCATGTTTTTGACAAACAATATAAAGTGTAATATTTCAGTACAGATATCTGGATGAAGTTCCTGGTCTTCAGCAGCAGTTCATTATTTTCCTTTGTGCATGGGATAACATCCACTGACTGCAAAACACAAACGGATAAGCATTCGGTTACAAGAATTACAATTTTTAATAACCCTATCCTAGACATCACTCACTCACACACACACACCCACACACACATAGTGAACTTGAATTATTTACATTTCATCTCGACAGAAACACACAGAGATAAAATCAATAACTCCAGGCTGTGATTGGTACAAAGTCAACGGTGAGAGAAGAGAATAAATTGGAGATATGAGATAGTTATGAGAAACACATGTGGGAGCACAAACCCTTCTGAAATATAACTAATTATAGTTTGAAGCAGAAAAGCATTGCAATCTGCCCAGCAGATTTCTGAGATTAAATGTGCTGACTTGATTTAAACCATGTTAGACATGAAATCCTCCTTAATTATGGATTGGTCATGGGTTGTTACACCGTAGCACGTACAACACAAAAATGTCAAGAATGTAATTTGCCTTATTTAAATGATGCAATAATAACAGCTGTACAATTTAAGGTAGATCATATTTAGAAGACGTCTGCTTGAGGTTCAATCAAATATATAACTGATTAGATTTATTGTCAATAATAAAAATAATAATAAAAAAAAGCCTGTTAGTTAAAAATGTGGTAGCTCTGATCTAGAAAAACAAAAAAGGGAAAAAAGATTTTGGACGATAAATCGTTTAAAGAAATATACCACAGTATTACTTGATCTCTACCATCTATTACATCTGCACCATATAACAGATGATTAATGATAATTACTTTTGAAATATTACTCTGTAGCTGGCAAAAGAAAAGAAGACCCACTCACAGAGAAACTCAGTTATAATAAAAGTCTAACAGTAAAAGCAGTGGTTAACATTTAAATAATGTGAGATGTTCATCTCAAAGGAAATAAACATTGCATGGAACGATAAATGGTTTAATGGTAAGGAGTGTCATTTATTAATCATTTTTTGTTTTAAAAAAATAGTAATATAATAATAAAAGAGTTAGGCAGCACGGTGGCATTGTGGTTATCACATCCGCCTCAAAGCAAGAATTCGAGTCCCAAGCACAAGCATTTCAGTGTGGAGTTTTTATATTCTCCCCGTGTTTGCATGGGTTTCCTCTGGGTGCTCCAGTTTCCTCCCACAATCCAAAGACATGCACATTAGGCTAATTGGCTGTTCCAAGTTCCGCCTAGGTGTGAGTGTGCATGTAAATGTTTGTGTGTGTGTGTGTGTCTTGCGAGCTGTTCAGGGTGTACCCTGCTTTCACCAAGTGTCAGCTGAGATATGCGACAGTCTCCCTGCGACACTAGTACGATTATGGCAAATGAGTGAGTGAGAGAATAAAATAGATTAATCATATCTCTCATCTATCAGGGATGCAGGGGAAGCTAGAGCCAATCCCAACTGACTTCAGGTGAAAGACCTGAGCAGGACACCAGCCTTCGTGGGGTTAACACAGACACAAACAACTCTTCACATTCACACCTATTAGCATTGTAGAGTCGCCAGCTGACCTAATCTACATGTCTTTGGACTGTGCGTGAAAACCAGATTACCCAGAGGAAACCTGCACAATCATGGAGTGAACCACAATACATCCGTGCGACCCCATTTCTGAATATTCAGTTATTGGGAGATAATCATTTTCAGGGTACCAGAGATAATGTCACTTTGCATCAGGCCACAACACAACACCCTCACTGATGATTAATCTCCTATACCACCATGTCCTTTTGAGCTTAATTTCTTACATGGCTTGCTAACATGATATTATGTCCTCATCTCTTTCCTCAATCCTTTAGTACAAAACTCATATTGGCACTATTTAAAAAAAAAAAAAAAGAGCCAAAGTACACCATCTGCCCTTGGAGAACTGGATCACAGCCCGAACGTCTTGTACAAGAGAAACACAATCGCGGAATGGTGGATTAAAATCACTGATGGCTTTGGGAGAAATTCACTTCCTCCGCCACCGTTTCCTCCTTTTCTTTTATCTGCTTGGAGTCCTGGGGACCACATCAAGGATCATGGGCACACAGAGGGCACGAAACCCCAAACCAGCACCCGAGGAGCGACCCAGTTCTGCTGCCAATCTGTTATTAGACACCAAGATCTGTGCTGTATGCAATACCATCAAAAGGAGCATGAGCACTTGGCTCTAATGATTTCAAACTTGGAACTATTACAAAAGAGGATCGAACTTCACAGAAGTTGAAGGCACAGGGCAATATTGATGATGCCCAGATTTTTCCTTACCAATGTCTGCTGTTAAAGACAAAGTTGAAGAAATCATAACACATTCTTTAGCTGGAACACGAAACAGTATAATCGTTTGAGGATGTAAAAAGAACTTTCAAAATATTGCTTAATATGATTTATGCAGCAGCCTGAAAAAAAAAACCTTCACATTTAAGTAATTTTACCATTTTCTACTAAACTGCGGGTGGCACGGTAGTGTAGTGGTTTGCACATCCGGCTCACAACAAGAAGGTTCTGGGTTTGAGTCCCAGACGAGGGCGTTTCTGTGTGGAGTATGCATGTTCTCCGAGTGCTTGCGTAAACATGCATAGTAGGCTAAATGGCTGTTCCAAATTGCCCCTAGGTGTGAATGGTTGTGTGAGTCGCCCTGAAATGGTCTGGCAAGCTGTTCAGGGTGTACCCTGCCTTTGCCCAGTGTCGGCTGAGATAGACTCCAGCCTCCCCAAGACCCTACTAGGATTAAACAGCTTGGCAAATGAGTGAGTAGGTGAGTGAGTCTACTAAACTGTGGGTATTTTTCATATACAAAACTTCAGGTTTTCCTAAATAAAAAAAATATATACTTTTTTTACTTAGTATAATCACAAACAACATTCCAGAATTTTAAAATTACATTGCTTGATTGTCTACCTAATGATCTTTTAAAATAATCATAATTTCTACCTACTGATGATTATTTTTAAATTTTTTAATCATGACAATGATCACACATGCTCCAGCATCTTTTTAAACTCATTCAAAGTTTTACTATATTCTACATGTGGACATAAGAAAAACAAACTAAAACCAGAATTTTTAAGGTTTATTTTTACATTTGTAAAGCATGACTATTATCACATATGCTCTGTTACAGTATGTTCTTAGACTCCAAGTTTTAAAACGTGCTTTAGCTCTTTGTAAAATGCAAAAGCCATATTGTGTAGCCTTCCTCACTGTTTTTGGGAGAGCATTTTGTTGAATTTCATTATTCCAAGTTTGCGAGATGAACAAAAACTACTTATTAACCAAGCGTGAGGTTTGTCCAGAGAAATCTCAACCTGAACAAGGTGTCTTCATCCATGTCTGTGAGGGTTTGGGAGCTTTCGGTTTGTTTCCATACAATGACAAACAACAACTTTCCGACATGCAACTAGGACTTTGCCAGAATTAGTAAACTCTTTATCATGTAGGATATTTCCTGTGAACATTTTTCCTTAAAAAAAAGCTGAATGCTTCACTAAATCTGGGTTTACACTGGGGCACGATGTCCGCGGTTTCCGCAATAAAAAAAAGCGCAGAGCTCCACGATTTATGATCAAACTTGGAACACGATCAGGGAATAAAAAGGAGACAGCTCGCATCCAGGAGATGAAACTTGAAGGAAGCGTGTTGTCAAGTTCATCAAGATCCCCTATGATGGTGCATCAAGGTCTATTAAGCTCTGTTAAGGTCTGTTAAGCTCTACTGCGCTCTTCCGCGCTTCCCACATTCTATCACGAGTGGGGTCAAATCATAATACATCGTAATAATCGTGGCAAAATTTCTGACAGTCAAAAAGTTTGCCACGATCAGCGTGATCACCACGATTACACCAAGTTCCCTCAAGATTATCACGATTCCACCAAGTTCCCTCAAGATCATCACGATTTGATCCCATGACCCCCCAAGTTCATCACGATTCTCTCAAATTGTGGAGATCGTGGATATTGTGCCCCAGTGTAAACCCAGGGTAAAAGCTGCTAAAGATCCCAGGGCATAATACAGCTAGCTAACGGCTAACTTGATGGTCAGATACGCACCAGTCCATACGCAATTTTTCGACCAATCAGATTGTGCGCACTGTTGATGCCATATAATGATGTACAATAGTGAATCAATGAGATGACAGAATTCCCGTGTAGCATATACCAACAGAATTTATTACATTGCTCATAGTTAATATAATAGCTATGCTAAAGTTAAATTCATCTCTGGACATCTAGGTATTTTTTTCATAAGGCAACATGGTTTACACCACGCAGGCATCTACAATAATAGACAAAAGCAATATGTAATGTTGGACTAACAAGGTGAGAAAAATGTCAGTTTTCATTTTAGATTGTCTAAAGCCAATGGATTGCACAGGAAATCCAAGAAAACCACAACTTGTTGTACAATGTTGAGGACCTGAGCTGGCTCCAGGATTAAAGTCCAACAAATGGGAGGGTAGTTGATTGACTTTTGCAAGTCAGAGTATTCATTTCAGTATTATGTCTACAGGTGATGCAATTACAGCTTATGAGTATGGATTTGCAGCAAGAGTGTGGGAATGAGACCAGAGTTCGGAGCGTGCGTTTTGGGGAGGGGGGATTCCATGCATTATACATTAGCCTAGGAACATCTGACACACCGAGCCCACCCAAGCAGACGCTACTTTTGCTGAGCAGGGAGATGAGGTCATATAGACATTACCATCATAATCATTGTACCCTGACGTATTACAAAATCATTCTCATTACCATATGGTGAGATTCCAGGTTTTTCTTTAGCCTGTTGGAAAGATCAACGGTTTCTGCCATGGCTCCTGAGATGAGGCATGCTGACAGCGCAAGAGTCTCTGGAAATAAGAATCGGCTCAAATGATGATGAACGTGAATAACACAAAACAGAACTTAGACTTGATTCACCTGTGAAAAGCTAAATACTTCAGAAAACTGCCTGTTTCTAATGAGCTGGCCTAATACACTATTATTGGGAAATGTCAATTGAGAAACTGTAGTTAGGTTCCATGCAGTGAACGTTCTTCATGAGGTTCTCAGAGAACGTGAGTACAAGGATTAAGTAGAAAATAAACTTTTAGAGGGTCAAATAATAAAAGTCAGCAAAAATTCCTTGTGGTTGAAATTCCTCCCACAAATCAAAGGGTCAGAGTTTAGTCTGTTCATAATCAGACACAGGATTCAGCCGGAGTTAGGCGCAACCATCTATTGCAACCTTTCGCTTTAACGTAAATGTAATTACATGTAAATTCTACGTTAGCAGAAAGGGTTTTTTCTCTGAAAAGATCAAATGCAGCTACAGATCCAAAACCATAAAGGCTGACCTGAGAAAACAGTTAACTGGGAGCTGAGAGTGGGGATGGGGTCTTAAAGCATTTTTTTTTTTTTTGTTGATTTTCCACTCTAAACCCATTTTGGCATTATGTGACAAGGCTGCCCTCCAAGCACAAAGTAATGCCTGGGCAGAAGAGCCAGGGGGACAGGCTGACAGCATGGAAATTTTCCTTAAAGCATCCATCCAACAACATCACGTAAATATGCACACAAATCAAACTATCATGGAGCGGTGATAAAACACAGCACCTTCTAAACCTGGGATAGAACGTGCTGCTGACATTTTCCAGAGACATAATTCCTGCTTAGTAAAAAATAAACTACAGTAGTTTAAACATGATGATTTTAACCAATGGCTGTTTGTTGGAGTGATTGAAAAAACAAAGAAATAAATACCTTTGATAACTGACTCTGCTGCAGCCAAATCTCGTTTGTATGTCACCTGAAAAGAAGCAAAATTCCAAAAATAATAACAATAAAAGAACATGCAAAATTCACTCTGTGCGAACTGGATGAATAAATGTGATGTGTGTTAAATTCCATTAAAGTGAAGGCCTCGGTTCTTACTTTCCACAGTGTCGGTGGTCCCTCAATAAGCTTGGCACTGATGCCGCTGTACTGCAGGGCCAAATGCAGGCACTCGGTGCCAAACTCGAAGTCAAACTCACTGCACTGTGGAGCAAAATCAGGACATAAGGCAAAGCAACAACAGATCCATGTGTTTGTGTTTAGGAAATGGTGAAATTATTTACTTGTTTACTATGGATGACCAAGAAGGACCCGGAGGAAGAAAAAGGTAAACATGCATACAGATTACGTATCGATTCAAAATGAAATGGAAAACATGGAAGAATAACATCACCTACTCTCCTTAGGTACAGCGTTACAAACAGGGAGCATGCTAGTTCTCCGACCATTCTGTGTCAATCACTGAGTTTTGATTAGCTGCTTTTTGACCACATGTAATGAGATATTTAATTGAATATTTAAAGATACATGCTGTCTTATTTTTTTTCTAATAGGGATGGCAGAAAAATGCTCACAAACCAAGCTCAGAGCTCTGAGATCACAGACACATCACAGGGATACTGGAGATATTATTATAGAGGCAACATGGGAGAATTTAATCCTCAGCTCAGATATATCGCTCTCCACACTCTCTATCCCTCCCTCCCTCCCTCCCTCTATCTGTCTATCGATCTATCTATCTATCCATCTATCTAGTAGGTCACATTGAAGGTAAAAAAAATACCTTCAGGAATTATCTTGGTCTCATTTTTTGCATCACAAAAATGTGCACTTTTCAACAGGGTGTGAAGAATTTTTATACACACACACGTGGTGTGTGTGTGTGTGTGTGTGTGTGTGTGTGTGTGTGTGTGTACAGTGCATACACACATTACATACAGAGTGACCCAAAAACCCTCCTATACTTAAAAGGTCAAGGAAAAAAAGATTAAAGATAATCAAATGGTCCTGGGTTCAAGTTCCGTGGCTGCCTGTGTGGGTTTCCTCCAAGTGCTCCAGTTTCCTCCCACAGTCAAAGATAAGCATATTCAGCTTTTTTAGCTATCCCAAATTGCCCCTAGGTGTATGCATATATAAATACCTGCTTCTCCTAGACAACAGGTTCTGCAGGGGTCTTGCAACCCTCTCAGGTAAAAACATACATTACAACAGAAACCACAAAAGTGGCCCAATGCATCATGGGTACAGAAAGGGGAGAGAGAGGGAGAGAGAGAGAGAGAGAGAGAGAGAGAGAGAGAGAGAGAGAGAGAGAGATCAGTGATCTCACAAAAAAGCAACCAGGTCCTGCAGTCATTTAACCCTTGGCATGTTGGTCTTGTGTAAAGTATAACACACTCGGGGTTGGGTGTCTCATTTGGCTCTACAATGGCTCCATCACTCTCAAAGGATGTCATACTGTGAATACATCATTCAAGCAGAAAGGACCACTGTAAGAGCGTTGACACATGGCCCTTGGCCACATTTTAAAAATCTGTCACTGACTCTTTTTTATTATTCAAAAAGACAAACTGCAGTAAACTTGAGTAGCAAAAGAGCAGAGAAAATGAAGTTAAAATGAAGCCTGGACTACTTCATGTCATCCACGGGAAGATATATAAGCTTTGGTTTTAAAAGCAAAGAGCTATACATTCACCACTGTAGGAGTTCAATGTGAAATGCCCCAGGAATGTTATATCATATATCAGTATTATATCAGCCATGTACATACCTTGATAGCATGATATATACCTCTTCACTATGTCAAACATCTAGGGACTTTCATTCTCATTTTAAAAGCAATGTGACAATCAGTACTCAAGAACTCTTATGTTCTACACCACAGCCAAAGATGGCAGTAAAGATGAACCCTCGGAGAAACAAATAGCTGAAGCTCATAACCTCCTCTCTTCATGTTATTTTTAAATACTATAACCTGTACTACGGTGGCCGGGAAGTGCAAAACAAAAATACATTTTACGAAAACAAAAATACATTTTGCGAAAACAAAAATACATTGTACGAAAACAAAAATACATTTTGCGAAAACAAAAATACAACAATGCAAAAATACAACATGCAAAACACTTTTACAAGTCCTGAAACAAATTTACAAACGACTGCCTTCTTACGGAAAGGGAATGTACCAAATGCCGGAAGTGATGACATGAGTCACTCAATCTGTTCTGGCGGGAAGAGAACAAATGTAGTTATTAAAATGTTCTATGAAATGAATGACTTGTTTTCTAGCTGTACTGTACTGTCATTTTAATGTAAAACACATTAACTATGTTTAGATAGAAAAATTTATGATGTGTTTGGCTATCCCGGTTTGGTGCATTCAGGACTCCCTCGGCTATTTCCAGCAGTTTCCACCATTGGTGGATTAAGCATCATAGGGCGTAGAACTAACTTAAGTTGATTATCAACAGTGACCTCAATAAGCAATATGTCGAGGGAGTCCCGAAAGCCCCTTGCCCCAGATGTAAAGGTAGTGTGGCTCCAACATGATGCCCCCACCATCCGAGGCATATTTTGACAGAAATCATCAAGGTTCCAAACCCCCCCCGACTTATAAAGTCAGCATCTAACATGCCATATATGCTACAATATGCCAGCTTTGGCAAAAAGCCAGCCAGGTGGGTTTTTACATAGCGTTCCAGAACCAGGGGCGTGATGTGTAACACAACAGAATATTGGTGTCTCAAGTGACAACATCTACTACATGTCGAAATACGAATGCCATAAAGCTTTGCTTTTTTTTTATAAAACAATAACCGAGGGTGAACAGAGTGTTAAGGTATTTTTCTAGCTGTGTACATTAGTACCCCTCTTTATACACTCGCAACGTTGCTGAGTAGTGTGGTTGTGCGATGGAAGGGGTTGTGTAAAAGGGGCTTTACTCTACAGTTCTGGTCTTACATATTTTTACACTATCAATAATTCACAGCAGATCTAAAGCGGTCATTTGAAATCTAGCTACTTTATATTGTCATCCAAAGACTCCAGTTTCTAACATAGCTGGCTTGTCGGAATTTGGATTAAAATGACTGGCTGCGTGCTGCACTTGATGTAACTCACACCCACCTCAAAAGTGATTCAGAAGTACGTTGTGTACTGTACTGGCAGTGGTGTAACCAGACACTGATTTTAGTGGGATGAGGAAATCTACAAAACTACTTTTCTTACTGTCCAAAGTATGTCAGTGGTTTCATTTGTTTCCATTATTAAATGAAATGTATTAAACTTGTAAATTTTATTTGTCTCAATACAAGACGTTATTGGCATGAGATGTCATGGCAATATCTTTTTGTGAAGCCTGAATTGGGTTATGTATCGCTATGTGTCAGCTGAGTGGAAATTTAGCAAATACTGGCAACCTAAGACTTTAACATGTGTTATACATGCAAGATGACTCCAGGCTACTGATAACAGGTCTTGTAAAGGGTGATACGCAGGCCACATGAAATCAGTAGCTGTGTATTGAATAACACACTGAAAATGTGCACGACAGAGAAAGAGGTAGTCACATACACCAACAGCAGCATATTATTTTACAGTGTCAGTATGTTATTCACACAGTTGAATGTAACGTAGTTCCCAAGTCGAACACAACACTGGCAATCCCATGTTCTGTGGAGTGCGTGAAGCCAAATATATGCAGGATTTATTCAATAAGCATGATGTAACACTGGGACCATGTGACTAGCCTGCATCACTACAGCATCTAAATCTCAAAGAAAAAAAAGATTCATTGGAACAGCGGGTAAAACACCAGAATGTGCACCACAAGCTCTAGCCAAACTCCAGCTGGGTGGAAGAGTGGACTGAAAATTGCAGGAAGCCAAATCACAGGTGAAGTCTTGGCCAAAATGAGTAGTGAGAATCCAAGGGGTGTAAACAAGTATTTGTAAATCAAGAAGTAAGCTTGTAGAAATCTAGAAGATTAGTATTGAGTATATATCTGTGAGAGATGCCAAATTTCAACTCGAATTCAAAATGTGTCGCAGTGCCATTATTTGTATGCTTTATGCTCCATCTATTCATATCTGTGCTCAGACTTAAACCCATTCTGCTCATACAGTTATTATATTTGTTTGTACCTGCTCATGACACTTTCTAACAAACCTACTTGGTAATATTTCCGAAAAGATAAACATAGTAGCAGGCTAATTTGAAACCCTGACCAGGCAGTTACTAAGGATGACTGAAGAAAACAATGTAAACATACTTCCTGGCCAAAAAAGAAAGAAAAAAAGGGGGAAAAAAAACCCCACACTCTAATATTTTGTTGGACTGCCTTTAGCCTTAATTAAGCAACATGGCACTGTTGCTTCAGTTGGTCAGGTCTAGGCTCAGCAACATTAATATGGCAATAAAATGATCAGCTGATGACCTGATTGTACTGAATGACCAGCTTATCCCATCAAGGAACTTTTTCTTCCCTGATGGCATGAATACAAAATGGGGACTCAAATAGTGAAAGAGTGGTTCAGGAAAAACTGGCACCACAGAGTCCTGATCTTACTGAAAGTCCTCAAAACATGCAGGAGAAGACTTTATGGAGTGCTTAGATTTTCACTTCATCAATTCAAGATGTCAGTGAAAATTAAACCCAACTCTGAAAATGGAATGAAAATGGAATGTTGGGATCTTGCTTAAGTTTGTCTAAACAATGCCATGGCGATTACACACTGTAATCAAGCCTAAAGTCAGTCCAAACGATATATTATGGTGCATAACTTTCTTTTGGCCAGGCAGTTGACTTTGTTCATGTCCATGTTAATGAAACATCCCAAAACCTTCCGCTCATGTTACATTTTTGCTACATCCCATAGGATCCCAGTCCTGAAGCATACCTCTCCAGTCTCAACCAGATACCTTGTGAAACTTTCTGGCAAGCTTTCTAAAACAATAAATAGTGTACTTTTATACCTACAGTATCTGTGTCTGTTTAGAACATGTTATCTCTTTATTCCCAATATATTAATATTGAGTTACATACTAATTAAAACAACTCTTGTTTGGTACTTGAGATAATGTCATCAATGCACAACATGTATATAATAGTGATGGATTGCACCGGCTAGATAAATCCTGTAACACACTACTATGGGTATTTTTCATTTATAGTTCATTTTAAGTGAGAGACAGCCAAAAAAACAATTTTCAATTCACTGTTCATTCCTATTGCTGGGGCACGATAGGACAGCCACAGTGGCTTGCAAAAGGATTTACCCCCTTGATATTTTTCCTATTTTGTTATAGATCTTTTACTTGTAATCTTTTTTATTAGTAGGTTGTTCACCAATTTCAGGTTCACTTCACCAATTTGGAATTTGGACTATGTGCAAATTGGTGACAAAAGTGTCGCAGACATATGCATTCACCCACTTTGTTCTGAAGGCCCTAGGTACGATCTGGTGCAACCCATTACCCACAGAAGTTGCATAATTAGGTAAATAAGGCCCAACTGTGTGCTAAGTGTCACATGATCATACATGAGCCTGCAACACCACTAATCAAAAGGTACCATCAAGCAAGCGACATTATGAAGACCGAAAATCTCTGCACACAGGTCAGGGGAAAAGATGTGGAGAAGTTTTTGGCTTATTAAAAAAATGTCCAATAGCTTGAAAGTCCTACTGAGCACCATTAAATCTATCATCACAAAATAGAAAGAATATGGCACCTCACCAAACCTGCCTAAAGAGGGCAGTCCATCAAAACTCACAGACCAGGCAAGGAGGGTAGTAATCAGAGAAGCAACATAAAGACCAAAGGCAACCCTGACGGAGTTGGAAAGCTCCACAGTAAAGACTAGTGTATCTGTCCACACTCCACAGAGCTGGGCTTCATGTAAGAGTGGCCCCAAAAATAGCAATTGCTTACAGATAAAAATTTAACTAGGGAAGCATGCTCAGAGTTTGATAAAAGGCATGTGGGAGACTACCCATATATACGGAAGAAGGTCCTCTGATCAGATGAGACTAAAATGTAACTTTTTGGCCATCGAGGAAAATGCTGTGTCTTGATGTTACTTACACAGCATTTACAACTAACAACCTGGAATTACAGTGGATATTTGGGAGGATTTTCAGTCGATTTACACAACATGCCAACAACTTTTAAGATGCACAATATTTCTTATTGTGAGGTGAACACGAAATAGTACCAAAAAAGGAAGAAAAAAAGAGCATTCATACTATCCTCCCCTGAGAAAGATAATGAGCAGATGCTTCCAAAAAGGGCTGCGTGATACAACTGAGATTGTAAAATCCTACCATGCCCTATGACAGATACAAAAATTTTTTTAAAAAAGGATGAACGGACTCAATTTTAAATAAAGAAAGCAAGAAAGGGTTCATTATTGAGACCTGGATGGAGGAGCTTCTGTAACAAAGACTGCTTGACTGGCTGTATTTCAATAGTCTGGTGCAAAATCCAACGCCACAAGAACACTATCCCCGCAGTGAAGCATGGTGGTGGCAATATCAAGTGGTGGGAATGTTTTTTTATTGGCCTTGGAAACTGGTCAGAATTGAGGAGATAATATATGGTGCTAAATACAGTCAAAATCTTGAGGAAGAGAAATTTTGAATTTGAAGGAGCTGAAACAGTTTTATTTTAAAGAATCTGCAAAAATAGATGTGCCAAGTTAGTAGAGATGTACTCTAAGAGACTTTCAGCTGTGATTACTGCAAAAAGGGGCACTACAAAGAACTGACTTTAGGGGAGGATAGTATGAATGCTCTTTCTTCTTCTTTTTTTGGTACTATTTCGTGTTCACCTCACAATAACAAATATTGTGCATCTTAAAAGTTGTTGGCATGTTGTGTAAATCGACTGAAAATCCTCCCAAATATCCACTGTAATTCCAGGTTGTTAGGCAATAGAATAGAAAAAATGCTTTTGCAAGCCACTGTAATACTTACCCGTTGGTAGGCCTGAGAGATGATGTCATAGAGAAATCCTTGGGGCATTTCACTGGCTCTATACTTGGCTCGCTCCAATGAGTGGTCTAGGAAGCCTTCAGAGGTGGTGGCAATCACCGTTGACACCAGAGGACGAATGGCTCCAGAAGCCTGTTGAAATAGTAGCAGTGCCTGAGTGGATGTCATATTCTCACAGCACCATTAAAATAATGACTCAGTAAAATGCTTTGAAACTTGCTACAAGTCAGGGTGGTTTCCAAGACATGGAACTGCCGTTTGCTAACATTTTCTTTTCATTTCCAGGAGATTTTCTTCGGAAGTGGCTTTTAAGGTGCACATGACCCCATCCAACACCCATCGCCTGTAAATAATGGCACCCATAGGCCAACCAGGAAGCATGTTGAGCTTCTTATGTTTTACTCCATTCTAGCTGATCACCACAAGGACTGAGTAAGTAGAATGTTTTGTGTAATACTGTTTAAGCTACTCTGGCATTATGGATGATTCTGCACTCAATCCGACATTCCTTTATAATCAGGACTAATGGAGAGATAATGAAGGCCATCTGGCAACAGCCTATGGAAGAAGAGGCAGACAAGTTAAATCAGACTAATGACAGCCTAACAGCACTTTATGCCATAAAGCACACAATGGGACACTTAGATAACGTTGTGACCTGTACCAATTCTTCTTCTTCCTGAGATTTTTCTCGTCGGTTCTCACTCACTTCGTAAAAATTAAACAATACCAACGGGACTGTGGTTTGTTTCAGCAAGTCGGCCGAAACATTAATCTCAATGTGCGTGTTGTAGAATACTGTTATGGATTTGAGATAAAGCAGGCCACAAACACCAGCATACTTTTAACATTTTTGCAACATTATGCTATAAACAGCGGTCCACAATATGGCAAAAATATTGTATCATAACACTTTCATATTGTACCATAACAAATTGTGTGCACACAATTTCCTCCGGGATCAATAAAGTATTCTGATTCTGATTCTCTCAGTTGACTTGAAGATGTCATTTGTAGTCCAGACTTATATTTTTTCCTTCTTGTAACTATAAACCTTTTTTTTTTCCTTTGGCATCTAGTGTGGTCGCTGAATCATTTAACATTGAGAGCTGAAGAACTAAAGAGTTAGTTGTCCGATGTTCTTCGATCTAATATCTATCGACCACATCTGTAGTGGATGTGCGGTTACCATGCACAATTATTCAGACACGCTTCCCTAGACTAAGAAAAGAACATTAAACCAGTTTATAAATCCTGTTTTTAATAGAAGCCTGAGGGCAGCTATTGGGGCAGCCAAAAATCTGTTACGTGAAACATGTACAGGATGCTTTCATGAATTTTTTTGGTCAAAGGTAGTTGTAAAATAAGCGTAACATAAACATAGTCTCAGCCTGAAACCACAGGAAGACTGCTCCAATGTTTAAAATTAGGATAAAACCACATACAGAAAAACAGTCTACAATGTCTTCCTCATTCTAAAACCTTATTAGTTAATTTGGAATTTGAATATGGTTATATTGCTGCATACAGATAGATGACAAGGAATAATCTAAATAAATTTGCTGAGAAAGATAATGAGCAGATGCTTCCAAAAAGGCTGCGTGATACAACTGAGATTGTAAAATCCTACCATGCTCTATGACAGATACAAAAAAAAAAAAAGGCTGAACGGACTCAATTTTAAATAAAGAAAGCTAGAAAGGGTTCATTATTGAGACCTGGATGGAGGAGCTTCTGTAACAAAGACTGCTTGACTGGCTGTATTTCAATAGGAACTGAGAATAAAGTGACATCTTTGTTTATCTACTTGCGTAATCATTCAGGAGGGTCGGAAACTGTCAAAAGCGCACATTCAAAATTCTGATGTTCCCCCATTCGTGTGGTGAAACTTTAGTGTGATGTACTGAAAAGGAGAAAACTGATAGAATAAAATAGTATGATCGCCTAATATCTTATTAGAGGAAAATTTTGGGATTTATAAACTGGAACCAGTTTTCCCCTCTTTTCTGGTTCCAGTTTTTTTTTTCTAGTGACAAAAGATGATCGTAGTCAGTCCAGAATTGAGTCAAAATGCTATAACTATTATCCCCAAACAGGTATACAGTGTAACCCTACAGGGCAAACCACATCCTCTCCAGGTTGTAAGACATTTATAATAACATTATGAACCTGTCAGTGGTGAAAACATGCGGTTTACTTTGATAACGTCGTTAAAGTGTATTTTTTTTTGTTAATATGTATGTATTAATTATGTATAACCATCTATTGTAAGACATAATGAGAGAACAAGGTTTAAAAAAATATTTAAGTTTTTTCTTTGTTCTGTTTTATTATTTTTTAGTGACTAAGTAAGTCTATAGGCTTCTTGTTTGTTTGTTTTTTTCACAGAACAGAAAAAAAGTGAAATGAAAGTTGTGTTTGAGTTAACTACATACAGTACAGATGGAGAAGATGGAGATTAGGGGTAAAAGTGTTGAAGTTCTTTTAACATCAAGATTTAGTAAAATGGTTTGGATCAATCTAAAGCTGGATAAACATTTACATTCTCATTCACAAAAAGAACTAGAGGTAGACTCGTAGCGCAAAAGGTACCTCCACCACCCAGCCTGGATAATGCTGCAAATAGGCCCTATATGGGTATTATTTTTAATTCTCCATGAGCTTGTCTTACAATACGTTCTATTCTGGGGGGGGGTGGACGACAAACAGATTTACAAACACCTATGATTACCGTATGAACACTGGTATAAACCAAAGCCGTTGCCTTATGCACTTTAATAAAGAGAACCTGTACACCTGCTCACTTGAGCAATTATCCAATCTTGTTGCAGCAGCACATTGTTTTTCTTCTCATCACGGCTGTAAAGAGTGACTATGTGAGCTTGATCCAGTTTGGCAGTTCTCTTGTGTCTCACGTCAACAAAATATATTGAATATGCAGGTGTAAAGGTGTTCCTATTAAAGTGGCGAGTGAATGTATGTGTAACAGTAAATTAGGGGAAACACAGCTAGATATTTGTGCATGTTGAATGCACTAACCCCTTGCTCCTTGGCTGCCAGTGTGATTTTGAGTAGAAAGTCCTCTTCTACGAATGGACGCACAGCATCATGGATGATGACCACCTTTGGCCTGGGAAGCACGGGACCCTCTGCACTCTCACCGAATGCCTGAAGACCATTAAAGATTGATCTATGTCTCGTGGTTCCTCCTTCAACCACTTTCACTTTTGTATGGTGAAACTGATGGATGATGTGCAGCATCAGGTCATGGCTCTCCTTAGCAACAACAACAGCAATGCTTTCAATCCATGGGATTCTGTTAGAAGAAAAATAGAAGATCATGTGCTTTCGTCCAGCAATAAAGTGTAACTTCTCCATCACTGATGATTATGAGCTTTCTTAGTCACGTCTACAAATCTACAACCTGGGCTACAAAGAAATCAGCCTCAGCTTTGCTTCTTCATGCCATTCTGTCTATTCATATGACCATTGACGGACGTGTTGCTGTGCTCGGTTTCAGCCAGTATAATCTCCCTTAAAACATGTGGCAAGGTGGATGTCACTGAATAGTCCTGGAGACGGAATGTCTTAAATCATTCACTTATCCATTCGTACATTCATTCATTGAACAAAAGGCTTCATCCTAGTTGGGTTGAGGGGAGGCGTGAACCTATCTCAGGCGTGGTACACCCTGAACAGACTCAAAGCCAGGGCCTCTGGTGTACATGCTGACCACTACACCACTGTGTGGCCTTATCTTCAGTCATGCTGAGCTCCACGAGCAGAAGAGCCGTGTAATGACGCCTCCTCAACACCCTCTAAGAGTTCAAGTATATTCTATGTGGAAACTTAAAGAAAAGAACACTAAAACAAGATTTTTAATTCATATTTACATACTTTTAACCAGACAGTGGCAGGTCAGGTGAGCTCTGCGCATCGAGCCGAGTTAGCACTGTGGAGCTAACAGCGTCTGTTTAGCCTACTCATTCAGAATTTAGTATATACTACACTAAAACAAAAGTAAACCACGCTCTGTAAAGGTATTTCAGTATATACTACAAAAAAACACGAGAAAAACAAATTAAAATAAGATTTTAATGGTTTGTTTTAACATTTTAAAGTGTGATAATGATGACAGGTGACCATGACAAACTGTGAGCATCGTTTTGATTCAAGCACCCCCCCCCCCCCCCACACACACACCCCCTTTTATTTATTTATTTATTTTTTCATTATTTATATATTTTTTGTTGTTGTTGAGATTTTTGGAATTTTAACTAATAATTATAATAATGATTTAACTGAAATAATGTTACTTCCTTTAGGACTTCATCTGACAGACTGTAGAAACTTCGTATCCCAGAAAGCATTGCGCTTATATCGATTTCAATAAACACATACCGGAGCTTTGGGTTTCCTGGACAACGCTTTAACCGCGATATGAGACGCAGGCGTTGGTAACTTCATCAAGTTGTATGAGTCACACACGGGGCGTTTACTGGAACTATAAAGCAACTTATTCCACCTCATTTCGACTGAGTGTAAAAGAAAAGTTTACTGTGCGGATACCTCTCAAAGGTTTCGATGGTGAAGCTGATGAGTGGTCTGCTGAGGAAGGTGCAGAACTGTTTAGGGGTCGGCAGCCCCGTCCTTTCACCGCAACCTGCCGCCGGCAGAACCACCACCACCGGGAAATCAACAGCGTCGCGTCCCATCATTCCCCCACAGTGGTCGGATTCCAGTTTCAGGAAAAGTCCCGGATCACCAGGCCGGCGTTCTCTAGTTCGGATTCGCGGCTAGTCCTCCAGCGAGTTGTAAAAATAACTTGAAATAGCTTTAAATAACCCGAACGGACAACGTATTTCCAAATAACTCCGAATATCCTATAACTGTGCACTAGAGAGGATAAAAGATAAAACCTTCTGCAGCCTGTGTAGTGCACTATAAAGACTGAAGGAAGGTGTTTAGGATTCAGCCTTTACTTGGACGCCTGAGCTAGTTTAGCTTTAGCATGGTAGCATCACAGAACTGATTACAACGCCTCAGGGAGCAAAACATGACTTTTTATTTGAATACATCATCATAAAAGTATTTTTTTTCTTGTACTCAATCCGCGGATTAATTAAATAGAGGATTATTAATAGTAGTAAAGTCACATAGTAATCATTTTTTATTTAAGGGGCGTGGCTACATGGGTGGCACATGTGGCATCTGTCACCCCAGAGACTAATTCCTGCTGTTGACTCATTGAAATTAAATAAATGGTATCATTATAATGTTGATGGTATTTTGCTCAAATCTCTTTTTGCTATTATGAAGGCAAGAGAATTCTCTCAGAAAAGTGACTTGCCATGTTGTGGTCTCATTGATTTTGTATCAGGGCTAATCTAAACAATTAGCTATTAGTAATTATTAGTCCATTAGTCTAAGCAAGGGTGGCACAGTGGTGTGGTGGTTAGCACGTCTGCCTCACAGTAAGAAAGTCCCGGGTTTGAGTCCCGGTCTCGGGTGTTTCAGTGTGGCGTATGCATGTTCTCCCCATGATTGTGTGGGTTTCCTCCAACAGTCCTAAAACATGCACATCAGGCTGATTGGTTGTTCCAAATTGCCCCTAGGTGTGAGTGTGAATGATTCTGTCAGTGTTGGCCCGGTGATGGACTGGCAAGCTTTTCAGGGTGTACTCCACCTCTGGCTCATGTTGGCTGAGATAGGTTCCAGCTTCCACGCAACCCTAATAAAGGGTAAAGCAGTTCAGCAAACGAGTGAGTGAGTAGTAAGTGAGTAGTAAAAGCAAACACTGTGAGTATTTAGGGGGGGGGAATTATCAATAGCTAGCTGTAGCATGGGGCAGCACGGTGGTGTAGTGGTTAGAACGTCTGTCTCCCAGCAAGAAGGACCTGGGTTCGATTCGCAGGCTCGGTGATGGCGTTTCTGTTGAGTTGGCATGTACCTCGCGTGCTTACATTGGTTTCCTCCAGGTACTCTGGTTTCCTCTTACAGTCTAAAGACATGAACATTAGACTAACGGGCTGTTCCAATTGCCCCTAGGTGTGGATGTGAGTATGAAATTGCAGTACCTGGCAAAAATGCACTCATTGGATTTAAATAAGCAAATAAGCAAATATCTAAAAGCTTTTGATTGGATGATTACTTAAGTGATTAATAGGTTTCAGATGGCAACAGTTAACAGGTACTTAATCAGTGCAGTGAGTAACTTCTCATTTTTAAACATATCCCTTCCCAGGCATATTTAATAAACATGATGTACAGTGTTATCTCTTGGATATAAAATGAATCGGTCCCGATGTCTTTCTGAAACCATTTGCTTACTCCTCTATGCAAGTGTCAGTGACCCCATACAACAGGAGTGATAATATTAGTAAACATTTCTTTTTTATTTTTTTATTTCTCCTGAAGTCTTATGCCTTCGTCTGTTTCTTAACACTTGAATTCGGACTTTTCCACTTTCCAAGGTAAGTGTGTGAAAAGATGCCCCGATCATTTATTGTTGCCTCTGTACATGCCTCTGGACCAGTGTTATGATCTGGGGTCACTTTAGTTGGTTAGGTCAGTATTAGTTTAGTTGGCTCAGCAACATTATGTTGGCAATAAAATGAATTCAGCTGCTGACCTGACTGTACTGAATGATCAGGTTATATTATTAATGGATTTTTTTTTTCTTCCCTGATGGTCCCTGACATACTCCAGGTTGCCAATCCCAGGATTCATCAGGCATTAATAGTGAAAAAGTGGTTCATGGAGCATGAGGTATTATTTTCATACATGAATTGGCCACCAAATATTCCTGACCCTAATCTCACTGAAAGTAATTGGGATGTGTTGGAGATGACCTTATATAGTAGTTTGAATCACCTGTTGTCCATACAAGATAATGAATTAATATAATAATGCAAATCTGGATGGAAATAAATGCTGTAAAGTTGCATAAGGTTTTCAAAAGAATTCCTTGGTGAAAGCACGGCACCGCAATCAAAGCTAAAGGCAATCAGAAGGAATATCGGATAGGATGGGAGAGCTTTTTTTTTTTTTTTTGGGCCTGGCAGGATGGTTAACAAGTTACATTTAGATTAATGTCTAACAAATAAACTGTGTATCATTTTAATTTTGCTTATGCATAGTGACAACAGTTAATTTACCAAAAAAAACTAAAAATCAAACAGACAAAAAAAAATGAGCTGTATCCAAATTATGACCATTTAATACTTTGACGCCAAAACAGTGAAATTTCCATCATATAAAATAGTGCAATATAATAATGCCTGCATAAAATTACAACATGTATATGAAGGATTAGATGAGCCACATGATGATCACATCATTACAAAATATATTACATCAATACTAATATACTTGCTAACAGTAACTAAATATCTTGCAGTTATATAATGAAATGCTTTGTATTTACACACATTACACACGTTACTTTATTTACACAGCTATACTGTTCTCAAACATGAGATATTCAGAGTCGTCTGGCTTTCAATGCATACTACTGCCAGTGGTGTGATTTCTCACAGAGAGACATGGTCAAGTGATATTTTCAATATACTGAAATGCCAAACTCTGGCATAAAGTCGTTATAGAATGTATACGAAGCACAAGCAGTGATAGTGTGGCACTTGTGTGGCTGGAGGCTGAGTTTGGACTGAAGCCACTTCATCTGGAATAGCCATCAATTTTCCGTTTAACCTTTTTATCCCAATAATCAATGTCCACTGCTCTCCAGCTCTGCAGTCCATCTTTTCACAAGTAGTCCAGAGTCTTTTGTTTTTTTCCCCTTTCGTTCAGAGCCCCATGCCTCAAGACTCCGTCTCGTGCCAATTCCCGTTCACCTTGCTATTCCGGTGCTTCCGCTTGCTTTTGGGCTTGTGGATCTGCTGGCGTTGAGTGATGCTCTCAGACTTGTTTGCTGATTCATTGTGCTGTTTAAGGTAACGTTTGCACTTGCAACCAGTCACCACCGTGATCTTGTAGGTCCTGGTGCTGCCATCCTGGCACTGCAGCTGAATGCGTTCAGTGCGGGTTTTGTCGTTGACACACCGCCAGTCCTGGCTGCCCCGGCGGCTCCTCGGCTTTCTACCATATCCGCCTATCCAGTTGGGGAGCATCTGGGCGGCGAGGCATTCTCCTGCACACACCAACTCTTTAATTGGGTTGATGCTGGTGCACTGGCCGTCCGAGATGTACTTCGTGGAGCGCAGTTCTCGGCAGCCCATTGGAACTGGATCTAAAATGAGAGAGTGAGGAGCAATTTTTAGATATTTTACACAAATACCTACTAATTGTATGACAAATGAAGTGCATCATGGTGTAGTGTTATGAATAGGTGTAAAGGAAACACAGTGGTGCCAAAGAGATCCTTGTTTGAATAAACATGTTCTGTTTACCCATGTGCACTTGCAATTTAATGTA
Source organism: Tandanus tandanus (assembly GCA_039654325.1). Taxonomy (NCBI): domain Eukaryota; kingdom Metazoa; phylum Chordata; class Actinopteri; order Siluriformes; family Plotosidae; genus Tandanus; species Tandanus tandanus. Next base: position 10,797,687 of record JBCNYH010000013.1, read on the forward strand.
TAGCCAGAGTCAATGATAATCTCAGATATAACTAGAAGGGCACTCTCAAGTGCAAGGTACCTCTTCAGGCACAAATGGATTGTTATAACTTGGTATAGTTATAATTAATTGTTTCCCCCTAGTGTGCGTCAGATATACATTTTGTCCCATGTTAAAGATGGGGATATTTTGGGATATTTTGTTTTTTTTCCCAACATGATCCCATGCACAGATCACCTCCGAAATTTAATGGGTTCTTTCCAGGCCCAGGCCCCACCCCTCCACCAAGTTTGATGAAAATCAGATCAGTAGTTTTTGTGTAATCCTGCTAAAAGTAAAACATCCAAATGAAGTTGAATGTATTTATTATACAATTACATTTACTTCACTGTTCCACTTAGTTGCCTTTCTACTGTATAGCATACCAGGAACTGGTTTAATGCACAGAAGGATGTTATTTATAAATCTAATGCATTGTTGGATTAGCACAGCCGTCTGATACTATGAACATTCCTCTAGCCTTGGGCTACACCACCTGACAGTGCAACCCAAGCCAAGCTGCTTTCACCAAGCACACACACCTCAGCAACAATGAGCCCCCTTCTCTATGACAGTATGTGATGAATGGAGAGCTGAGAGGCCTTTCTTTTCCCCCCGCTTCAGGTAGCAAGGCTTCAAGACGAACACGGTGCTGACCGGAGACGTTGCGAGGAAATGAGATGCAGCACCATTCACACATCTTGACAGGATTCAGTCAGCAGGTATTGTGCTCTGAATTCTCTCATCTTTGCCAATCAACATGGGTGTATGCCAAAAGAGTATGTCATCCATATACACTTATTCACTCTTTCAGAGCCTCACTGAGAATGTCACTTTATATCTCACAAACTATAAAAGTGGTGGGAAAAACTGAAAGTCAGCTTGATAAGAGCGGGAGAGCTTTTTTTAAGCTTATAAATAACGTTTAGACTCTATTAATATCTTAACATCCCTGAGTAATGATACAGAGCAACTCTGTACTACAATCTGAGTCCTGTGATCCAAAATAAAAAAAAGTAAAACAATCCGGTGAGACCTTAATTACAAAGAAGTACTGCCAAATGTCATGTATTCGTAATTGGATTGAGCTAGTCGTTTTTATCCGAGCATCTTCCAACCTTCTTTTAATCTAGGCCCATCTTTATCTATAATACGCAAGCATGCAGCCTGAGATAGAGTCACCATCTCTGCAAGGGACCCCTTCTACCCAGATTTATTTTATTTCCATTATGTAACTGTTTAGACATTATATACACAGGCAAATATGAACGATTATATTTATTTATTGGAGCCATCCCAACCCAGTTACACCGCATCAAGAAAATGTGGATTCCGAACCATTTGTATCATATAAACTTCATCGAGACTGCAGTTGACATTGTTTAGATTTGTTTTGTATTGTTGCTCTTTGTCAGCTCCACTAACCAGATGGGTGTATCATTTTAATGACTTCTACTGGCTGCTGATCATGATTTCCAGCAAGGTCAATTTTAATAAAAACTAAGAACACTCCCAGGCTATGTGTCAGGGGTTCTATCTACTGACAACCAGAGACATTAATGCATTGATCCTTACACTTTTTTTTTTTTTTTTTTTTTTTTTTTTGTATCCGAGGGCTCTTTCAACTATAAAATAAAACCCTCAGAAACCTTCAGGGTGGATTTTTTTCTTGAACATTCCTATAGATTTTTTTCGATTTTTTTAGATTTTTGGAGCCACATTGCTGAACTTTTCCCTGAAAAAGACGAGATCTGAGTTGATTTTGGTGCTTGGACCCCAACGTCGGCTGTAATAATGATATGGGATGTGAGTTCCACCATTTTACAAAAACAGAAAGAAAGAATTGATCACCCCTGTCTGGCTATGCTTTTGGGACCCCTGGGAGTCCCTGACACCCCCCTCCTTTAGGAATGGTTCAAGAGCGCACTGATGAAACGCGCGCGCACGCACTCACCGGCTCGCTCCCGCTCCGCGTTCTCGGACCCTCTGCCTCCCCCGCGCGCGCGATTCACAGCCGCTTCATCCGCGGGTTCCTCTCCGGGATCCCCCTCCGTTATGTGTGGATACACAATCTCCGTAGCGTCGTTCTTTATAGCAGCACTGGTCCTCATCAAAAAGCACACCAGGAACACGAGGCTGCGCGATTCATCCTTGTGCACGCGCATGGCTCTGGGTACAGGAGTTCGATGATGATGATGATGATGATGAAGCTGCAGCCTTGACTCGACTTGATCGTTTCCCCGTCATGTCTTGGACTTTATATACGCGGAGATCCAGGTGAAGAACAGCGCGCGCGGCCACGCCCACTCGGATTCCGGCGCTCCTCGCTTTGAGGTGAGTCCAGGCCACGCCCTGAACCGAAATCCAGAGGACGTGTAAACAAAACACCACCATGGGATACCGTGTGCGGTTTTGGACACGTCCGTAACATCTGGGCTGATGTGACTGGGCTGTTTGACGTCATCGGTAAAAGCGAGGTCATGTTTGGGAGCAGAAACATAGTGAAGTTAAAAAAAAAAAAACATCACGGCGCATGAACACACTTCAGTATTCTAGCTTTCTCTCCTGGTACTGTACTGAAGTACTAAACTCCTAAACACCAGTGCATGGGTGGCTCCCTCAAGGGTCCTTCTTTTGTATTTATAGTATGTAATTTTCTCCTGGGAAAGTGGATGTAGTGTACTGTGCCTTGTCATTATCTGGATCCAGATGTGCAAGGATGATGAAGACATTCCAGCTGTAACTGTAGCCAAAGGTGGTTTTACCTACTGACCCCAGACACAGGTTACTAACCTATGTCCTGCACATTTTTTATGTTTTCCATCCTCTACCACACGTCATCTGGTTGTGTTACACGTCCTGGGTTGTGGTGGCTGTGTTAAAAGAGGGAAAGCGCTAACATGTAAAAATTATAATAAAAGACAGTCAAATTATTATAAAAATTTAAAGTACAGGTACGATAGGTATAATGTGGAAAGTTGGGGTGAGGGGATATCTGTAAGCCACTGTAGATTGAGGCCGTGGTTGGGTGGTTGGGTGCTGGGCATGATTGAGTGGTTATGAGTTCGAATCCCCGTTAGACCCCAACCGTGCTTAGACCCCTGGGCAAGGTCTTAATCACAAGTGTGCCTCTGTCCACCCAGCAGTATAAATGGGTACCAGTAAAAAATACTGTGAAGGTAACGCGTGATGGACTAGAGTCCCATCCAGGCATCACGCTACAGTAACTGAGATTAGCGCCAGACTGATGAGCCAGTAGGCTCGTGTGTGAAAAGCCAGACGTACCTTAATGTAGAAAGGAATGTAATTTAAAGGATCATTACATAAAATTTTCCAGAGAAAGGATGTATACTAAAAAATAGTAATAATAATAAATGAAAAAATGACTTTGATCTATGTAAAGATTGGTTGTACAAGTTTAATTTGAAAAGTGAATGTTTATTTAACAATTAATTAATTCATACAGTGAATTAATTTATTTAAAAAGGTTGTTGTTATTATTATTATTATTTTTATTATTATTATTATTATCATCATCATTGTTACCTCTGCCAAGGAGGTTATGTTTTACCCTCGGCTTGTGTCTTTGCTTATAGCAGGGTTACGCAAAAACTTACATGTGGATTTTCATGAAATTTCTACCAGAGATGGGGTTTTAGACAAGAAAGATTAGATTTTCAGATGATCCAGATCAGATTCAGAATCCAGGAATTTTTTAAAGAATTCTTTAATTTTGTGAGACAGGTGGATTTTTGACATATTGGTCCATGTTTGAGATTGCTGGGCTTGGCAGAGGTTTGTGCTCTCAGAGTGCTTTTGCTATTATTATTATTATTATTGTTGTTGTTTTGTTGTTAATATTATTATTGTTGTTGTTGTTGTTGTTGTTATTATTACCACCACATTCAGTCAATCATTATTAGTAAGTGCTTTATCCTGCTCAGGGTTGAGGTGGATCCGGATCCCATCCGGAAACACTGGGCCTGAGGCAGGAATACACCCTGGATGGGATGTCAGTACATCTCATCTATATTAGTACTTAGACTGGTGTAAAAAAGAAAAAGGAAAAGAAAAAGTGTGTGGGTAAAACACTATAGAGGATGGATCTTTGCCAACTCCTTAAAATAGACTTAGATAGAACAAATTGTACAGTTTATTGAAATGTACAGAAGCTCCCCTCAATGTGAACTCTGCCTTTTCAAGTTAAAGAGAATGCAGTAGCTCACCCGCCCACTGCCGGTCTGACTTCCAGTGCAAAAGAACAAGCCTCCTGGCTAAACGTGACCTGAGAGCAAGTACATCTCCGTGGATTACTTAAAGAATGTCGGCTTACGACTCACCAGGAAGCACTATTAAGGGATTAACAGAAATATGTACATTATATAGTTCAGGAAAACTGTTAAAATGGAGCTGTGTGAGGCACTAATATAGTGTATTTATTTTTATCCATAGCAACTTACAAGTTTGGTAGCTATTAAATAAGCCTACTGTTAGAGTGGTGCTACAAGATTAATAGGGTTCTCAGATGATCAGCCTGGAACTCTTCGTAACTCGGTGTACTGGTTTAGGAATCTGCTGATTTATAAACCTGGAAAATGTCCATGCTTTCATGAGGTGATCGGAAATGTGAGCGCTTATAACTGAGAGAGGCATGGAAGTAGCTTGGCCTCCAACAGCACCATGAAGCTAAACGTGTATTGATATTAATTCGAAGTAGTAGATGAATGAAGAAGAAAAAAGGTGTTCACTGTTTGAGTTTTTAATCCACCTGTCTTTCGTAAAGCACATTTTTAATCTATGACACCAGGGGTAATTAATCTGTAATAAAACGATAATGAATACATTAAACAGTGAACAATATCCGTTCATTCATTTTCTGAACCACTTAATCCTAATTAGGGTCGCGGGGAAGCCGGCACCCATCTCAGCCGACTCTGGGAGAGGGCAGAGTACACCCTGGACAGCTCGCCAGGCCATCACAGGGCAGAAACATGCTGACGGCTATGCAGCCTACTCTTGACGAAAATCAGCAATGGATCTTTTACATGCCTCTCACCACAGACAGTGAGAGACATGGCTGTCCTTTGATAACCCAGTTAGCTGCACTGAGGGACAGCAGTGACAACCCGTTGATAGTGGGGCTTGTACCCCCTGACCTTGGGATCAGTAATCCAGTACCCTACCACTGGGCCACCACTGCCCCATACAGTGAACAATATTTCCTATCAAAATGTTTTAAACGTTAATTTGAATAGTTTTGCTGAAACAATTCATGATCTCATTTAAAATACGAGTTTATTCCTTACCTGTAATTGAGTCCAACACAGTTTCTTTTAATGCCATATTCAGATATACTTCCCCCAAGATTTTTAATAAGGGTAAAATGGTGGCGTAGTAGTTACCTCCTTACAGAAAGAAGGTCCTGGGTTTAAGTCCCAGGCTTGGCGTTGCTCAATGTCCTCCCTGTGATTGCATGGGTATCCTCCGCGTACTCCGGTTTCCTCCAACAGTCCAAAGACATGCACATTAGGCTAATTGATTGTTCAAAATTGCTTCAAAGTGTGAGTGTGAATGATTTTGTGTGTGTGTGTGGGTGGGTTGGCCCTGCAATGGACTGACAAGCTTTTTATGGTGCACTCCACCTTTACCCAGATTTGGCTGAGATAGGCTCCAGCCTCCGCAAGGCCCTAGTAGGATTAAGTGGATGAAATTGCTTCATTTAAGAGCAAAGAAGAGGAATTCAGACACACTTAGGTCTGAGCAATACAGTATACAAGTCTAAAAGTAACACAAGATATAGGGGAGTTTAAAACCTTTCTGCTCTTCAAAAGTGATAAATGCCTGCCATCGTAGTCAGGTCAAGGTCTTTCCAGTGTCCAAAGCCTCATCTTACTTAAAGAGGGGGGGGGGGGGGGGAATACGGAATTCAGAGCAGTGTGAGCTAAAACGGAAAGATGTCTAAGATTAAGAGGTAAACTTACTGAAGACCAGATTTTCAATGAATGACTAACAGCTGGACTGTCAGAACCTTTCTGCAGGGTAACAAGGACATGCAAGTGAAAAGAAACAGGCTTAATGGAAGCTGCCTCAGTTTGGATGCCGGTTAGGACGCCCTGTGTGTTCCTCTGCACACACAGCATGACCAATCTAATAATCCTATGGTATTAACAGCCCAATATTAGGTTAAAAAATAATCAGCAAAGAGAGCATGTTCAGTGAAATGGGGCTTCTTTAGCGTTCAGGCGCATTCTCATGAAGAACACTCTGTGACTGCTCTGCATTTGTTTTGATTTTTCTGAAGGTCAAAATGAGTGAAGGGGGAAAAAAAACAATGTGTGAGGTCCAGCATGGATTTATTTCCTTGAAGAACATTTTTCAGGGCGGACTTCTCACAAGAACATGCTAAACTCATTTGACAGTAAGGATGCATCTGAGTCAAATTTAGCTGAATTCTTTCACTATATGATGTATGATTTTAAATTTTTTAAATTATTATTTTTAAATACTGATTCACCATCTAATCACTGATAAAAGTACATACAATACAACAATTGTTTATGGGAGCAAGCCAAGACGGAAGAAATGAATATGGAGACACAGGAGCCGGAGTACTGTGTATCTATATACTGTACATTTATAATAATCTTTGTAAGAGTTGTAAAGATCAAGTAGTATTTGAGGGAAATGTGCGCCCTCTTGTGGCAATAACATCCCACTGTGAAAGGATCTGCAGTCATTTTGGGTAAACTGTATATAACTGAACACAAATATATTATTTGTAATGAAAGGTAATTGTGTTCTAAACCAACACAAGTACAGATGTGAATAGGAGGTACAGTTTAAAAAAAGAAGAAGAAACCTTGCCAAAATGTTAAGAAAACAGAAAAAAATATGTCACCTGACTGGTCAGAATTATTGTGATTCAAACCCAGCTGCTAGTTTGTTTATATTTTGGAAAAATCAAACCAACCAAATGTGGCAGGTATAAACACAAATGCTAACTGAGTAGGTAGGACTTAAAAAAATTCCTGTGCACAACTCGAGCTGAGAGGAATTTATAGGCTGGAGTGATGTAGCTGGAGGTTGAGGAAATCACTCACTCAGTCACTCAGCCAAACCGCTTAATCATACTAGGGTCGCAGGGAGGCCAGAGCCTAACTGAGCCGACACTGGGTGAACACCTTGGACAGCTTTCCAGACCACCACATTCCAACACACATGCACCTAGGGGCAATTTGGACCAGCCAGTTAGCCTAATATGCATGTCTTTGCACTGTCGAACAAAACTGGAGTAGCTGGTAGAAACCCATGCAAGTATAAGGAAAACATGCAAGCTCCACACTGAAACGTCCTCGCCGACCCTGGGACTCGAACACAGGACCTTCTTGCTGTGAGGCGGAGGTGCTTACCACTTCACAACTGTGCCAGCCAATTTTAGTCAGTGATTTAGATTTAATTTTCATTTGACATTTTGCAAATTGATGCATTCATTATTTTGCAGGAAAACTGACTCTGTGCAGCTAAATAAATTCAAATTAAGTGAATTTAATTTTTTTGCAGGAAGGTCATACCCAACAGTATACACAACAAATCAACAAAAGTATACAAATTATTCATAGAAATGATTCCAAATAAAAATGTGAACCATCCCAACAACCCCAGAGTCCCTTATTTCTAAGGTCATGATGAGATTAAATATTGAACATCAGTGAAATATTACTTTAAAGTTTATATATTGGTTTATTCCTCTTGCAGGCAAGTCACAGATGTTCCAGATTCACCCAAGTGAGACACAGCTGGCTTAATAATAAGAGGGTGGGGTCCATTATATTGTTAATAATGTCAATAATTCAGCCGAACTCATAAAATAAAATTCCACTGAACATATGTCATGTGTTTTTGTAGAAGGAAACTTTTCAAGAAGGGCTTTAGGATTAAATTTCTGTCCTCGCAGATATGAGGCACATTCACAGCCCTGTGTTTCACTGTTGTTTAGCAGAGCTTTACCTCCAGAACAAAGAAGTCACGTCAGTTTCAGGTGTTTATCAAGCACAACGTTATACAGATGAATGCCCTGGTTTCCTGGCCAGGGTCGCTGATTGAATCCTGATCTCCATTAGGTATTGGAATGGAGTTTTGCAGTTGCCCCAGCGAAATTCATCAGATTTTGCTGAGATTTTCAGGTTAAGCTTTTTATTTATTTATTATTATTTTTAATGACATAGAATCAAATATATTTTTGGAGAAAAATGGTGGTGAAAACCTTCTGATGATGTGACATGAAACGACCCTCATTCATTCATTTGCTGAACCGTTTTATCTTACTAGGGTTGTGGGGAGTCTGGAGCCCATCTCAATACTTACAGGCAGGGTAGATACTGAACAGCTCGCCAGTCCATCACAGGGCGAACAACCATTTACACTCACAACTAGGGGCAATTTGGACCATATGACTTGCATGCATGTCTTTGGTCTATGGGAGGAAAGTAGCGTTCCTGGAGGAAACCCATGCAAACACAGGGAGAACATGCGAACTCTACACAGAAACACCCTCGCCAAGGCCGGGAATCAAACCCAGGACTTTTGCTGTGATGCAGATGTGCTAGCCACTACGCCACTATTTTGCCCCAATACATGAAAATGTTGCTTTGAAACCTCACACTAGAACCAGATGACTTTAAGACTTGATTTTTATTTTTGTGTGCATTCCTCCCTGTAGTCCATCTGCCGTTAAGGGCCCATCGTACAATCAGCTCTTTATTTGGGTGGAGGATCATTCTCAGTGCAGCAGTGACACTAAGATGTATGAGTCTATAAGGCATGGGCGAGTGCATTCAATTTGGTACATATACTGGATATTTTTCTCGACTGTCCTACCTTGTTGGTCATTTTCAAAGTGCTCACTTAGAGACTGAAGCTGATCGTTTCTACATCATAGTCTGTGGTGGTGCATTAAGCTTATGTTAGCCATTGATCTGTTAGTTTCTAACCACTGCACTGCAGTTAGACAGATATTTGTTGTTGTTTTTACACCTTGCAGTGACACTAATGTATTCAAAAATCTGAGAAACACTACTGGACCTGATACACTCATATCAGTGGAACACACCGCCATGGATGTTCAACAAGCACATGGGTGTGAGTCAGGTGTCCACATACGTCTGGCCATATAGTGTGATTCATGTTAAGGATTTGTTTTAATAATTACTGTATTTAAGCGTGTGGGGTGTGAATTCATTGACAGAGGTGAGAAAGGAAAATGTGCCTTGAAACTCCCCAGTCCTGAGAGTCAGAGTTTTTATATAGCTGCTTTTAGGAGATGAGCAACATGGAAAGGAAACTCACACGTAGGATAAAGAGAAAAATACTGAAACTATACTGAAATATTACTGACTCAAATGAATAACCTGCGATGGCCTGGCGAGCCGTCCAGGGTGTTCTCTGCCGTCGCCCAGAGTCAGCTGAGATGGGCACCTGTGGGAATTTGGCACATTCCTGTGTTATGTCCTGAAAATAATTTGGCAGCAGATTATTAGCACCAGTCATGAAATTGGGGTGGGGCATAGAAGTGGATTATTATTTTAGAGTGGGTATAGAAAAGAATCACCCCTTTTTGCTTATGGACTTTATTGTGCTCCTAGGGATTGATAAAGCCTTTGACTTTTTTTTTGTTTGTTTGTTTGCTTCTCTTGACTTATTCCTGTTCACAACTTTATCCTGAGATTTTTTTACAGTTCCTTGCCACCCATACTTGATTGTTTGCTTCCAGTTACACTTCCAAGTTTAGGAATGCTCTAGGAATAACAATTTTTAGGTGTAACTAATCAAAATGATTCCACTTGATTAACATGGAAGCCAACTACCTTGGTGTGCAGTGGAGACGGTGATTAGTTACTCTTGAATGATTTCGAAACTATTTGTTAGTAAGGGGTGATCCTTTAATCATTTCAGTGATTGTTTTTTTTGGGGTTTTTTTGGTCTGAACTGTTGTGGTTGTATATTTTACTTGGCTGTTATAAATTGTTTTGAGTAAATACAGATGGAAAACTACTTTTGTGTCTTCATTACAGGCTGCGAAGCAACAACATGAATATTCTAAAGGGGGTTGAGTCTTCTCTGTACACACTGTATTTATTTGACAAATGTACATCGGTTGTTTGTAACCTGTGTTACAAACGTTTTTAAGCTTCACTTTATGCACAAGTGTATTATTAGTGGGACAGAAATGGCACCACAGTAACTGAATCACCTATAAATAAAACAGCATTAGTCCCATAATGCAACACTGTACCAAGACTTACTGTACATGAACGTAAATGTGTTTTGGTTCAAATGTTTATTTTACTGATAGATACAGGTTGTATCTGCTTCATACAAAGTCACACTATTATGGATAGGTTCAAGTTATACATGGACATGACTACCATCATACTGTACTGTAATCGAGTAATGTATGCTTGTCTGTGACTGATGTAATCATGTATCCTTTCATGGTGTTTAACAGCTTATTCACCATTTATTCCAGGTTAGTGAATCTCCAAAACAAAGTGCACAAAGAAAATAAATCTATGGCAAAATGGTACGAGGGAGGTCTTATTAATGGAAGACTCCACCTAGAAACACAACATCATATCTTTATATGGAAATGTTGATTGATTCAGTTTGCTCTGCTGCATTCTGCAAATATGAGTCCAGTGTTTGTTGTCTGCACCGTCTCCATTGGCGTCCATATATTTCAGTGACATTCTATGACATGTTTATATGAACGCCAACGGAGACGGTGCAGACAACAAACACTGGACTCATATTTGCAGAATGCAGCAGAGCCAAGTTACAGCAGAGGCTAAGCCTGGCTGCTTTGTCTTTAAGACTATGAACATAATGGCTTTATCAGCATGGAAAGTAAAGCTTTAGAGCCACAGAGATGAGATTATACAGTTGGACAGACTATAGGACTTAAAGCTTTGCTGCATTGCACTTTTTATGCAAACATGAAGCAAGGGTTAAATCCCATGAAAGAACTCAAAACCCATTCAACTCAATCTCATTGCAGATTAAATCCTGGATGCCTGATTGCATGTAATTAAGGATGGATTTTCTTATAAATAAGCAAAAATAAACACTTGTATTGTTTGGAATTTTCAGATGCCCTTTTGATGAGACTGAATACCTCTCGATTCTTGACTGGAGCAGCCTCAGAAGAGCTCAGCAGCACCCCCTGGAGGAGCAGAGGTTAACTGCAGCTCAACCACCTTACCCCCAAATTCAGATGTGAAACACCTGAAACTTCCAGTCAGTTTCTTAACCACCATCTCAAACATAGTAAACACAAATATGTATTTAAATCAATAACATCTCAACATGTCCCCTTTTCACCTGCAGTTAAGGGAAGTCACAAACACGTTTTAATTTTAACTTTTAACATACTGCAAACGGACTTGTCATCTCTTCCACCCGCTCAACCTGGAAAAATTTAAACATAGTGATGTGTTCTTTAATCTGCTGTGGATTGTATTATGATTTTCATCCCCAGTCACACTTACAGACCTGACAACATGGTTTAAGGAATAAGCTTCAACATCTCTATCCTTGTATGCTGTATCACATAGCAGCATAAGGTTTAACTTAAAACCTACAGTCATAAATATATACTCTCTGTACTAAATCTAATTTTGATACACGATCGCACATATAACGCGAGCTATAAAAGAACAAACAGTACAGTAAAACAGGTCACGTGGTGACGCAAAGCCTGTGCATGTGTTGAAAGCTATGTTAGCTTTTCCATCAGATCTCATTCTCCAAAACCCCCCTCCTCCTTCAGAAGGTCCCCAGATCCTGGACGACATGGATATCAGAGTGTTCTGGCTGAGACAAGGCTTATGGGAAATGACTTGGACTAATTTCATTTCTGTTTAATCCGCATGACTTAGTCTGAAGTTATCTGAATGGGGTCGGAGCTCTTGCTTTCTATTTGAACATCTGATGTGCCGGTAACTTCACTCTGCTCAACAGAAAGATTTTCCATGCTGCTACTCGTCTCTTCCAGCGCTTTCTTCTCCTCCGATTCTGGCGAGAATAGAAGTCCAGGTCAAAATAAAAATGGCTGGCAGTTGTACTCAAGTCATATGTTTTTCATATACATTTTATATTATGAAAGCACAAGAAAGGACTGGCAGAGCTCTGTTGTGTAGCAGTTAAATCAAAGGGACGTATTAAAGCCACAGGAGGAGAATACCTTTGGCCTGTTTCTCTAGTCGCTTGGCTGATTCAGCCTCATGCTTCTGCCTCTGCTCCTGGAGTTTCTTGCAGATCTTCTTGTGGGTGAACCAGTGCAGCTTCTGGCAATCTTGGTTACAGTAGATAACCTGAGGACAAACATCGACACATTATACATGTTATACTACAACATTACCACAAAAACAAAAATCAACAACCACCAATCTATCGTGAGGAAACATATCTGTTAGGGCCGTGCAATATGAAGAAAAGAGGGGAAAGATTTATAAAAAAAAAAAAAGCACACCTCCACGCAGAAAGGCCACAGAGACCTTGATCTGCAAAATCTAATCAGTTCATCCTTGGATCAAGGTGAAATTTGCAGAAAATCCCTCAAAGGGTTCTAGAGATAAAAGAATGGTCCGGCGAGCAGACAGACGGACAACCCGAAAACATAATGCCTCTGGCTATCACCAGCATAGAGGCATAAAAAACGTCTAGCATATAACATCTAATATATTGCACACTTATATTTTTATTTGGAAAGTTTACGTAGCATGCAGCTGCCACTGTTGTTCTTATTAATGGGCTGCTAGGTGCTAACCTGCCTCAGGTGTATCCCACTTCTAACCCCAAATCAGCTGTGACATACTCTAGTTTCTGTCATGACTGACTGATAAGAGATGCAGACAATGCATTAACAAATGCTACTAAGAGCACATTAGCATGGAACTGGTTATTAGCAGTGTTTTAGACCTGAATTACACGTAAACATCTTGTGTAAGAAATTAATATTATAGTTAAGATCAGCATGCCTGTATAATATAAGGACTTTCATTATTAGTAATGGGTGGCATAGTACACAAAGGAGGCATTGGGTTCGAGTCTGGGGTTTAGCGAGGGAGTTTGCATGTTCTCCCCAAGCATTAGGCAAACTGGCAGTTCCAAATTGCCCCTAGGTGTGAGTGTGGGTCGCCCTGTGATGGACTGGCGAGCTATTCAGGCTGTATCCCGCCTTCGCCCAGAGTTGGCTGAGATGGGCTCCTGCCTCCCCATGATACTAGGAGGATTAAGGGGTTCCACAATGCCAGGTGCCACCCCTCAGGAAGTGGAATGTTATTTTTATTTAATTATTTATTAAATCCAACAAGCAGGAAAGGTGTTTCATTTATATTAACTGCCTGTACAAGCAAACATTTCAGCACTACTTATTTTTTTTTACATAAAATGCTCAAGACAATTACCTGCCTGGTGGCACCAATACTAATGGAATGATCAGAAGAAGGAACAGCAGTGTTACCATTTTGCAGATGGAGCACCTCTTCTCTGCTCCCTTCTCCCCACAGGTGGTGCAGAACTCAGTGTCCATGAAGCCCACCTGTCCTGTGATGGCTTGGGTGAGCACCGATAATGCCGTGGGGTCACTTCCCTTAAAAACATTACATAAATATCTGTAAAACATTTTTCTTTCTTATACTGCACCTATCACGATAATTATATGACACATGCAAAGGAATGTTGTAGAACAAAGATGCCTTATATTTACATATCAATAATTTCATTAAATTAAAGATCTCTACATTAAAATTCTATAACGCACAGTAAACAGTAATAAATGAAACTAATTCAGTATTAGGGGTGATGACTTTTTGCTTTAAAAATAGAATAGCATCAGGCAGAGTTTGTGCAGTTTTACAGGTACAGTACCTACCGGGTGTCTTACAGAACCAGCCCCAGTTCTCCTGGAAATGTTGACTGTCACACATGATTCTTTATTTGCAGGTAAATCGCAGTAGCCTTCATTATATTTTTGTCTGAAAAGTGGTCTCTTATACGTAATATGCTGCTTTCTTTATTTACATACTGTACTACCATTTTTTTATGTAACATTTCATTTTGTGCTTGAAAACTAATGTTTGGAAATCTAAAGTGTTTTTGTACAAACTTGCTAATACACATATTATAAAATAAAAATCTATAGCAAAGTATATACTACAAAAAATAGGGTGCCTAAGACTTTTACCCAGTACTGTAAATGGTAGTGTTGGATATAAACACAAGATGCATCAGAATAAATCATCTCCGCATAGAGGTGAAGAAAAATAAGTATCACAAGCTGTTTATTTGACAAAGATATTTCAATATGCCTAAATACTCCCTCATTCCACCTGCTTTTGTTTGTGTTGTATCAAAAGTCTATACAGGGGGGAAAAAAAAAAAAAAAAGATCTCTTGATGGAGAAAACCGCTGAAGTAGAAATAGAGTCTGCTTTACAAATCTACAATTCATTTCAAAAGATATTCTTAGTAAAGGACCTTCAGCATAACTCACTATTTCCACAGGAGCAATACTTCTGACTAGCTGCTGGAGTAGAGTCGCATCGCAGTAAGGAAATTTACGGATGCATTCCCGTATAAACTTTTCCTGGAACACAGGGAAGCCGTCGCTGTCTCGTCCCTTTAGTAGACTGAGGGGGAAGAAGAAAAGTTGTTTAAAGAGAGAATTTCCCCTGGTAAGCTACAGTTCAGTTCCGAGGACTGGTGAGCAACAAATTATGTCACCATAACTCAAGCAACACAAGACCACCGTTAGAGACCCAGGGGTATAGCCAGTGCTGTGTAAAGTTATTACAGAAAAATAAAAAAGCAAAGTAGCCATTTTAATATTGTGAACTGATAAAGGATAAAAATTTGTTAAAACATGCACGCACAGAGTCAACTTTTAAAATCTTAAACGATTATTATCATGAAAATCAGGAAAAGCGGTCTCATTTCACATATTGCAGATATTATTTTTTACCACCATAGAGTTTATAGTTTTATCAGTGTTGGTATGTTTGTCTGACTTAAAAAAAAATAAATAAAAAATAAAAAAAATAAAAAAAATAAATAAAAAAAATAAATAAAAAAAAAAATAACGGGCTTCTGCCCATGGAGCTCGGCCGGGCCCAGCCCGAAGAGGAGACATGGGTCCGCCCTCCCATGGACCCACCAC